>BTPG01000007.1:151143599-151368599 GCA_036245525.1 Semisulcospira habei
ATACAGGTGAATGGATCTCGGGTAGACAGAAACACATGCCCCAGAATAGAGAGGAAAACTCACCCTGTGGGGCTGACCAGGGTGACCCTGGGAACTAAAAAGTACCTAACCCCACCCAAGTCCCCCAGGGCAGACCCGGGTGGGGGACCGAGACAGAGGGGCACCAAAGAAGAGATACAAAGACGGTCTCAAGAAGTCACTTAGTGCCTGCCAAATCGACCACCGCCAGTGGTCTTCGCTTGCTGCGGACCGTGACATCTGGCGCTCCACCATCTACAAGGCAGCCGTCTCCTTTGAGGACTCTCGCAGAGCTAACCTTAAGGACAAACGGCTCAGGAGAAAAAACAGAGTTGCTGTAACTCAGAACCCTGACCAGACCTTCTCTTGCAGCCACTGCGGTCGAACCTGCCTGTCCCGGATTGGCCTCCGCAGCCACGAAAATGCTTGCAGACGACGTGGGCAAGCCCTATAGAATCTTCATTCGCGAAGTCAAGCCAAGAGACGTGTAAAGTAAATGTGTTGTGTTGCTTGTGCTGAGCTGTAACCTGTCTTGAGGCAAGATGCTAGGGTTCTTTATCTATCTCTTTCTTCTCTTCTACTACTAACCTTCATTCTCGTTTACCTCTCTTTAGTCGGGACATTTGGGGGTTCTACTTCTATTCTGTCTTTCAATCTCGTCTGTCCCTCCCCAGTCGTGACACTGGTAGTAACTAGCGATAGCATTAGCAGAGGGCTCCTCTGCTACATTATTATATTATATCATTTGGTTGCAAAGATCCATGATAATTCCGGTCAAAGTCGGAGAGCCATTTGCAATCCCAGAGCTGGTGGACATGGCGGAAGGGAGGCCACCTGATATTATCACCATGTAAGCTCAAGAAGTCTCTGAACCCCTATCATACTGAGGCTAAAAGCTTCAAATCTGTACACCGCCACATGCAAGCTACATTATAGTACTTACAGATTAGGATACAGACCAATGGCTTTAGTTCAAGGGTGGTGCCAGAATAGCTTGGCGCCTAGAGGCGCCAAGCTATTCTGGCACCACCCTTGAACTATTTTAGTCAAACTTATTTCACACACTGGTGTATTCCAAATGATAAGGGTCAAATTTATACTGCTAAAAACACTTTGCTTATTGTCACATGCGTGTGGATCGATCATACATGTGAGTCATAGGGGCTATGCCTTTCTTGTTAAAAAAAATTAGCTTAAAAAAAGACAACGTAAGGACAGGATACATTTTTTTTTTTTAATTTCGCAAGTTTCAATACTTGGTTAGTTTTTGTCCACACATGTAATAAAACTGAAATAAAAAATGTGATAAATGTGATACAGTATGATTATTAAAATGGATTCAATAATTTATTGCATTTTTGCAGATACTGCCTCTGTCTGCCACAGTTCTACACTTAGACGGCCTGGTTTGACCAAGTACCCCACAACCTTCTAAGAAGCAGCAGCAGCCGTCAGTCCCACAGTCATTTCATATGCACAACGGTGGCAAAAAACAGAACTATGACTACCTTGTGCACTTAGAAATCCAAAGAACCAAGCAAAAGATAGAAAAACAGAAGATAGTGGTAGAAAACCCTTTAAAATAGAAACAAATAACGACGTTTCGGATCAAAGATCCTTCCTCAGGTGACATGGAAACAAACGTAGAACAGAAAAGAACACGACAGAAAGAATAGACGTCATTCTGTATAGAGAGAATTTAGAATGACGTAAAAAAAAAAAAAAAAAAAAAAAAAAAAGGGATGTATGCTCGGCCTGATGGGTAGTTGGTGCCAGACTTGACCTCACTGTTGATACTGGATGCTACCTTTGAGTGTGTGTGTATGTGTGTGTGTGTGTGTGTGTGTGTGTGTGTGTGTGTGTGTGAATGTGCGTGAGCTGCAGCAGGCACGAGTGAATGCGAATGTATGCAGTGACGTGTATGTATATAGACGTAAGTTTTGTGCTATGTGTTTTGTGCATGTGTATTTGCGTCATTATGTGTACGTGTGTTTGGGTTTTTTTTTTTTTTTTTTTTTTTTTTTTTTTACGTCATTCTAAATTCTCTCTATACAGAATGACGTCTATTCTTTCTGTCGTGTTCTTTTCTGTTCTACGTTTGTTTCCATGTCACCTGAGGAAGGATCTTTGATCCGAAACGTCGTTATTTGTTTCTATTTTAAAGGGTTTTCTACCACTATCTTCTGTTTTTCTTTCACGTGAAACCCTAGCGGCAACAGTTTTACTACAAGCAAAAGATAGCAACAGAACTATTGCTACCTCGTGCACTTAGAAATCCAAAGAACCAAGCAAAAGATAGCAACAGAACTATGAGTACCTTGTGCACTTAGAAATCCAAAGAACCAAGCAAAAGATAGCAACAGAACCATGACTACCTTGTGCACTTAGAAATCCAAAGAACCAAGCAAAAGATAGCAACAGAACTATGAGTACCTTGTGCACTTAGAAATCCAAAGAACCAAGCAAAAGATAGCAACAGAACCATGACTACCTTGTGCACTTAGAAATCCAAAGAACCAAGCAAAAGATAGCAACAGAACTATGACACTTAACATCAGGTATCTCTGTAGCAAGTTTGGGTTTCAAGATGGTGCCAGCAGATGGTGAGATGGCGATGCGAGCCGTCCTTGTTGTGTTGATTTTGTTCGTCTATTGCATGAATGGGACGTCGGCAATTCGCAGACAGGATGAACGTGAGACGCTCTTGCACATTAGACAGCCACTAAGTGAGTTAACACCCACGTTGACTATGATTTCGGACTGTTTTTGTGACATCTCAATATGTGGGTCAAAACAACAAGACTGTATCAGTTTCAAAGCAGATTTGTCATTGTGTTCACTGCTTGTGTGTGTGTGTGTGTGTGTGTGTGTGTGTGTGTGTGTGTGTGTGTGTGTGTGTGTGTGTGTGTGTGTGTGTGTGTGTGTGTGTGTGTGTGTGTGTGTGCGTGCGTGTGTCATGGACCTTAGTAGAAAAATAATGTAATTGTTGTACATTAACTCTCTTAGCTGTTCATATAGCTTTTTAAGTGATTCCTAGATGAATTACATGGACAAAAAGTTCTTTTAACAGCCAAAGGGTTAATACAAATGGGTTGCAGAAACTGGACATTTGTCTGGAAAAGTCATGGAATTTGTTGTCAGAAAATAGAGCAAAACACAGAGGTCAGTGTCAAAAACTATTGACTGCACTTCTCAGGCAATGGCAACTGAAGCTGCTACGATTCTGTGGCCGAGATCCCAACGTCTGCACAATTTCCGATATGTGGAAATGCTGGAAGATGGATTGATTGATTGTACATTGCTTAACATCCCGACAGCAACAAGGCTTTCTCAGGACGTGCCTGCACTGCTTGTGAAAAAAATAAACAGAACATTGAATGTATGTCGCCAGCCGGTCAAACACATTAAATAAACCTAACACATAGGGCCCAAATAAAGCTAAGACCATTTAGCAACACACATCCAATATCAAGAGCTACAGGCAGTGCAGACAGTAGGGAGAGTTTTTAAAAGGCAAATACAGGTGAATGGACAAAGGGTAGACAGAAACACATGCCCCAGAATAGAGAGAAAAACCCACCCTGTGGGGCTGACCAGGGTGACCCTGGGAACTAAAAAATACCTAACCCCACCCAAGACCCCCAGGGTTGACCCGGGTGGGGGGGCTGGAAGATGGAGATGGCAAGGCCCACACAAGAGTGAATGAAGCTGGCAGGTATGGAGTCAGATCGACTATGTAGTGAGCCATGTCACCAAGAGGATGGGGACGGCCCTGCGCACTCTTGTGGAAAAGTTAGTTAGTTATTTGGGCTGAACGCCGAGCAGGCAACCAAGGCCATCTCACGGCGGGCTCTTGTGGAAAAGAAAAAGACACAGGAATGTTCCATTAGTGGCCATGGCAAGCTGACGAAGCAGGATCAAGCAGCTGACCGATCACTATGGCAGGGTCATCAAAGACCACCCTGGGCACGGAAACTGCAGTGTGGGCTTCATTTTTCCACACTCTCCACAGATCAAGACCCTCATCATGACAGATGCCCTGAAGGGCATCTGTCATGATGAGGGTCTTCATCTGTGGAGAGTCAAGTGAGCTGAAGCGAACAAACCAGGCCTCACGACCTCACTCCCACGATCATTGCACAGGTTTTTGTGCCCGTGTACAGGTGTCTTTGAGACCCTCAGTTACTAAACAGATGCCTATCAGTCAAACCACAGAACCCAAACGAAGCGTTTCATTTTGTTGTGTGGAGAGTGTGCCCCAAACAACGATGGGCAGGCCGCCGCACTGTCGACACTGTCATCGCCAAGTGTTCAGCGCTTCAACGAGGGTTCGGCTGCGCACCTTGATGTGATGATGAAGCTGGACATAGTGGGAGGGTTGATTGATTGATTATACATTGCTTAACGTCCCGACAGCAACAAGACTTTCTCAGGACATGCCTGCACTGCCTGTGAAAAAAAAAACTAAACAGAATATTGAATGTATGTCCGCCATCCGGTCCAATACATTAAATAAACCTACGACATGGGGCCTAAATACAGCTAAGACCATTTAGCAACACACATCCAATATCAAGAGCAACAGGCAGCGCAGACAGTAGGGAGAGTTTAAAAAGGAAAATACAGGTGAATGGACCAAGGGTAGACAGAAACACATGACCCAGAATAGAGGGAAAAACCCACCCTGTGGGGCTGACCACGGTGACCCTGGGAACTAAAAAGTAGTTAACCCCACCCAAGTCCCCCAGGGCAGACCCGGGTGGGGGGATAGTGGGAGGGGAGCTGGCTGAGGAAATGTAGAGAACGAGAATGTGAGAAGGGTGAAAGATGCAACGAGAAAATCATATGAACAGGCGAAGAAACGACGCAAGAAGATCGACGACCATGCACGTAAAAATGGCAGCAACCAAAGCACCATGGAAAACTGGACCATTGTCGGACTTGTCCGACGATTACACAGACAGAGTAATCGATCTGTACCAGTCTCACCCAGTATTATGGGACGCAAGAAGGCTTGTTTCAAGAATCGGGCAGTGAAATCGGCGTCATGGGCCTCTGTTCACCTGAACTTTTCATCAGCAACGGGCATCAAGTGTACAGGTGGGTTACGATTTTATTTTTCCACTGAAGTTCCAAATGTGTGTTGAAATGGTACCAATACAGACAAAAGACCACACCAACGCGACGACTCTTAAGGAGAAGACAAAGGAAGCAAGAAAATTCATTTGAAACCTCACAAAACACAAACTCACGGACCCGGAAATTCGAGCGTTGGGAAAAGGACTGAAATTCAAACCAGCCCTAAACAACAATCGAGCCAAGAACGAAATCATATAGGCATTCGACGAACTACCCAAAAAATACGCTGCAAATACCACTTCCAGGGTCAGGACAAACATAAGGGGATCCCGCACCCACTACAGTTTAGCTCGGGTTATACCCCAAACAGAGCAAACGATCCAATTGAACAATACATCAGCAACACAAAGGAAGAATTAACGCACGTCAACGTGTTGAGCACACAAAGCAATCTTGCGAGAGAAGAACGTGAAGCACTCAAGGCACTCAAAAACAACAAGGACATCGTTTTAAATAAAGCCGACAAAAACAGCACAATCATACTCCTCAACAGAGACGATTACATCAGGGAGGGCTTGAGACAACTAGAGGACGGAATACACTACGAGAAAACAGATACAGCAAACACAGAGGCTATCATAGCTGAAATTCTCAACACATCTGAAACACTATACAGAACCAAGAGGATAGACAAACAAACCTACAAATTCCTACGGCAAACGGAAACCTACAAAAACACAGCCTCCTTCTACCTACTTCCCAAAATCCACAAACACCCAACAGAGGTGTTGGATGACATGGAGAAAAATGGAGTGCAAGGGAGAATTATAGCGGGTCGCCCAATCGTGGCGCAGTCAGCAAGCCCGACTATAGCCATAGCAAAATTTGTGGATCTCCACCTGCTACCCTTCTTACAAAAACAGCCCACATACATCAAAGACACACCGGCGTTCATTAGTAAACTTGAACAAACAAGGATCCTCCGAGAAACCAAGCTAGTATGCTACGACGTCACATCGATGTACAGGAACATGGAATTCCACGAATTGCTGGAGGCAGTGAACCAAACAGTCCCAGACATAGTTGAGACACCACCCATGCCACTGATAGAAAAACGCTACCTCCGGAGATTCCTGGAAATCATCCTCATGAGCAACATCTTCACCTTCAATGGACAGCTCTACCGACAAATAATCGGTGCCCCGATGGGCTCCAGAGTTTCACCGGAAGCCTGCGACATCAATATGGGCATAATACTGAACAATATCATCAACCAATTTGAGGAGAGAGAGAGAATCATTTGGAACGGAAGATACAGAGATGATGGCTTGCAAATGTGGAATGCGGACAATGATTGATTGATTGATTGTACATTGATTGTACATTGCTTAACGTCCCGACAGCAACAAGCTTTCTCAGGACGTGCCTGCACTGCTTGTGAAAAAATAAATAAACAGAATATTGAATGTATGTCGCCAGCCGGTCAAATACATTAAATAAACCTAACACATGGAGCCTAAATAAAGCTAAGACCATTTAGCAACACACATCCAACATCAAGAGCTACAGGCAGTGCAGACAGTAGGGAGAGTTTTAAAAAGGCAAATACAGGTGAATGGACAAAGGGTAGACAGAAACACATGCCCCAAAATAGAGAGAAAAACCCACCCTGTGGGGCTGACCAGGGAGACCCTGGGAACTAAAAAATACCTAACCCCACCCAAGTCCCCCAGGGCAGACCCGGGTGGGGGGCGGACCATGACACCATCAACAGGTTCTTTAACCTCGCCAACTCCTATCATCCACTCCTGAAATTCACATACACCATTGAAGACCATACAGCTACCTTCCTGGACACTCAAGTCTGCAAGGGAGAGCGATTCAAGCGTAAAGGAATACTGGACATCAAAAGACACAGAAAACCGACAGAAACTTATCAGTACCTACAACAGGATTCAGCTCACCCTCAACACGTCTTCAAAGCCCTGATCAGGGGCGAAACAACCAGATATATGAAAACTAACAGCAACAGAACAGATCTACATGAACAAATCCATCTGTTTCACGACAAAATGACAGACCGTGGATACAAACATACGGAACTCACGCAAGAAACTGACACAGTACTCGCGAGGGCGGTGTTTGTTACATGGATGACGTGCTTGTACCAAGAAGTCGATGGCGAGATGAAGCCTGTGGCGTACTGTTCGAGAAATCTGACCGATACAGAAAAAAGGTATGCGCAGATTGAAAAGGAATGTCTGGCAATCGTGTACGCCTGTGAGAAATTTGAGCAGTACCTCTTAGGGTTACCGAAGTTTCGTCTTCTCACAGATCATCGTCCGCTCATTCCACTGTTGAATAAAAAGGACCTGACAGAAACACCACTACGTTGTCAGCGTATGCTCATGCGTTTGATGAGATGCTAGAGGCGCCAAGCTATTCTGGCACAACCCTTGAACTATTTTAGTCAAACTTATTTCACACACTGGTGTATTCCAAATGATAAGGGTCAAATTTATACTGCTAAAAACACTTTGCTTATCGTCACATGCGTGTGGATCGATCATACACGCGAGTCATAGGGGCCATGCCTTTCTTGTTAAAAAAAATTAGCTTAAAAAAAGACAACGTAAGGACATGATAAATTTTTTTTTATATTTCGCAAGTTTGAATAGTTAGTTTTTGTCCACACATGTAATAAAACTGAAATAAAAAATGTGATAAATGTGATACAGTATGATTATTAAAATGGATACAATAATTTATTGCATATTTGCAGATACTGCCTCTGTCTGCCACAGTTCTACACGTAGAAAGCCTAGTTTGACCAAGTACCCCACAACCTTCTAAGAAGCAGCAGCAGCCGTCAGTCCCACAGTCATTTCATATGCATAACAGTGGCAAAAAACAGAACTATGACTACCTTTCGCAATTAGAAATCCAAAGAACCAAGCAAAAGATAGCAAAAGAAACGGCCCAAACAAACAAAAACTCCACAATGAGGAAAAAAGAACTTGTTGAAATTCAGAGAGAGCGCCTGCGGCTAAAAAGAGACAGAGCACTGTTTGGTCTGGAAATTACCAGAGAGACAGAGCTGAATCAAATCAGGATTGAGAAAGAGATGATAGAGCTCGCTAGAGGGAAATGAAATGAAACTTTATTTCTCAACGAAAGAAGTAATTAGCACGTGTGCCATTTTTCATACTTGCCATTGCTACTCTACAAACACAGGATAATTGTAATACTAATAGTACCAAATTACACAAAGAAAAATTAAGAGACATTAAACATGAAGAGACATTAATCAAAATTCATTCGGTCATACAAAAACAAACGAAAAACAGAATCACTTCGGACAGCAAAAATTATTTGGATTATAATAGAAACTTGAATTATGTAATTAGACTATTATTAGTATGGACAACCTTAAGGACAAGCGGCTCAGAAGAAAAAACAGAGCTGTCGTAACTCAGAACCCTGACCAGACCTTCCCCTGCAGCCACTGCGGTCGAACCTGCCTGTCCCGGATTGGCCTCCGCAGCCACGAAAATGCCTGCAGACGACGTGGGCAAGCCCTATAGAATCTTCGTTCGCGAAGTCAAGCCAAGCCAGCCAGTATGGACAAACCATACGGCAGCATGCACTGATTATACGATAAGCACATGTTTGATACGGATACTTGTGGTAGATTATGTATCAGCAGACAAGTACTTGAGGAGGCATTCCTTGAAAGAGGAGAGGGAGCTAGCGTGTGTTATACATGTAGGCAGTTTGTTCCAGAAAGATGCGCGTGAGAAAGATACACTGGTTTTAAATAGATCTATCCTTGGGCGAGGTGTAATAAAGTTTTGTCTTTAGAATAACCTGAACTTGCCTTGGTAAAGAGCTTACAAAGATATTCTGGGTGAATCTCATTCCAGATTTTATACATAAACACACCCTTGTTTAAGAGGTGATGCTTGCTAAGAGGCAGCATTTTCAGTTTTCAGAAGCATAAACAAGACCAGTTGTTTTCACAAAAATAGGAGACAGAGCTCAATCTAATCAGCATTGAGAAAGAGATGATAGAGCTCGCTAGAGAGAAAAAGAAACATAAACAAGGGGGTGAGCGATGTTCAGATACATGGACGCAGGGCCGTTCGTTTCTCTGTCTTAAAACAATGGATTTCTCATAAGACAGAGACACAAGGGTATTGGAATGTGCACTGAAACACTCGGCATGCTGTGAGGAATATGTGGATATAACTTTTGTTATTTTTTGACAAGTGTATGGGATACAAAAACGTGTACTTGTGTGGACTTGTGTGGAGTTTTTCTTTTGTGAGTACCGGCGGACATGTGTATACTGTGACTGATACACGATAAAGGAACAAGGGTGTACCGTGACTATGGGTGTTGTTGAAATATGAGGGACGACTATAATCATGACAAAAAAGGTGACAAAAAGAGAAAGAAAAAGGAAAGCACTGATACAGATACCAGTAATATGTCCCAGTCAAGTGTAGTGACACAGAGCCAGAAAGAGAGAGACAGTCGCAGCAAGGTGAGAAGTGAAAGCAAACGACGGAAGGAGTCCCTTTCTCGAGACCGAAACATTCAGTGTTAAACTTCCCACCTGTCCATTCGGCAAACACTTTCAATACTCCCGGTGCGATGCAGTCCGATACTTCTAGCGCTGTGTTGGACAAACTGGACATTTTGCAGGCAACTTCAAGCTCACACACAAAACAGATGGAAGACTGCAGGAGGTCTTTGTCCAAACAGATAGATGAGAGAATCGAAAAGCTGTCCGATCTCATTTTCGATCTCTAGCAGGAAAACGCCAATTTGAGGAAAACACTCGATCAGACGCTGAAACAAACCCAGGAGCTGAGAGACGAGGTTAAGTGTCTGCGGTCTGTAGTAATGGACCAACGTGAACACTTAAACAACCTCAAACAGTATTCCCGGAGAGAGTCAGTTAGAGTCTATGGAGTAAAAGGGGACGTTCGTGGTGAGACAAGCAGGCAGTGCGAGAAAAAGGTACTGGAGATCATACAGGAGAAACTGAAGTTGAGAGATATTGACAGCACGAAAATATCTGCCCTACATAGAGTGGGGAAAGTCAAAAGGGGAAAAGACAGACCCGTCATCGTCAGATTTGTCTCACGAAAGGACCATGCTGCCGTGTTGCGAGAGCGGAGAAATCTGAAAAACACCGGTGTGGGAATATCCGAAGACCTGACGAAATTGAACTACCAGCGCCTAAGCAGACTGAGGCAACATGAAGGTGTGCTTGAGGCCTGGTCAGCGGCTGGCGGCAGACTCTTCGCAAAACTGCTAGACTTGTCCGTCCTAGAAATCGTCGACGGAAACACAAGTGTGATCGACCACAAACTGATCGGGCACACTATTGATCCCTCATGACCTCAGCAACAACGGCGACAGCCGGATCGGCCTGACGCCAGGAAAGAGTGGAATAACGTCCCGAAAGTGCGGCCCCCCAGCCCCAAGGACCACTCCACCCCACAGACCGCAGCGCATCACAACCCTTGGAGCCTACCCCGACCCTTGCACTCTACAACCGCCATTGGGGATACAGTATGTTCGCCTTCTGCATCCTCTGCTTCTCAGCAGGGTGAGATTGTCAGCGGCATACAAAACCGGTTGCAGGCTCTAGCTGACAGTAGTGGCAATAACGGCATCACCACCACCCAGGGGAGTGTAGAAGTCAGCGGCCCCGACTCCCCCCAAGAGGTTAACAAGGCTGGCGACTCGACCCAAACCCGGAATCACTGTACTGTTGGCAGTAGAAACCTGGAGGGAGAAGCGGCTGTTGGCGTCAACGAACCGATGATGCAGTGAGGTAGGGAGGTGTATCAAGGCAAAGACAGCAGGCGTTGAGCTACTGACGGTGCGAACTAAACATGTTGCCCTTTTCAGCATATAACATTTTGATAATAAGTGATTCTTACAGGTTCTTACGTGAAAATAGCGGGGTTGGGGCCGAGAAGAGGAGAGGTGAATTTACGTCTCACTGAAATTGATTTCTCCTATTCTCGCTTCCGCCCCACACTTGGAGGTGCGTTACGCATGC
Source organism: Semisulcospira habei (assembly GCA_036245525.1). Classification (NCBI taxonomy): domain Eukaryota; kingdom Metazoa; phylum Mollusca; class Gastropoda; family Semisulcospiridae; genus Semisulcospira; species Semisulcospira habei. The sequence continues at coordinate 151,154,776 of BTPG01000007.1, forward strand.
GGGCGCCTGTGTGCACTATTATCCGCAGGCACACTTGTCTATTGTTTGTGACATAAGTCGCGATTCAGTTCTAGCTGTACATGCCGCGCCTGCATTACAAGTTTTTGAAATGACCCCTCAAACCACTTCACCCAGGAAATCAGTTTTTTTTTCTGGGCACGCGCATGCGCTATTGCCTATCGGGATGCGCTTATGTTGTGATGTGATGAAAGATGTTCTTCGGATTACTATGGGCCACAAACTATATGTCTGGAAGCAAGGTATTTTTGTTTTACCCATGTTCTTGCTGCCATTTGAATATATATATAGATAAAAAAAAAAAAAAAAAAAACATTTGCAGTCAGTTGGCCTGCTACTGGGGTCAGACAGGTCCTTTCGAAACCAGGTTGCATACAGCAAACCCATCTCGCCCCAACCGCCTGCAACAGGAGATGGATGCACCATGATTTGTTCAGGAGGAGTTCCAGATTACCTTGGCGCCTGAAAGTGCCAGGTTGACCTGACACTGCCCTTGTGTTGATCCATCTCCTGCGGCGGGTGCTTGGTTTCAAGACGTTGGCTCCGTTTGGAAAATGCTGCTATGGGGTACATGGGTTAATTGAAGTGATAAAACACTATACGTGATTATTGTATAAGCCAGCTCACGATGCATGCTAACAGCAATAGTGATAAAACACTACACGTGATTATTGTATAAGCCAGCTCACGATGCATGCTAACAGCAATAGTGTGCACATATTCATGTGTGGGAGGCACCAACCCTTGGATTCGATGCGTGTCCATGTATTTGTTTTTGGGGGCGTTTTTTTTTTTTTGTCTGTTTAGTTATTTTAAATATCTACTTAATATATTAAATATTTATTTTGTTTATCTGTTTTTGACATAGATTATGCAAATTCCACATGCGCGTGGATTTGTATGTTATGCATGTAAACACTTTTTGACAAACTGCTTCTGTGTGGTGTAGCTGTTGATGTGCACATATATTATATGATCATGTGTTTGTGCATAGCTTGTTGATGGCGCTGCAGTCATATATGCCTATATATGTATGTCCATGTTGGTGGTGGTAGTGCTGCAGTCCTTTATGCCTATATATGTATGTTCATGTGTGTGTGCACAGGTTGGTGGCGGTAGTGCTGCAGTCCTATATGCCTATATATGTATGTTCATGTGTGTGTGTGCACAGCTTGGTGGTGGTGGTTCTGCAGTCCTATATGCAGGCATACATGTAGGCTAGTGTGCCAACTACAGCTGCAATCCTATTAGGCAGACATACATTTAGGCCAGGGTGTCAACTATAGCTGTAGTCCTATATGCAGGAACACTTTTTAGGCCAGTATGTCAACCATAACATAGGGTGTATGTGTGTTGGTCAGGCTATTTGTATAATAAGGCTCCGAGAAAACTTTATCCTTACTGCATGAACAGGATAGAATAAGGTGTATAAACAGCAATATTGGGAACCCACACACATATCTGTATCCTGAACACCAAACACCAGTAGATTCTAGTCTTTTGTAGTTGTTTTTTATACATGGATACCACAAACGCAACATGCATGCGGGCTTACCAGTTGGGTACTTTACTTACAAACTTTTTTTAATTGTGCAATGCTGATCAGCTTTTTTTTTTCCCTCAATTTTTGCATTTGTAGGGTATGTGTGCGTGTGCGCATGTGTGCTGACATATACGTGGACAACTTGCATGAAAAACGCATATATGAGTGTAATGATATATGTGTGTGCATGCACACTTTTGCTGTTTTTTGTTTTTCTTAGAGCAGGTACCAACTGTGGAGCTTTATCTCGGATTAGAGAATGTAGATCTCTTAGATAGTATACACTGTCAGTACCAGAGAGAGTGTGCACATGTGTCTGCAGATGCATATGTGTCACACTGTGCACACTTTCTTAAAAGCAATTCTCTGGGATTTTGTGTGTACTTTTTGTCACATATGTAAATTGTTAGATTTAATGAAACAATGGTATTTCAATAGCTAATTAGGATGGCAGTCTCAATAATATTTTAAATCAATTCACATGAGTCTGAGGTAGATATTCCAATACCCTCGCCATTTTGAACATTGTCCATGGCAGACAGAAGTAGCCAGACTGGGCTACTTTGCCATTTTTTTGTTTCTGTGTATACTTCCTCTTAATGATTTGTGGTGTTCTTTTTTTTCTTTGGTGTTCCTTGTGCGTTTTTGTAAATATTGTCCTTGCTTTTGTATTGTCTTTTCTGTTGGGAGAGACAGGTTGTCATATATACTTTCAGGCTGTATTGTTCTTGTCTATGTTGATAGAAAGTGGCTAAGGGCTTACTATAGCCCACCATGTGGAATGCATGCCTGTACTTTTCATATATTTTATGGATAGGAGAGTATCTTTTTGTAGCATGAATTGTAGAGGCCTCGGAGATCCGAAGAAACGGGATGACGTGTTGCATCTTTTGAGAGAAAAAGAATACAGCATATGCTTTCTACAAGAAACACACTTTACGGAGAAACAAGAGCATATCATCAGGGCGAAATGAGGCTATCAAGCATTTTTTAATTCTTATGCATCAAATGCAAAGGGTCTGACTGTTCTAATTAACAATAATTTTGGTTTTAAACACCTTGGCTTGAGGGAAACTACATGATTCTTAAAGCGCTTGTGGATGAAACTGTGTACTTGCTGGTTAATGTGCACGGGCCAAACAATGATTGTCCATCCTTTTATGAACAGTTGAAAAGCAAATTATGCGAATACTGGTATGTTCCTATGATTTTGGGAGGTGATTGAAATATGGTCTTGGACCCTAAGCTTGATTATCATAATTACAAGCGCACAAATAATCCACTTGCCAGAGAAAAGCTATACGAGGTAATTGAAGAATTTAACTTGATAGATATTTGGAGAGAAATGCACCCTAATGATACAATATTTACGTGGAGGAGAAGAAACCCCCTTCAGCAGGCACGCCTGGACTTTTTTCTTATATCGGACGCAGCTGCACATATGGTAGTGGCTTCAGGGATCAATGCATCATACAGATCCGATCACTCTGTTATCTCCTTTGCTATCCAGTCGGGAAATGGAAGTTCAGATTCTTATAATAGGCATGGCCATACATTTTGGAAGTTTAATACCTCCTTGTTAAAGAATGCAGAGTATGTAACATCGGTGAAAAAGTGTATTTATGAAACAAAATGTCAGTACGCACACCTGTTGTACCGGCATGAAGTTATCGATCAAATCCCTTCTCCCGATCTGCAGCTTGTAATTAATGATCAGTTATTTTTTGAAACTCTTCTTGTTCAGATTAGGGGAACTACAATAGCTTATGCTTGTCACAAGAAGAAGGTAGAAAACGAGCGAGAAAAATGGCTGCTCAACAAAATTGAAGCTATGGAAAATAGTCTGAGCCAGCATAATCAGGGAGTTTTAGAGACTTTACAGCAGGAGTTGTATAACATTAGGGAACGGAGGATGGACGGGGTTCGAATTAGAGCGAAAGCAAGATGGATAGGAGACGGAGAAAAAAATTCAAAATACTTTTGTGGGCTAGAAAAAAGACATTACACAAATAAATTTATGAAGGTTATAGAAAACAACAATGGCGAAAAGATAACAGATCAGGTAGAGATTGTGAGGGAAGTGGAGGAGTACTATAGGGCATTATATAAAAACAGAGATTCAGATTTACATGAGGTTGACTCGTCAGATTTTGACAGCTGTCTTTTTAGAAAGTTGTCAGAAGAACAGAGAGAAAACTTAGAAGGCTATATAACGGAGGAGGAGGCTTTACGAGCTTTAAAGAATATGGAAAATGGGAAAACCCCAGGAAGTGACGGCTTCCCAGCGGAATTTTTCAAATTTTTTTGGAAGGACCTAGGGTCTTTCTTAGTGAGATCTATCAACGAAGGTTACGACCATGGGTCTTTGTCAGTCGCACAAAGACATGGAATGATAACCCTTATCCCTAAAGGAGAAAAAAACTAAGCAATATTTAAAAAATTGGCGCCCAATATCCCTGTTTAATGTCAGTTATAAAATTGCGTCCGCATGTATCGCCAATAGAATAAAACAGATTCTCCCTTGTATAATCCATGAGGACCAGAGTGGTTTCATCTCCGGTAGATCAATCTCCGACAATATTAGACTTCTATATGATGTACTTCATTATACAGAGACATTTAAGAAACCTGGATTGTTGTTGCTCATCGATTTCGAAAAAGCGTTAGACTCTGTTTCTCACTCATTTATTCAGAAAGCTTTAAAAATGTTTAATTTTGGATGTAGCACCACAAAATGGGGTGGAAATTTTTTATAAGAACAGTGAATCTTGCCTGATTGTGAACAGCCAGGTGTCTGGTCGCTTTTCTATGGATCGTGGTTGTAGACAAGGGGACCCCCTCTCACCTTACATCTTTTTAATATGTGTTGAACTGTTGGCTATAAAGTTGAGGAATAATAAGAACATTTCAGGTATAAAATGCAAAGAACAGGAATTCTTAGTCTCACTGTTTGCTGATGATATGTCATTGTTTTTGGATGGGTCACAAAAATCATTTGATTCTGTCATCCTAGAATTGGAATTTTTTGCAGTTATTTCTGGGCTAAAAATTAATTTTGAGAAGACTATTGCTGTTTGGATTGGCACTAATAGGTTTTGTCTTACACGCTATGCCCCACATCTAAACATCTCCTGGAATCCAGATACCTTCACAGTGCTGGGAGTGGCCTTCTCTACAGAACTGTCTAATATCATACTCCTGAATTATAAACAGAAACTTGTAAAAATGAAGAAAATTGTAAAGCAGTGGAAATTGCGAAATCTAACCCCTGTTGGAAGAAATGTTGTTTTCAAGTCCTTAATTCTTTCAATTTTTATTCACCTCTTCATCTCTCTTCCCTCTCCAGGGAGTGTAATTCTCAGGCATCAGAACTGTTCACCCCAAAAAAATCTGAAAACGGCGATTTTGAAGAATTGTAGAGTTATTTAAAGCCATTTCCTGGCACATAAGAAGTCAAAAGTGTTATTAACTAAAAACATGAAGAATCTGAAAATCGCCGAAAATCAGACAGTTCTGATGCCTGAATTCTCAAAGAAATTAATAGTACGATGTTTAACTTCATCTGGGGAGGGAAGAGAGACAAAGTGAAAAGAACCACAGTTTTCAGACAGTACGAAGAAGGAGGGCTCAAGGTAATTGATATTGAAGCTTTTTACAAAGCACTTAAGGTCACCTGGATTCGGAGAGTTCTGTCATCGGGTACTAACTGGAACCTTTTACTCTCATCTTTGTATGGTAATATCAAACAGTGTGAGGTTTTTGGTGGTTACTTCCTAGAAAGTTTAGAGATGAACAACCCCTTTTGGAAAGAAGTGGCTTCGATTTTTAAAGAATATCATAATCTTTTCTGTCCCGTAAATATCGATGCATTCAAAAGCGAACCATTGTTTTTTAACCCACGACTTCTAAAAAACGATACTTTGAATTCTGTCGACAAGTGGGTTTTGAAAAATATTTTTACAATTGGTGATGTTTTTGATGATAATGGGGACATTATTAGTTTCGATGTCTTTTGTGGAATTTTTGGTGCAGATGTTTCTTTTCTCGAATACTATAGTAGAACAAGTGCTATACGAAAATACAAAAGAAAAATGTTACGAATATGGACCTATGCAGTTGATGTAACTAATTTTGGTACACCTTTGGGTGTTGTCTTTAAACATAAAAAGGGTACAAAAGATATATACAATGTTTTCATAAATAAAACGACACCACCTACGTGTATTGAAAAATGGAAAAAACAAATATAATGACCTAAATTGGAAAGCTATACTTGTGCATCCTGTAACGGTCACACAAGACACCAAATTACGCTGGTTTCAGTATAGAATTGTCTATAGAGTACTGACAACCAATGTTTACCTGCGCTATAGACAGTTAAAGGATTCAAACCTTTGTACCTTTTGTTCACTCTCTAAGGAGTCTACTGAACATTTATTTTTTGAGTGCACAGTGGTGCGTGCTTTCTGGGACAAATTACTGAGCAGACTGAAAGAAAAATGTGCTCATTGCGACAGTTTTAAACTCTGTACAGAATTAGTTGTGTTTGGGGTGAAAAATGGGCTGCGGACAGACCCAGTTCTTGACTTGCTCTTATTAATGGCAAAGTTTTTTTATTTACCACTGCCGTTGTTTGAATAAGCAGCTAAATCTTTCTGTTTTCTTGGCAGAGTTCAAAAACAGATACTGTACAGAGAAATATGTATTTACTGTCAGAAACAAACTTAGCCTTTTACACATCTGTGGCTGCCTTCTTTGGACTTTGTGTAAATAATTAATTTCTGTCACCTATTTTGTTAATCTGTGTAGACTGCAGTTGGGTTCAGTTTGGCCTGCTATGATTCACAGCTACTTCCTCCTGAATTTTGACAATACCAATACATGCATGCAGACCCACTCACAAAACAAATTCCAGGAACAGCCTCTCTCTCTCTCTTTCCACAGACACACATTAATTTAATTAAATTAATTGTTTTTAACATAATTTATTATCAGTTTGTGTATGTACGATTTTTATTTCTTTTGTATTTGTGTTGTACTTGTTTGCAGTCCATATGTTTTCATGTAACTAATCTTGAAAAATGTTCAAAATAAATTAAAAAAAAAAAAAGTTTGATATGAATGTTTCAGAAAATTAACTGCCATACCAAGAATGCAGCACATGAATGACTTTCGCGTGTCATGCATCCTTGATATACTTCCTCTAGCAAATGAACTTGAAATGAAGCAATGACTTTGTCACAATAAAATGTGTTGTGGTGTGGAAAAAAAAAAAAAAAAAAAAAAAAAAAAAACACATAACAATACCAGTTGTTTTCACAAAAACTTGGTTTGGAAGTGATGCAGCTGAGGCAGGCTATGAACACTGAAGCTGTTGAGACTCTGGACAATGGCGTATTTTAAGCAACTAAACCTGCCAATGCAGTGTTTATCTTTTACTTGTCACATGTATTATCTGTCAAATCAATACAAATATAATCACAAACTAATGATCTTCTGTATTTTCATCTCTTTTTGTATATTATTTTAAGTGTGTGTGTGTGTGTTCATAAACATGGTGTTCTCAATTCTACATGGAAAACATGCATGTAATTCAAGTAAACATCAATGCCATTACCCGTCCTGCTAGACATGGATGTGATTTCGAACAATGGAATCCCATATTGAGCGAGCACTTAGCGCCTGATTGCCACCACAAGCATCAACTTGATCATTTGCGGCATCATTATCATCAGCTGCTTTAAGAGACCAAAAATAACGTAAGGACTGGCCCCAAATAGCTTCTAAGACAGTGTATGGGGGCTTCAGCCAATGCCGTCTTATGGCTAAGCTATGTGTTGTGCCCTCTAATGCCTATCAGTTATGAACATGGAAATGCTTCCTGAACATATTTGTAACTGTTTTATATGGCCCCGTGTCGTCCATCATAGTTTAAGAGACCAAAAATATTCCACATAATTATTATGGAAGTATTTTCCACCTTGTGGCTTCTCAGTGACGGGGTGCTTCAGCCAATACTGTGTGATGGTAAAACGATGCGTTGTGCCCTCTAATCCATATCATTTTTTAATATAGAAATGCTTTCTGAACACATTCATAACTGTTTTATGTGGTCCTATGCCGTCCATCATAGTTTAAGAGACCAAAACTTTCGTAAAGACTGGCCGCCAAGCGGATTCGCAGACAGTGTTGGGTGTTTCAGCCAGTACCGTCTGATGACAAAACGATGTGTTGTGCCCTCTAATGCCTATTATTTATGAATATGGAAATGCTTCCTGAACACATTTGTAACCATTTTAGGTGGCCTTGTGCCATCAACCTTAGTTTAAGAGACCAAAAATGTTCCGCGTATTAAGGAAGTATTGGCCGCTTTGTTGCTTCTCAGTGTAGGGGTGCTTCAGCCAGTACTGTGTGATGGTAAAACGATGCGTTGTATCTAATCCCTATCATTTTTGAATATGGAAATGATTCCTCAACACATTGATAACCGTTTTGGATGGCCCTATGCCGTCCATCACAGGTTAAGAGACCAAAAATGTTGTAAAGACTGGCCTCCAAGCGGATTCTAAGACAGTGTAGGGGTGTTTCAGACTATACGGTCTGATGGCAAAACTATGCGTTGTGCCCTCTAATGCCCATCATTTTTGAATAAGGAAATGCTTCCTGAACACATTCAAAACTTTTTATATGGCCCTGTGCTGTCCATCATAGGTTAAAAGACAAAAAATATGGAAAAGACTGGCTTGCGAAGCAGCTACTTAGTGTGGGGGTGTTTCAGCCAATACCGTCTGATGACAAAACGATGCGTTGTGCCCTCTATTGCCCATCATTTTTTAATTAAAAAAAAATGCTTCCTGTACACATTCTTAACTGTTTTATATGGCCCTATGCCGTCCAGCATGGGTGAAAAGACCAAAAATATTGTTAGGACCGTCCGCCAAACAGTTTCTGAGACAGTGCAGGGTGCTTCAATCAGTACCGTCTGATGGCAAAACGGTGCGTTGTGCCCTCTTTTGCCTATCATTTTTGAGTAAGGAAATGCTTCCTGCATACATTCATAATTGTTTTATATGGCCCTATCCCGTCCATCATAGGTTAAAAGACCAAAAATATTGTTAGAACTGGCCTCCAAGAGTCATCTCAGACAGTGTACTGGTGCTTCAGCCAATACCGTCTGATGGCAAAACAATGCGTTGTGCCCTCCAATGACCAGCATTTTGTAATACGAAAATGCTTACTGAACACATTTATAAATGTTTTTATGGCCCTATCCCATCCAGCATAGGTTAAAACACCAAAAAGTTGTAATGACTTTCCGCCAAGTGTTTTTTTACATGTAAAATTGCAAAAGAAAAGTGCTTTTATTATTCAGATTTTGTTGGGTCGGAAGTAGAGTCAGTCTCAGCGTAGGGGTGCTTCTGTCAGCCTGTCCGCCCCACTGAATCTAAATGCTGAGAGTGCATGTGATGAGCTGTTAGCGCAGTTTTGGCATAAGCTGGGAGACATACTACTATTTGACGCTTCCGGTTTCAGTGGCTGCTAAGAGCTGGTTGTTTTCTTCAGGGCCATACACCGCTCTCATGTTGCAGACGCTTCATCTTTAGTCCTGTGTTGCGCCAACATTTCTGTTGGTGTAAAGGTATGCCCGTGTTCGAAACTAAATTTTGCCGAAAATTTTTTTGCTACGTCAGTAGCCATGCAATGGATGTAACTTCAGTCAGTTGTTATGCCTTTCTTATGTCCTGACTAATGGCTTCCGCCCGAGCAATGAAACCGGCCCCTGGCCTGCCAGGCTATGGCATCAGTAGAGTGAGCTAGGGTGAACACTGAGCAGGCAACCAAGGCCATTTCACAGTGGCAAGAGTCAAAGTCTGGCCAGCCAGGCTATGGCAGCAGTAGAGTGAGCTAGGGTGAACACTGAGCAGGCAACCAAGGCCATTTCACAGTGGGAAGAGTCAAAGTCTGGCCAGCCAGGCTATGGCAGCAGTAGAGTGACCTAGGGTGAACACTTAGCAGGCAACCAAGGCCATTTCACAGTGGGAAGGATAAAAGCCAGCCAGACTACTCACAGAAGCAGAATGTGTGTACACAATCGTCTGCCGTTTCCATAGCATGCACGCCGTTGGCCACAAGCTGTTTGACAAATGAAACCTCCACAAGCTTGTTAATCCATCTAACCACAAGCAAATCTTGAAGGTGTCGCCTAATGACTATGTACCAGTCACAGGTAAAGGATCGACCATGATAATTCAAGGGTAGTGCCAAATTAGCTTGGCACCATCAGGCACCAAGCCGATCTGGCGCTACCCCTGAATGATCATGGTCAATCCATCTCCTGCTTTAGGGACTCAGGGCTAAATGGCTTTAAGTACTTGCATCGGGGATCACGTGGTCTGGCACCATGGAAGACAGTGCAACTTCCGAAGCATGCTCAGATCCGGCGACCAGTCAAGCAGCCCGATAGTGAAGTCTGATCTTCTGGATTTTAACCCATTTGGAGGCATCACGTAACGACTATGTGCTGGTTGCAGGAGATGGGTCGACCATGATAATTCAAGGGTCGTGGCGCCTGTTGGCGCCAAGCTAATCTGGCACGACCCTTGAATTGTCATGGTCAATCCACCTCCTGCTGTACTGCATCAGGGATAAGTTGGTAGGCACTCGCCAGAAACTCTCCCAACTCCCTCCCTCTCTCCACCTTCAACTCGATAGCACCCCCATCTCCCTCTCTGACTCGGCCAAGAACCTCGGCGTCATCCTCGATTCCTCTCTGACCATGACCAGCTTCGTCTCCGCCACGACCCAGGCATGCTATTTCCACCTCCGCATGCTATTTCCACCTCCGCCGCATCAGTCAGATCAGAAAATACCTCACTACCGAAGCTGCCACCAAACTTGCTGTCTCTCTCATCTTATCTCGCATCGACTATTGCAACTCTCTCCTTTCCGGTCTCCCTCACTCCACCATCTTCACTCTCCAACGCGTCCAGAACAATGCTGCCCGCCTCGTCCTCAGAAAGAAAAAATCCGACCACATCACACCCCTGCTCAAACTCCTTCACTGGCTCCCCATCCCCCAACGCATCCAATACAAAGTTCTGTCTCTCTGCTACAAATCCCTGAACAACTGCGCTCCTGCCTATCTCTCCAACTTACTACACCCCTACACACCTTCCCGCTCCCTCCGCTCTGCCTCCGACCCTCTCCGCCTCCACATCCCTCGCACCAAACTTAACACTTTCGGCCCCCGCTCCTTCTCCGTCTATGGTCCATCCACCTGGAACACTCTCCCACTCTCTCTCCGTCAGAAACACTCTCTCTCCTCCTTCCAGTCCGCCCTCAAAACTCACCTCTTTCAACAGTTTTAGCACTATATCATCACACTCCCCACCCCAAGCTGACCGTCGTAATGTATTTCACTGTTTGTGGTACGTGAGTCATTGTCTAAAGCGTGCGCATGCGTGCGCGAGTTGTGAGTGTGCGCTTAGAGTTATAATTATTATAAGATAAGCGCATTATAAATACCGTAATTATTATTATTATTATTATTATTATTATAAGTGGGGTAACCAATCCGCAGTCCGCAGTGCTTTTTGTCTGCAAGAATCGCCTTGACAGAAAATGTTACTGGCAGCCCAAATATGCCTGTCAAGAACCAAAGTGCTTCTGGCCACAAGACGCGACAGTGAATAAAAACAATAGGCAAGACACGCTGTGAGACATCGCTCATTTCTCGCGCCTGGACAAGACAGTATACGAGAAAAAAACAAGAAAGGCAAAGCCATTATGGCTCACGTGTATGACCGATTTACATATGTGTGACTTTTGTGACAAGGGCTGGCTTCTGCAGCAGCAAAATCTATGTTTTCTAAAAATGTAAGCATTTTTCACATATCCCAGGGTGGGAAAGAAAAAAAAGTTGAATCCTGAAGCGGGAGCCTGGGGGCACTTTTAAGTGGTGAAAAAAAAAAAAAAAATTAAATCCGGAATTCTGACTGTAGCTGGAAAGGTCCCACCCATGCATGTCAATCCCCCCATGACCCTTGACCTTTGTGATGTCGACTATTAGTATGCATAGGTAGGTCTTATCAGCCATCTTTGTGCCAAAATTTGGTTGAAAATTTTGCCAAAAATGTTGATAATACCTACAATTTTATCAAAAACTGGCATTTTACACACATTTGCCAGCCTCTTGTGACCCTTGACCTTTCCAAGGAGTCGTCCAAATTAGTACGCAAAGATAGGTCTTACCATCAGGTATCTCTGTACCAAATTTGGGTTTGAAGTTGTGAATAGTATTTGAAGAACAAGAAAGGCAAAGCCCTTATGGCTCACATGCATGTCCAATCTACATGTGTGCGTGACCTTTGTGACGATAATGGAACAGCTTCTGCACCAGCAAAACATATGTTTTCTCAAAATTTAATCAGTTTTCAAACATTTGTCAAACACCTGTGATCCTTGACCGTTACGATAAGTCGACTAAATTAGTATACACAGGAAGGTCTTATCATCATCAGCTACCTTTGTACCAAATTGGATTGATTGATTGATTGTACATTGCTTAATGTCCCGACAGCAACAAGGCTTTCTCAGGACGTGCCTGCACTGCTTGTGAAAAAAACCCAAAACTAAACAGAACATTGAATGAATGTCGCCAGCCGGTCAAATACGTTAAATAAACCTAGCACATGGGGCCTAAATAAAGCTAAGACCATTTAGCAACACACATCCAATATCAAGAGCTACAGGCAGTGCAGACAGTAGGGAGTTTTAAAAAGGAAAATACAGGTGAATGGACCTCGGGTAGACAGAAACACATGCCCCAGAATAGAGAGGAAAACTCACCCTGTGGGGCTGACCAGGGTGACCCTGGGAACTAAAAAGTACCTAACCCCACCCAAGTCCCCCAAGGCAGACCCGGGTGGGATCCAAATTGGATTGAAAAGTTAGCAAAAACTGTTGATAATAACTACAATTCTTTCAAAAATTGGCATCATACACGCATTTGCGGACCTCTTGTGACCCTTGACCTTTCCGAGGGGTCGTCCAAATTAGTATGCATAGGTAGGTCTTAACATCAGGTATCTCTGTAGCAAGTTTGGGTTTGAAGTTGTGAATAGTATTTGAGAAAAAAATATCTTTTGTCAAGACATGGCTATTTTGGACCTATTTCCTGAGCTCGTGACCCTTGACCTTTCTGAGGGGTCATTCAAATTAGTATGCATAGATAGGTCTTACCATCAGGTATCTCTGTACCAAGTATGGGTTTCAAATTGTGAATACTTACTTACTTACTTACGCCTGTTACCCCTACCCGGGTATAGGCCGTCGACGAGAGACCTCCAGCAACTCCTGTCCTGTGCTTCTCCTTCGATTCTACTCCAGGTGGTTCCCAGTCTCTTGATGTCTGCTTGGAGGTCTCGACGCCAGGAATTTCTCGGCCTACCTCTTTTCCTCTTTCCCTGGGGGTTCCATGACAATGCCTGCCTAGTGATACTGGAAGCTGGCTTTCTCAGACTGTGACCGATCCATCATCATCTTCTTCGCCCAATTTCATTCTCTGCTGTTATCTGCTCTGTTCTCTCCCAGAGTCTGACGTTGCTGATCTTCTCTGGCCAGTGGATTTTCAAAATTCTTCTAAGGCAACTGTTCATGAAGGTCTGTACTCTGTTGACTGTGGTTTTTGTCAATCTCCAAGTCTCTGCTCCATATAGGAGAACTGCTTTTACATTGGAGTTGAAGATCCGGACTTTGGTGTGTTGTGACAGCTCTCTGGAACTCCACACTTTTTTCAGCTGGAGAAAGGCTGCTCTGGCTTTACCGATTCGTGCTCTGACATCTGCATCAGTGCCGCCTTTTTTGTCTATGATGCTCCCGAGATAGGTGAAGGACTCCACCTCCTCCAACGGGGTGCCAGCAAGCAAGACTGGTTCCTCCCTGGTTGCATTCAGCCTCATTGTCTTTGTTTTCTGTTTGTGAATGGTGAGGCCCACTTGGGACGAGATGTCAGCAAGCCTCGTGGTCTTGTCCTGCATTTGTTGATGAGTGTGGGACAGTAATGCCAAGTCGTCTGCAAAATCGAGGTCGTCAAGCTGTGTCCACAGTGTCCACTGTATTCCACTTCGTCTGTGCTCTGTGGTCATCTTCATGACCCAGTCTATGGCCAGTAGGAAGAGGAACGGAGACAGCAGACACCCCTGCCTGACACCAGTTCTGACCTGGAATTGTGAATAGTATTTGAAAAAAAAAAGCTTTTACAAAATATGGCTAGTTTGGACCTATTTCCTGAGCTCTTGTGACCCTTGACATTTCCAGGGGATCAACCAAATTAGTATGCACAGAAAGGTATCTTTGTACCAAGTTTGGGTTTGAAGTTGTGAATAGTATCTGAAAAAAAAAAATTATGTCAACATATAGCTATTTTGGGCTTATTTCCTGATCCCGTGATCTTGATCTTTGTGAGAGGTCAGTCAAATTGGTATGTTTAGAAAGGTCTTGCCACAAAGTATTCTTGGGCCAAGTTTGAAGACTGGCGTAGTCTTCGAGAAAATCCTAACGTTAAAGTTCACCACGGACGACACCGGACGGACAACCACTGGCTCAGAACATACTCACTTTTGCTTTGCACATGAGCCAATGAGAAGCAGTTCAAACTGAGACTGCATAATCCATGAATTAAAATACAGTACTATGAAATAAGACAGGCCATGTGGCGATCTGTTTATAAATACTGATCATATTCCCTTCATTTCTTTCTCGTTTTACAGACAGAGAGAACTGCGCAACAAGAGAGCCACAACCAGCTGCACACACAAGAGTGAGCGACACCAGCATGTTGCCAAAGTCAGGATTATAAAATAAAATCAGAAGGGGACTTTAAAATCTTTATGCACCAAGCTGGCACAAAATCAAATGAGAGACGCTGACATCCAGTGCCACTGCCGTCCCCTGAAGAACATGAGGTTCTACAAGACAGACCATGATCGGCACAACAGCTGTCTGCTGAAAAAGAGAAGGATAGAGAAGGTTGGTTGGTTGTACATTACTTACGTCCTGACAGCAACAAGACTTTCTCAGGACGTGCCTGCACTGCTTGTGAAAAAAACCAACTAAACAGAATATTGAATGTATTTCGCCAGCAGGTCTAATACGCTAAATAAACCTAAGACCATTTAGCAACACACATCCAATATCAAGAGCTACAGGCAGTGCAGACAGTAGGGAGAGTTTAAAAAGGAAAATACAGGTGAATGGACCATGGCTAGACAGAAACACATGCCTCAAAATAGAGGGGAAACCTCACCCTGTGGGGCTGATCAGGGTGACCCTGGGAACTAGAAATTAGTTAACCCCACCCAAATCCACCAGGGCAGACAGGGTGGGGTGGGGGGTGGGATAGAGAAGGACATTGAAACCCTCAACAGCAGTGTTTACTCATTCCAGACATGCTTCATCCAGATACGTGGCTTATGCCTGCTCCATGTGTACACCTGGCTTATGCCTGCTCCATGTGTACACCCACAGCTTATGCCTGCTCCATGTGTACACCCGGCTTATGCCTGCTCCATGTGTACACCCAGCTTATGCCTGCTCTATGTGTACACCTGGCTTATGCCTGCTCCATGTGTACACCCGGCTTATGCCTGCTCCATGTGTACACCTGGCTTACGCCTGCTCCACGTGTACACCCGGCTTATGCCCCGTATCCAGATGTGGCATGTCTCGAATGAGTTAAGAACTATGCGGTGCGGTGTGAAAAGACCGACGTTCACCATGAAGTCAAATGCCATGCATGAAAAAGCGGAACAGAACCAGAAAGAACTGAAAACTGAACGAAGAAACCAGCTCTAAAACGGGAAGAATTGAGAAAAAATAAACCGAGTGACTGGCCCTTTCTGACTTGCTCCTTTATTCATACGAGTGACAATAAGAGTCAGTGCAAATAGCATAAGAATAGTAGAATGACAATAACTAAACACCTGTACATCACATTGGATGAAAATATTTGGTTGTGCACCATATCATTTTGGAAATAATCATTGTATCAGTCTTGAAGCAGATTTGTCATTGTGTTCACTGCTTGTGTGAGTGTGTGTGTGTGTGTGTGTGTGTGTGTGTGTGTGCGCGAGCGTGCGTGTGTGTGTGTGTGCGCGAGTGTCAAGGACCTTGGCAAACAAATAATGTAATTGTTGCATATTAACGTTTGGCTGTTCATACAGCTTTTTAACTCATTCTACCCCATCACCGAAATCCCCAAATGTTGCCGTTGTCCTCTGAAGACTGCACTGCAGTGCAGGACACAGCTCGACCATGATAGTTCAAGGGTGATGCCAGAATAGCTTGGCGCCCGTAGGCGCCAAGCTATTCTGGCATCACCCTTGAACTATCATGGTCGATCCTTATCTTGCTGTGGTATGTCTGGGGTAGAATGAGTTAAGTGATTTAGATGAATGACATGGACGACAAGTTATTTTAACAGCCAAAGGGTTAATAAAAATGGGTTGCAGAAACTGGACATTTGTCTGGAAAAGTCATGCAATTTGTTGTCAGAAAATAGTAAGGACCCCGATATGTGGAATGGAGAGCAAAACACAGAGGTCAGTGTCAAAAAAACATCGACTGCTCTTCTCAGGCAATGGCAACTGAAACTGCTACGATTCTGTGGCCGAGATCACGTCTGCACAATTTCCGATACGTGGAAATGCTGGGAGATGGATATGGCAAGGCCCACACAAGAGTCAATAAAGCTGGCATGTATGGAGTCAGACTGCGTGAGTCATGTCACCAAAAGTAATGGGGATGGCCCTGCGTACTCTTGTGGAAAAGTTAGTTATTTGGGTTTAACGCCGAGCAGGCAACTAAGGCCATCTCACGGCGGGCTCTTGTGGAAAAGAAAAAGGCACAGGAATGTTCCATTAGTAGCCATGGCAAGCTGAGGAAGCAGGATCAAGCAGCTGACCGATCACTACGGCAGGGCCATCAAAGACCACCCTGGACACCTCCAAGGCACAAAAACTGCAGTGTGGGCTTCATTTTCCCACACACTCTGCACAGATGAAGACCCTCATCATGACAGATGCCCTTCAAGGCATCTGTCATGACGAGGGTCTTCATCCGTGGAGAGTGAAGTGAGCCGAAGCGAACAACCAGGCCCCACGACCTCACTCCCAAGCCCCTGCCACGACCATTACACAGGCTCTCGTGTCCATGTACAGGTGTCTCAGATGAGTGAAAACACAGCACTCAAACGAAGCGTTTCATTTTGTGGTGTGGAGAGTGTGCCCCAAAGAACGATGGGCAGGCCGCCGAGCTGTCGACACTGCCATCGCCAAGTGTCTAGCACTTCAACAAGGGTTCGGCTGCACACCTCGATGTGATGATGGAGCTGGACATAGTGGGAGGGGAGCTAGCTGAGGAATATGTAGAGAACGAGAAAGTGAGAAGGGTGGAAGATGCAACGAGAAAATCATATGAACAGGCGAAAAAACGACGCAAGAAGATCGACGACCATGCACGCAAAAATGGCAGCAACCAAAGCACCATGGAAAACTGGACCATTGTCAGACTTGTCCGACGATTACATGGACAGATTAATTGATCTGTTCCAGTCTCACCCGGCATTGTGGGATGCAAGAAGCCCTTTCAGGTTTAGTCAGCAATGCACGTACTATTTTTGTGCAAGCATCATATCACCGACACTATATCATCATCCGAGAACTTTGATCTCCATCTTGACGGAACCACCAAGTCGGGAAAAAAATATGTTGGCCACCAGATAACGACAGGCTCAGGGGAAACTCTAAGCTGTGGATTCCAGGCAGTTTCCACTGAAAACACAAGCAACATGGTGTCTATCAGCATCCTGCAGGAACTTGCACTGGTGTATGAGGAGGATCCAGACAAAAGACAGGAGATTTTCGTCGCCCTTCTGCACAATCTTTCAGGCCTAATGTCAGACAGGGCAGCTGTAATGAAGAGCTTCGATGCTGACATGAATTCTGCACGCAAGGATCTGCGCAACATCGACGAAAACCTCTTGTTTCTTCATTGCAATGCCCACTATCTGCTGGGGCTGGTGACGACTACTGACAAGGCTTTCAAGGCCCTGCGTGGTGAGATTGATTGTACATTGCTTAACGTCCCGACAGCAACAAGGCTTTCTCAGGACGTGCCTGCACTGCTTGTGAAAAAAAAATAAACAGAACATTGAATGTATGTCGCCAGCCAGTCAAATACGTTAAATAAACCTAACACATGGGGCCTAAATAAAGCTAAGACCATTTAGCAACACACATCCAATATCAAGAGCTACAGGCAGTGCAGACAGTAGGGAGAGTTTTAAAAGGCAAATACAGGTGAATGGACAAAGGGTAGACAGAAACACATGCCCCAGAATAGAGAGAAAAACCCACCCTGTGGGGCTGACCAGGGTGACCCTGGGAACTAAAAAATACCTAACACCCCACCCAAATCCCCCAGGGCAGACCCGGGTGGGGTCCCTGCGTGGTGAGGATCAGGCTCCCATGGGCAGAGAAACCATTGCCAAGTTCCAGCAGGGTTCGAGGGTTGAACATCCTGCAACATGGTTTATCCGAGAGGCCTGTGCATGCCTGGGGTGCAGGTTAGTTGATAAGGTTTTACTTTTAGCATGACTAAAAATAGTAAGATAGCATCTTTTATTTACTGTTGCTCTTCATCAACATAAGATTCAAGATTCAATTTTCACAATCTGAGGATAAATTATAATATTCATGCAAAGATGATTTTATTCATGTCTATGCAGGGAAAGCTGGCTAGCATACTGCATGCTTCAGCAGAAGAAAAGTGAGATAACATCATTCCGGGGCAATCACTTCAACAACCTCTTTGAAGCCAGTGCAGCTCTCTGCACCGTTCAGAGATCACCAACTTCTTCCAACAGTACATGCCTTCCAAACTAAACTGGAAACGGGTGCGTTTGTATTATTTTTCTAATTCTACACTGGTCTAATATAGCCCTTTTTGTTACAAGTAACTGCTTTTCACTGCCTGTTTGTGTAACATTTTTATACTGGTTATGTTTTCTCTAAGAAAAAGTAAAAGCAACTTCTAGTTCTATACATTATGTTTCAGGAAGGGATCATAGAAGACACCAAAAGTGACGTTGTGGACAACCACGTGGTTGCACTGGGCCTGTTCTTCTTCAGGATGACTGGGCCGTACTGGAGATTGCTTGGGCAGCACCTGCAGTTTCTGGACTTCTATGCTTATGTTGTCATGATGGAGCAGTTTCTGCAATAGTGAGTTTCCTTCCAGTCTTTCCACCAGAAAAAAAATCTTTTCTATTTAAAAAAAAAAAAAAAAAAAAAAAAAAAAATTCTTGCCTTTCAAATTTTTTTAATTGACTATTGTGTGCAGCTGGAAACGGCGCAAGCTTGCTTGGTTTGGCCACGTGACCCGACACAACACCTTGTCCAAGACTATCCTCCAAGGCACTCTCGAAGGAAGTCGTCGGCGAGGTCGTCAGAGAAAGAGTTGGGTCGCAAACATAAAAGAATGGACCGAACTCGAGATGCCAGACTTGCTTGCCACCACCCAAAATAGAACTCAGTGGAGAGCACTGTCTGTTGCTGCTGCCTTTCAGTCCCCCCAACGCCCAGTTCGGGCAAGGGACTGATGATGATGATGATGTGCAGCTGGGCTGTTGACCCTACAGATGCATTCACTGCTGACTTGGAGCCCCTGTTCAACATCAACATGCATCACGCTGAGAATAACATCTTCCAGTCACTCATCAACATCAGCGGAGAGACGTGAAGACTATCCTAAAGGCCCTGTCAGCAGAATACCTGAATGTGGTCAATCGACAGCTTGCTGACTTTCTAACAGGCGGCTGCTACCATGCAGTAACAGATGGAGCTGTCCATACCAGACTAAAGCATTCGAAGCTGACCAACATCGTTGGAGAACAGTGCTTTGGTGACTTGGACTTCAGCCTGTTCAAGTGGTGGCATGGCACTGCTCACTACCACTCATCCATCAACATGATGAAGAGGAACAAGAGACTCTCCAGATACTTGTACAGCCTGTCTGAGGAAGAACTGAGTGCAGCACTGTCCCAGAGTTTTAAAGTGGCCAAGGAGCTCCCAAAAAAGCATGTGGGGGCAGAGAAGGCAGCTGTGGCAGAAACGAGAGAGGTGTTGTTGGCGAACAGACAAAAGAAAGAAACAAAGCAGAGAAAACAGCAGCAAAAGAAAGAGGACATTGTGCTCCAGCTACAGCTTCACGGGGGCCCTTATCAGTCAGCTGCCGACGTCAATCGCATGCTGGGACGGTGCCGGAAAGCTGGTGACAAAATCAAGGGTGTAAAGGCGCAGCTCCAGTATCAAAAGCTGATCCTGGGAAATAAATCGGCCTTGTTCAAGGTGACAGACAAATTGCCTCAGCTTATCAAAAACCTGAAAGAGTTCCTTGGTGGCCCTGACACAGAAGCTGAACTTGAAGTGATTGACAATTCACCACGACAACGCCGCAAGTTCAGTGCTAGCAGTGATGTAGCCGCCCGCAGCACTGTGGCAGCCTCTCCCTAACGGTGCTCACCAAACCCCGTACATCAGCATCCAAGTAATGGAATGACTACCCCGTACCACGTGGTCCACCCTGTGCAGATTATCAACGCTAGTCAATGGGCTCCTCTTGTGAATGGTGCAGTGCAAGCAAACTAGGCTGTGTAGTATATCTTTCTTCTAGTGTGTTCTCATTTCGCGTTTCAGTCTGTGCGCCTACTAGCGAGTACTGTGCATTTACCTCTGTTTATACGCTGACTTCTTCCCTTTCGCATAAAGGATCATTTCAACAGTTAAGTGTGATAACAGTGTGTTTGCCGCTACAATGGAAAACTAAATGCATTCTCCACTGTAATGGCAAACAATAACGACCTCTGGTCTGTATCACTGTGTGCATTTTCCTGTTGGAGTATTGTGTGTAGTCGTAGATAGGTCAGTGTTTGCCAATACAATGGAAAATATAATACATGTTCCACTGTAGCGACAAACAACAACTATCAACTACAGTGTGTATAGCCCCTGGGCTTTATCATTGTGTACATTTTCCATTGGAGTACCGTCTTCAGTCGGCGACAGGACAGTGTGTTTTTTTTCCACCATGATCATTCAAAGGTAGTGCCAGATTAGCTTGGCGCCGATAGGTGCCAAGCTGATCTGGCACTACCCTTAAATTATTAGTGATTTTCTGTGTCCCCAGAAATTCGTGTTAAGCGGACTCCACTGTATAAACAATGAGGCCGTTCACGTACCTAACTTTAGCATCACTCAATGTGACCCGTGTGTACCTGGTCAGACTGGGCTTGTCGTTTACATCCATAACTCAATCCAACACTTAGTAAAAAGGCATGAGGACCTTGAAACTTCAGTGCATTTGGCTAGAATTTAAGTGTCCTAAAACTAAACCAGTCTCTATAGGCTTCTATCGTAATCCCTCAACCAGTTTCCACTGGTATGACGAATTCTTGCATGTAGTAGAAAAAGTTGGCTTACCTAACAGTGACGTGTTGCTACTGGGTGATTTTTACATAGATATGCTGAAGCCCCATACTTTATGGGATTGCATTGCCACGCAAACTGTCTTTAAACAGTTAGTCTCATCCCCAACCAGGTTCACAAAAACAACAGCAACACTCATTGATCACATTTACACCAACCGCCCCCTTAGTGTATCCAATGTTAGTGTTTCTGATCTCAGCATCAGCGATCACTTTCCAACTGTGTTCCTGGACAACAAAACTGCCAGCGCATCCTAAAAACGGACACATAATAACAAATCGACCTTTCAAAAGGTTTGATCAGTTGGCCTTTCTACCAGACCTTAATCAAACTCAATTTAATGTTGTGCAGAACGAAACCGACCCTGAGAAAGCTTTGGCTGTTTTTTATGAACAAGTGAAGCAAAACAATGATTGTACATTGCTTAACGTCCCGACAGCAACAAGGCTTTCTCAGGACGTGCCTGCACTGCTTGTGAAAAAAAAACAGAATATTGAATGTATGTCGCCAGCCGGTCCAATACGTTAAATAAACCTACGCCATGGGGCCTAAATAAAGCTAAGACCATTTAGCAACACACATCCAATATCAAGAGCTACAGGCAGTGCAGACAGTTGGGAGGGTTTTAAAAGACAAATACAGGTGAATGGACCAACGGTAAACAGAAACACATGCCCCAGAATACAGAAGAAAACCCACCCTGTGGGGCTGCCCAGGGTGACCCTGGGAACTAAAAAGTAGTTACCCCACCCAAGTCCCCCAGGGCAGACCCGAGTGGGGGTGAAGCAAAACAAGGCTTAAACATCTTTGAAGGATACTCGTTTGTTTTGACGTACATTGTCAAACCACCCGAAGTGCAAGCAACTGAACGCAGCTATCTGATTTCATTGGTCGAGTCAGCTGAAGAAAGCACTGACGAGGGTAAGAATTAATAACCCATACATCCTGAGGCTGAATTTCCGAAGTGCAAGCAACTGAATGCAGCTATCTGATTTCATTGGTCGAGTCAGCTGAAGAAAGCACTGACGAAGGTAAGAATTAATAACCCATACATTGTCAAACCACCCTAAGTGCAAGCAACTGAATGCAGCTATCTGATTTCATTGGTCGAGGCAGCTGAAGAAAGCACTGACGAAGGTAAGAATTAATAACCCATACATTGTCAAACCACCCTAAGTGCAAGCAACTGAATGCAGCTATCTGATTTCATTGGTCGAGGCAGCTGAAGAAAGCACTGACGAAGGTAAGAATTAATAACCCATACATTGTCAAACCACCCGAAGTGCAAGCAACTGAACGCAGCTATGTGGAAAATTCATTGGTCGAATCATCATCTGAAGAAAGCACTGACGAAGGTAAGAATTAATAACCCATACATCCTGAGGCTGAATTTCTTAAAACTTTCTTCATGGTCTGTGAAGGCTGCATTACAGGTTGGGAGATGGATCAACTATTTTAGTTCATGAGTGGTGCCGAAATAGCTTGGCGCAAATTAGTCAAATATATTTCAAGCAATGGTGTGTATCAGGATGAAAAAGGATAAGGGAAATCACTTAATGCAGGACAGTTAGATCCCTTGACCCATTCTGTATTCACCAAATGCCCAGCCAATGAAAAATACATCACACAAAGTACATGACAGTCCATATTCTTTATCTACAAGCACTTTCCTCACCTGTGGTCTGTAGGTCATAAAATCAAACAACCCTTTTCATCCTGATACACCCATTGCTTGGAATAAATTTGACTAAAACTTTTGATCTATCTCCTAATCTGTAATGTAGCCTTCATGGGACAATAATTGATTGATTGTACATTGCTTAACGTCCCGACAGCAACAAGGCTTTCTCAGGACGTGCCTGCACTGCTTGTGAAAAAAAAAAAACAAAACAGAAAATTGAATGTATGTCGCCAGCCGGTCAAATACGTTAAATAAACCTACAACATGGGGCCTAAATAAAGCTAAGACCATTTAGCAACACACATCCAATATCAAGAACTACAGGCAGTGCAGACAGTAGGGAGAGTTTTAAAAAGGCAAATACAGGTGAATGGACAAAGGGTAGACAGAAACACATGCCCCAGAATAGAGAGAAAAACCCACCCTGTGGGGCTGACCAGGGTGACCCTGGGAACTAAAAAATACCTAACCCCACCCAAGTCCCCCAAGGCAGACCCGGGTGGGGTTGGGACAATAAGCAGATTGTACACAAACCAAGGGAAATCACAGCGCTGGACAGACAAACAGTTAGATCCCTTGCCCCCGCCTATCAGGCACCCAATCCCCAGCCCACAGAGAAATACGCACCTTCATGTTTGTGTATGTATGTTTCTCCTGCCTACTTCCTAAGTTCCGGAGAATGACATGGGTTATATAAGAGACCTGATCCATTCTTTTAGAGGATGGAAATGATCGTCTTGTTCTATACCTGCGTATTTCTCTGTGGGCTGGCGATTGGGTGCCTGATAGGTGGGGGCAAGGGATCTAACTGTTTGTCTGTCCAGCACTGTGATTCCCCATGGTTTGTGTACAATTCTTCCAGCGCTAGCCTCACCTATTATGGTTTGTGAATAAGCAGATTGTACAAAATCAGCCTCAGGATGTAATGGGTTAATAGATGATCCACTTTACTTCAGTGGGCAGTGGGCAGATGTTCACATCTGCACGGGACATAGACGACCCCGCCCTCAACGAGTCCCCTGCTGCCTTGCAGGACTGACCGCTTGGCTGCGGAAAGGCTAAGGGAGGAAAACCCTGACATCAAAGCCCCCCGTGTCTCCGGGGAAGGTTTTTGAGCCAGAGACTAGGACAAGGACAGTCTGATATAAAACCTACGACCCGAGGACCTCGATGCCACTGTCCTAGCGTGCTAGGCCATGGCAGATGAACCAAGGGTTTAAAGGGTGGGGCCAGTACTGCGCACACTGCACTCCACCGCGCAGGCTTTAGGAAACGCCCACGGACCATGACAACGACCTTTCCAAGTCCTGTAGCGATGGGCAAGGGGCGAAACGGCAGGTGAAAGATGTCACTGGAATCCGCAGTCTCAAACCTGCATGCAGGCGGTTCAGGATATTGGTCGCCTGATGTTGACCTGGGGATGACGTCACTCGGCACACCCTAACGACCAAGCAGCCTTCTCTAGGGACAGCACTGCTTGCTCCACACGGAGAGGGGCCTAGAAAAGGTGGCCCAACCAAAGCTCATCCCCTCGTAACATCAGTTTGCTAGCCGCGGTCAACAGGCATCTTCTCCTGCGGTCAGAAAACAAGAAAAAACAATGGATCCACTTTCATGACAACCACAACCGGACTCAACGTAGCATGCTGGAACATCCGAACCATGCTCGACATAGCAGACAGCGGACGCCCTGAACGTCGCTCCGCCCTTATTGCCCATGAATTGCGGAGGTTAAACATCGACATCGCCGCGCTCAGCGAAGTACGCCTCCCGGAGGAAGGCAGCCTCCAAGAACTTGGCGCTGGCTACACCCTCTACTGGTCAGGCAGGCCTGCATCAGAAAGACGGCTCTCATTGCAACTAAGTTGGAAACCTACCAACGGGTCACTCCGACCGCATCATGTCCATGCGCCTCCCACTGAGACACCAGCAATACGTTACCCTTCTCAGTGTGTACTCCCCAACCCTCCTGGCAGAGCCTGCAGAAAAAGACAAGTTCTACTCTGACCTGTGCAGCCTCCTGCAGAATACCCCCGCAGACGACAAAGTCATCATCCTTGGCAACTTCAACGCCAGAGTGGGCCAAGACTCTGAAGCCTGGAAAGGAGTCCTCGGCAAGCATGGCGTTGGGAACTGCAATGACAATGGCCGCCTGCTGTTGGAGTTCTGTGCAGAACAGCAACTTGTCATCACCAACACTACTTTCCAGCAAAAGGACAGTCGAAAGACGACCTGGATGCATCCTCGCTCCAAGCACTGGCACCTTATCGACTATGTCCTTGTGCGTCAGAGGGACCGCAGTGACGTCCTCCTCACCAGAGTGATGCCCAGCCCACAGTGCCACACTGACCACCGCCTTGTCCGCTGCAAACTCAGGCTCCACCTCAAGCTGAAACCCAAGAAAAGGGGCCCCCTCAAGAAAAAGCTTGATGTCGCCAGCCTTCAGCGTGATGACAAGAAAGCTGCCCTTCAGACAGATTTAGAGCGCATGCTCAAAGACACAGTTGATCCAGCAGACTCCTCCCCTGAAACACTCTGGGAGCAACTGAAAACTGCTATTGTAAAATCTTCTGTGGAAGTCTTGGGCTTTGTTAGAAAGAGGAACAAAGACTGGTTTGACGAAAACGACGTGGAGATCCAGGAACTTCTAGCAAAAAAAAAGAGCCACCCACCAGGCCCACCTAGCCCAGCCTTCCTGCCCTGTGAAGAAATCTGCCTTTCGCCTCATCTGCAGCAGTCTCCAGCTCAAGCTTAAGAGAGCTCCAGAACGAGTTGTGGGTGAGACTGGCACAGAGGACCCAGCTTTGCGCTGACAACGGTGACTACAGGGGCTTCTATGAAGCACTGAAAGCAGTGTATGGCCCTAGGCACCTGGTACAAAGTCCCCTGCGAAGCGCCGATGGACAGGCACTCCTCACAGATAATACCTCCATCTTGAACCGCTGGTCAGAATACTTTCAGGACCTCTTCGGCGCTGAGCGCACTGTTCAAGAAACAGTCATCCTCCAAATCCCACAGCATCCACTAAAGGTTGAATTGGACGAACCGCCCACCGCCGAAGAGACCCTCACAGCCATCCACCAGCTCAAGAGTGGCAAAGCAGCAGGCATTGATGGAATCCCGCCAGAGATCTGGAAACATGGAGGCCCAGCACTGCACAACAAGCTCCATGACCTCTTTCTCTGCTGCTGGGAGAAAGGAACACTACCAAAGGATCTCCGTGATGCAGTCATCACCCTGTACAAGAACAAAGGAGAGAAATCTGCCTGCTCTAATTATCGTGGAATTACCCTGCTGTCCATTGCCGGGAAAATTCTTGCAAGGCTGCTCCTGAATCGGCTGGTACCTGCCATCGCTGAAGACCACCTCCCAGAGGGCCAGTGTGGCTTCAGAGCCAACAGGAGTACCACCGACATGGTCTTTGTGCTGAGACAGCTTCAAGAGAAGTGCCGCGAGCAGAACAAAGGGCTGTATGTAATGTTTGTCGACCTAACAAAAGCGTTCGACACTGTGAGCAGGCAAGGCATGTGGCAGATCCTGGAGCGACTTGGCTGTCCCCCAAAGTTCCTAAGCATGATCGTCCAGCTCCACGAGGACCAGCAAGGCCAGGTTAGACTCAACAGTAACCTCTCAGAACCATTCCCCATTATCAACGGCGTGAAACATGACTGCGTGCTGGCACCAACCCTCTTCACCATCTTCTTCAGCATGATGTTGAAGCAGGCCACAGTAGACCTCGACGATGACAATGCAGTGTACATCAGGTATCGTCTCGATGGCAGCCTGTTCAACCTCAGACGACTGCAGGCCCACACCAAAACCCTAGACCAACTGATTCGTGAGCTGCTCTTTGCTGATGACGCTGCCTTCGTTGCACACACAGAGAGAGCCTTGCAGCGCATCACGTCCTGCTTTGCATATGCTGCCCAGCTCTTTGGACTCGAGGTCAGTCTGAAAAAGACAGAGGTCCTTCATCAGCCGGCACCCAAGGTAGAGCATCGCCCTCCCCACATCACCATCGGCAAGTCTGAACTGAAGTCAGTACACCAGTTTACCTACCTTGGCTGCATCATCACGTCAGACGCCAAGCTGGACAAGGAGCTTGACAGCAGGCTGGCAAAAGTGAACAGTGCTTTTGGGCGACTTTTCAAGCGGGTGTGGCACAACCAACAGCTGAAAAAAGGCACCAAGATCAGCGTGTACAGAGCTGTCGTCCTCACCACCCTGCTGTACGGTTCCGAGTCCTGGGCCCTCTACCGCAACCAACTACGATTCCTCAAATGCTTTCACCAGCGCTGCCTGCGTACTATCCTGGGCATTCACTGGAGTGACTGTCACCAACGTTGAGGTCCTTGAACAGGCAGAAACTATGAGCATCGAGGCTTTGTTGCTGCGGACACAGCTTCGCTGGGTGGGGCACGTCTCCAGGATGGAGGATCATCGCCTACCCAAGATCACTCTGTTCGGCGAGCTTGCTACTGGACACCGTGACAGAGGGGCACCAAAGAAGAGATACAAAGACGGTCTCAAGAAGTCACTTAGTGCCTGCCAAATCGACCACCGCTAGTGGTCTTCGCTTGCTGCGGATCGTGACACCTGGCGCTCCACCATCTACAAGGCAGCCGTCTCCTTTGAGGACTCTCGCAGAGCTAACCTTAAGGACAAACGGCTCAAGAGAAAAAACAGAGTTGCCATAACTCAGAACCCTGACCAGACCTTCCCCTGCAGCCACTGCGGTCGAACCTGCCTGTCCCGGATTGGCCTCCGCAGCCACGAAAATGCCTGCAGACGACGTGGGCAAGCCCTATAGAATCTTCGTTCGCGAAGTCAAGCCAAGAGAGAGACCAGCATGCTTAATAAACACGCCCCCTTACGACAAAAGCAGTAAAAAACCACACGTTATCGCCTTGCCTAACGCCAGAAATAGTCCAAGCCATGAAAGTAATAAATGACTTACGCAGGCAAAAGCATTTGACGAATATAAAAAACAACATAACTGCGTCAAGTCGATGGTCCGCAGGGCTCAGAAGTCTCTCTTTGAACGTATGATTAAAAAAGACTTTGATAATGCCGCACTCTGGGGCGCGATAAATCTCGTCACCCGAGATAGCAACAAGAAATCGACAGCCATTCCTTCTAGCATTACTGCAGACACCTCTAACAAACATTTTCTGTCTGTCGTTGAGTCAATCACACCCTTTAAAGACAACATACATGCCCTGAGGCACTACTTAACTTCTGTAAGCTAAAGGCTGATGGAAAAAAAAACTTCTCTATTCCGCCTCTAGCTGTGTATGAAGTAGGAAAGCTTATCGGGTCATTAGCAAACAAAAAATCATCGGGTCCTGATGAGATTAGCCCTAAAATCCTCAAACTTTCCCTTCCCTATAGTAGAATCCTTGACACATCTATAATGTATGCCTTGAACAAAACATTTTTCCGGCTGAACTAAAGCAAGCTAAGCTTTACCGAAATCAAAAGATCTAACAGACCCATTTCATTATTATCCAGCTTAACCAAACCTCTTGAGAGACACAGACACATGTAGCTATTTTTAGTCCACGTCTTAGGTTCCCCGTTCAGCCGCTAGCCGCGACGGCACCACTTGCGTGGCGCGGCGAGTCTTCTGTTGTAGTAATGGTTTTGTAACTTGTGTCTTTTGCTTATTTTTGAAGCCTCATAGCTTCCGTTCTAGTAAACGTAGAAGGCTGTTTCAATAGTCATTAGATTCAGCACAGTTCCTGCTTTTAGAATATCTATTTGGTTTTGTACGATCTGTAACCTGTCTTAGTTAGATTTACGTTTTTCATGCTTTTTCACGTTTCACTTGGCTTGTGTGACAGTCATTAAAAAATCATATTAAATTCAGTTTAGCGTTAAGCTTTTCCTAATTTAGTTCACTGAAAAGCCCTTTAAATTCTCTTTCGGAAATGCTAAGATTTATTAGTATTGAACGTATAGATCGTTAGTTATTAAAGTTTATTCAGGTTGGAACTAGCACAGTTTTTGCTCTTTTCTTTGTCTGGCCGAATCGTTTCGGCTCCGTGAGAGAGCTGCTCTCTAAGCGGCCCGCGCTATGCCTATTTAAAGCCGAGCATCCGGCCGGCGTGTAGCAGACGACTATTTGCGTACTAGTATTAGTGCATATAGCTAGTAGCGTGCCGGCGTCACATCGAGTATTCAAGTTCACTGTGTTTCTGCGGGAAACTGGACTGCGGGTCGAATGCCCTGTAAGTAGTGATTATTTTGTGTACATATTCATTGTGTATTTTTGCTAAGTGATGATTTTCTTGATGTTTGATTCTTCATTATTGTCAGACCTCGCATTTTAGGAAGTTTGATTCTTCATTATTGTCAGACCTCGCATTTTAGGAAGCCACCGAGTTTTGGATAATGTGTTTCCGCTGTTTATAATATGTTGCGATTCACATTGTAACTTTGGGGTGGTTTCTCTTTTGTTCACATTTGTAACGTCAGTGCTCGAAGTTGGAGAATGTAGCTTTGGCTCGATCATTATTACTGTCTTGTGGGAACGATCGAGAGTTTGTGTAGGTTATCTAGTCTTTGAAGAGCCTTTCCGCGTTAGACGGTACCATGACCGGTCGTGGCGTGGCGATAGCGTCACCGCCATGATCGAGTGCATTTAGATTTGAATTTTAAGTCATTACAGTGTGATTGTGGGGATCACCGCAGTTTGTAGCGCCGGTATTACTTGCGTCTGAACTTGAATCCAATTCCGATTTAAGGAGAATATAGTTATTCGAGGTTGACAATCTTGAGGTATCAGCATCGCTTTGTTAAATTTATGTTAGTTGCTTTTGTATTCATTCTTATGTTGGGCTCCCTTGCCATTTTGACTCTATGCTCTGTCTTCTCTCTCCTTTGTCTATCGCTTTGCTAGTACTCCCTACCTGTGCTACTCATTGACGTCACTACTATCCGCCATGTTTGTTTATGCATTGCCATGCATTTGTTACTTGCCATTTACCCATGAGATTACGTAGTTACTCATTGATTTTGCTTATTCCTATGTTTGCGTTGGTCATGCATCAGCGTGTGAACATGTTTTACCAAAGATGCAGGTGCGCGCCCCTATGATCCCCGATCATACGGGAACGCTTCTGCGGCAACCATAATCACACCGTACGCAGCCGCGAACCCCTAGGATCCTCGATCCTACGGGAACGTGGCTGATAATACGGGTAATAGTTACTAGTTGTATTAATGATAATTCATCGGTTATGATTTGGTGGTATTTCAATTTTGCTAACGCAGTTGCGCGCCCCTAGGATTCTGAATCCTACGGGAACGTGGCAGCATATTTGTTGCATGCAGGTGCCCACCTCTAGGATCTCTATGCCTATTGGAGTGCATCTGTCATGCTACCGCTAGTGCAGTCATTAGTTATATATTTGTTGGTGGCCGTATTTACGGTAGCGTACCTCTATGATTTCTACTCATAGTGGCTCGCTTCTGTAGGACTATATTGAGTTTATTGGCCTCCTAATTTGTGTATTTTAGTATTTAGTCTTTGTGTAGAAATTTAGTGGTTTTATTTGTACAGCTTTGGAATAGTTCGTTTGATTAATTATTGGTTTGCTATTGGTGCATGACATTTTCCGTTCCTTAGATTTTATATTCTTTAACATTGTTTGCTTATATCCTTTTATTTTTATTTTTCAGGTATTGCTTTTTGTTGGTCATAAAATAAAAGAATGAGAACCATGGACAAGAGTTAGCTCCCTTTTGTCAAATACACCCACACTACCTGCACATCATTACATCCCCTCGGCTCGGTCACAACTGGCGCTGCGAGCAGGATGTCGTGGGAAAGGGAGCTAACCAACAAAAAGCAATGCAGGGTGAAATGCTGAGGTGGCCATGACAGGGCGGCGCAAGCAACAACGCAGGCAGCAGGCTCCGGGCCTCGACGAAGAAGAAAGGCAAGCAGGGCGAGACATGGGGGATCAACAGCCTCCACCCCATATCATCGTGCAGCCAGCCATCCAGCCGCGACATCTCCCCACCTTTACGGGAGACGAGACAGGATGCTCGGCTGCCAGCTTCGTTGACGCGGCCAGGCGATCCATCCGTGCCTACAACATCCCAGCGGAGACGGGCGCGGAATGGATCATCAGCTTCCTTCGTGGCGCAGCTGAGGAGGAAGTCCTGGTTCGGCCAGCAGACCAGCGGGCTACGGCAGCGCAGGTAGTCGACATCATAGCCAGCACCTTTGTGCAATCGTACCCAGTCATTGATCGACTTAACAAGCTCCACGCCAGAAGGCAAGGGGTCACTGAGGACCTCCTGACCTACGCCCAAGCCTTGTCGGCCCTGGCCAATCAGGCCAACGAAGCTACACCAGGGGTAGTGCCTGCGACGATCCTGCGGGATCGATTTGTGGACGGCGTCATCTCGCCCGCGCTGCGGACACACCTCCGTAGCCTGGTGCGGCAAGACGGCAACACCACCTTCCTGGCTGTTAGGGACGAGGCCCGCCGCTGGGTTCGCGAGAATCCGGACTCGGATGCAGCCCTGGGAGCGCCTATGAGCCAGACGATTGAGGAGCTGCGACTCACAGTGGCCGCTTTGACTGCAAGACTGGAGGACAGTCATCGGCAGCCAGCCTCAACCTCTCAACCCCTCCACCACAGCAAGGTCTTCCGTTGCTTCTGGTGCCAGCAGCCTGGGCACCGAGAAGTTGACTGCCAGGCCAAACAACAGTACCAGCAGCGGATAGGCGGCCATGGTGGAGGTCTCCGAGGACGAGGTCGGGGCATGCGAGGACAGCAGGGTCGGGGAAGTTACAAGTCCCATCACGCCCCGGTACCACAGCCATTCTTCCAGACTGTTCCTGCATACCCATATTCTCACATGCCACCCCAGTACCAGGCACCGCACCAGTTTCACCCACAGCCTGCATATCTTCAGCAGGCTCCCTACCAGCCATCAGTGCAGCAGCCTTCGATGCAGCCACCACAGGAAAACTAGAGACCCCCGTTGTCTGTGGTCAGGCAACGGGGGGCACAAGCTATCCTGGACTAGTGGGCCAGCGCCCTGTCTGCCGTGTCAAGTTTAATAATGAACAGTTGGACGCTTTGATCGACACGGGCAGCGAGGTCACCACCGTCACCGAAGCTTGGGTCCGACAACATCTCGACGCCACCATCATGCCGGCGAACTTTATTACGTTGACAGCGGCAAATGGATTGCCCATAGAGTATTGTGGACTTATAGTAGTAAATGTGACTGTGTTTGAAAATAGGATAGACAATGTTCCCGTACTGGTACTGAAGGACACCATTCCCAGCAAGCGTGAGTCTCCGGCACTGATAGGTATGAACATTCTTGGGCGTTGCAAGACATCACCAGATCAGCTGGCGCCCATCATCAAGGCAGCAAGGGACAAGCGCAGCCCAGAAATGAAAATCGCCAGAACGACGGGCAGGATCGAGGTCGAGCCACACACTCTCTCCAGCATCAACGTAACAGGTCCTCGCTACGCTGATGGCAGCCTGCTGTTAGCGTCACGTCTGGCTGCACCTCTGCCCCACGGCCTGTTGCTTGTCCCCACCCTCATGAAGGGGGAGGACAGAAGGCATGTCGTGCGGGTAGCGAACCTCACCGATGAGCTGATCGTCCTTAGCCCGCGGACTGCAGTGGCCGTGCTGGAAGTCGTCGATTCGGTGGTGAGTGAAGAAACACGACAGATCACCATCTCCTGCAACGAGATCTCTGTCAGCAGCAAAGAAGACCATGTGGAACCATCTCCCCCACCTCCAGTCGACGATTTCGAGTTTCCTGACTTCGCAGGTACCGAAAGTGAGCGTATCCAGCTACAGTCCCTACTTCGAGAGTTCCGTCACGTCTTCTCGGCAGGAGATGGAGACCTGGGATACACAGATGTCGTCCGCCACAAAATTCCCACAGTCGACGAAGTGCCAGTCAGCCAACCATACCGGAGCATCCGTCCTGACTTGCTGCAGGAGGTTCGTCAACATCTGCAGGGCCTCAAGGAGACAGGTGTCATCACCGAGAGCCACAGCCCATACGCTTCGCCTGTGGTCCTGGTCCGAAAGAAGGACGGCAGTCTTCGCCTCTGCGTCGACTACAGGAGGTTGAACGCAAAGACTGTTGGTGACGCATACCCCCTGCCCAGGATCCAGGAGTCGTTCGACGCTCTCGCTGGTGCCAAGTACTTCTCTACACTCGACCTCGCATGTGGGTATCACCAGATAGCGATGGACCCGGATGACCAGCCCAAGACTGCCTTCTGCACCCCGTTTGGCCTCTATGAGTACACGCGTATGCCATTCGGGTTGACTTCAGCTCCAGCAACCTTTCAGCGGCTCATGCAGAGGGTCATGTCAGATTTCCTTTTTGAACATGTTTTGGTGTACCTGGATGACCTCCTGGTATACTCGCGCACGTTTGAAGAGCATCTGGGCCATCTGCACAAGCTGATGAAGAGGATAGCTGACACCGGGCTGAAGTTGCGCCGTGAGAAGTGTCAGTTCTTGCCGCGCGAGGTCAGCTATCTGGGCCACACCATCTCGGCTGATGGTATCCAATGCGAGGACGAGAAGATTTCGGAGGTCAAGAACTGGACGGTTCCAACTACCACAACAGAACTTCGTCGCTTCTTGGGGTTTGCCTCCTACTACAGGCGCTTCGTCAGTGGGTTCGCCCAGATCGCAGGGCCTCTTCATGACCTCGTGGCGCAGTCAAGTGCGAACTCTAGGAAGAAGTCATCCAACATCACCGCTTGTTGGGGTCCGGAACATGACACTGCGTTCCAGAAACTGAAGGAGGCGCTGACAACTGCACCTACGCTGGCGTATGCCGACTTCTCCAAGCCGTTCATCGTGCAGACCGATGCTAGTCAGAATGGACTTCGTGCGATTCTGTCACAGAAGCAGGAAGACGGCCGCACCAAACCCATTGCCTACGCCAGTCGTCGCCTTCGCCCACCAGAACACCGATACTACCAGTCGCACCAGTGCAGTTTCAAGCTAGAATTCCTCGCCATGAAATGGGCCATAGCTGACAAGTTCAGGCACTACCTGATTGGGTCGCACTTCACTCTCATCACTGACAACAGTGCCCTAATCCACCATCGGACGGCAAAGCTGGGGGCTATCGAACAGCGTTGGGCAGCCCAACTCTCACCCTTCAGCTTCGACGTCAAGTACGAGCCAGGCAGACGCAACCCAGCCGATCCCCTCTCAAGACCCCCCAGTGACACTGCTTCAGGTGATGGAAACATTGCAGCATGCTGCAGCGAAGTCGTCGTGACTGCTACTCCCTTGTCCACAGTCCATGGACCGGGATGCAGAGGCGTCGCAATTCCACCTGCCCTCTATGCCAAGGCGGCGGAGCAGCGCTGCGAACGCCTAGCAGCAAACCCCACCATGGAAGTCGCCCCTGTCCTGCCTATCCATAGACCGGGAGAAGATAAGTCCGACACTTCAGCAGCGGAACCTGACCAATTACGGCAGATGCAGCTGGCCGACCATATCATCGGGCCAGTACTCACAGTGTTTCCACAGAAGCCGCTTGTGCCTCCAGACCAGCCTGCTCTGAAAGCGCTCGTCCGCCAGTTCGACCGGCTCTACATCGATGGACGAGGTGTGCTTCACCGCCAGTGTCGCAACCTAGACACCGGACAGCTCGGCCAACTGGTCTTGCCACTTCCCCTTCGCCTGAAAGCCATTCAGGCAGTTCATGACGAGATGGGCCATCAAGGGTACGACCGCACCATGCAGCTGCTACAGTCCCGAGTGTACTGGCCGGGAATGCATGCAGAAGTGAAAGAGCACCTTACCAAGTGCCAACCATGCATTCTCGCTCGGCCCTCCACCCAACACAGTTCTGCACAAGGTCGTCTAACAGCCAGTCGTCCCAACGAGATTCTGGCCGTGGACTTTATTTCACTTGAGATGGCTTCTGATGGTACCGAGCATGTCTTGGTAATGACAGACGTCTTTACCAAATTCGCCCAAGCCATCCGTACCCGCAACGAGACAGCGTTAACCGCCGCCAAGAAGCTCATCAGTGAGTGGTTCAACAAGTATGGGCCACCGGAACAACTCCACAGCGACCGAGGAGGCAGCTTTGAGGCAGAGATTATCCAGGCTCTGTGCAGCGAGTACAACATCAAGAAGAGCCGCACTACCCCTTATCATCCCCAAGGAAACGGGCAGTGCGAGAGATTCAACCGCACCTTGATCAACCTCCTACGCAGCCTCAACAGGGACCAACAACGACACTGGCCAAAACACCTGCCAGAACTGGTCCTTGCTTACAACTGTACGCCCCACTCCATCACCAAGTTCTCCCCGTACCGGCTTATGTTTGGCCGAGAGCCACACCTGAACGTTGATCGGCTGCTAGGGACTCCTGCTCTGATGGTTAAGGGCCCCATCGAGTGGGAAAAACATCTCCGAAAGACTGTCCCTCCCACCAATCATCGAGCACGAGAGAATATGGACCGGGCTGCTGCCAAACGAAACAAGCCTGTAGACCAAGCCGCCAAACCTCCTGGTCTCCAGCCGGGCGACTTGGTGCTTATCAAATACCACGGGTCGGGCCGCACCAAAATCCAGCATCCCTACCGACCAGACGTGTATGTGGTGACGCGTCAGCCATATCCAAACACCGACGTCTACTGCATCCGACCGCGTGATGGTGGTCGAGAGAGCACACGAAACCTCGACCAACTGAAACGTGTGCATCCGGACTACGGACAGGCAGAGCCAACCATGAGATGTGACAACCCTCCTGTACCACCTAAGGGTCTTGCATCAGGTTCCAGACCCACCAGGGTTGTCGAGAAAACAAGACCGACTGTGGCTGTGCGCCACTCCGAGCGGCTGGCGCAGAAGGCAAAGCCTGCACACTAACTAACTTTGTGTTCATTTAAACATTTTCTATCCTTAGGACAGTTACTACTTGCGGGACTACTTCGTCTGCAGTCCGTTTTCAGTGACCAGTGATTGAAACAATGACCCACGGTGGCTTGAGCAGTAGTATATTATATTATGATAGTTTTGTGCTCTATTTGAGTCCAGAGACATTGATTTTTTTTTTATTGTTTATTGATTTTTGTTTTATTCTGTGCAATGCGTTTTAGTATCGTAATATGTTTGAAGGAAATGGAAGGACCGTTAGTTTTAAATGGACTGTTGGATTGAGGATGTGTGTTTCAATTCCTTTCACTATTTACAGTGACTTGGCTTAGTGACTGACTTTCATTTTTCTACTTAGCTCACTTTGTTCAGGTTATGAATTCCGCGGTTAGTCCTAAGGCTGTAACCTGCAACAAGTATTTTGCTATGCAAGCTGAGTTTGAAGAAATGGCTCGGGGTATCTAGTCTGCAACAGTAAATGTGTGGACAAGGGCGTTGGTCTAGATTAACTACATTAGTGATGTGGACTTTGTTTTGTTTGTTGCGTGCACGCAGTATTGATTTTGCAGAAATGTTTTATGTTGATTTGTTTAACCTACAGCGAGGACGCTGTAGTGTTAGAGCTGTTGGGGATGTAGCAGAGCGCCATATGCCTCTGGCCCCATGTAGCTATTTTTAGTCCACGTCTTAGGTTCCCCGTTCAGCCGCTAGCCGCGACGGCACCACTTGCGTGGCGCGGCGAGTCTTCTGTTGTAGTAATGGTTTTGTAACTTGTGTCTTTTGCTTATTTTTGAAGCCTCATAGCTTCCGTTCTAGTAAACGTAGAAGGCTGTTTCAATAGTCATTAGATTCAGCACAGTTCCTGCTTTTAGAATATCTATTTGGTTTTGTACGATCTGTAACCTGTCTTAGTTAGATTTACGTTTTTCATGCTTTTTCACGTTTCACTTGGCTTGTGTGACAGTCATTAAAAAATCATATTAAATTCAGTTTAGCGTTAAGCTTTTCCTAATTTAGTTCACTGAAAAGCCCTTTAAATTCTCTTTCGGAAATGCTAAGATTTATTAGTATTGAACGTATAGATCGTTAGTTATTAAAGTTTATTCAGGTTGGAACTAGCACAGTTTTTGCTCTTTTCTTTGTCTGGCCGAATCGTTTCGGCTCCGTGAGAGAGCTGCTCTCTAAGCGGCCCGCGCTATGCCTATTTAAAGCCGAGCATCCGGCCGGCGTGTAGCAGACGACTATTTGCGTACTAGTATTAGTGCATATAGCTAGTAGCGTGCCGGCGTCACATCGAGTATTCAAGTTCACTGTGTTTCTGCGGGAAACTGGACTGCGGGTCGAATGCCCTGTAAGTAGTGATTATTTTGTGTACATATTCATTGTGTATTTTTGCTAAGTGATGATTTTCTTGATGTTTGATTCTTCATTATTGTCAGACCTCGCATTTTAGGAAGTTTGATTCTTCATTATTGTCAGACCTCGCATTTTAGGAAGCCACTGAGTTTTGGATAATGTGTTTCCGCTGTTTATAATATGTTGCGATTCACATTGTAACTTTGGGGTGGTTTCTCTTTTGTTCACATTTGTAACGTCAGTGCTCGAAGTTGGAGAATGTAGCTTTGGCTCGATCATTATTACTGTCTTGTGGGAACGATCGAGAGTTTGTGTAGGTTATCTAGTCTTTGAAGAGCCTTTCCGCGTTAGACGGTACCATGACCGGTCGTGGCGTGGCGATAGCGTCACCGCCATGATCGAGTGCATTTAGATTTGAATTTTAAGACATTACAGTGTGATTGTGGTGATCACCGCAGTTTGTAGCGCCGGTATTACTTGCGTCTGAACTTGAATCCAATTCCGATTTAAGGAGAATATAGTTATTCGAGGTTGACAATCTTGAGGTATCAGCATCGCTTTGTTAAATTTATGTTAGTTGCTTTTGTATTCATTCTTATGTTGGGCTCCCTTGCCATTTTGACTCTATGCTCTGTCTTCTCTCTCCTTTGTCTATCGCTTTGCTAGTACTCCCTACCTGTGCTACTCATTGACGTCACTACTATCCGCCATGTTTGTTTATGCATTGCCATGCATTTGTTACTTGCCATTTACCCATGAGATTACGTAGTTACTCATTGATTTTGCTTATTCCTATGTTTGCGTTGGTCATGCATCAGCGTGTGAACATGTTTTACCAAAGATGCAGGTGCGCGCCCCTATGATCCCCAATCATACGGGAACGCTTCTGCGGCAACCATAATCACACCGTACGCAGCCGCGAACCCCTAGGATCCTCGATCCTACGGGAACGTGGCTGATAACACGGGTAATAGTTACTAGTTGTAATTCATCGGTTATGATTTGGTGGTATTTCAATTTTGCTAACGCAGTTGCGCGCCCCTAGGATTCTGAATCCTACGGGAACGTGGCAGCATATTTGTTGCATGCAGGTGCCCACCTCTAGGATCTCTATGCCTATTGGAGTGCATCTGTCATGCTACCGCTAGTGCAGTCATTAGTTATATATTTGTTGGTGGCCGTATTTACGGTAGCGTACCTCTATGATTTCTACTCATAGTGGCTCGCTTCTGTAGGACTATATTGAGTTTATTGGCCTCCTAATTTGTGTATTTTAGTATTTAGTCTTTGTGT
The DNA here is from genome assembly GCA_036245525.1 of Semisulcospira habei. Lineage (NCBI taxonomy): Eukaryota > Metazoa > Mollusca > Gastropoda > Semisulcospiridae > Semisulcospira > Semisulcospira habei. The sequence goes on from BTPG01000007.1 coordinate 151,193,119, forward strand.
AGAAATTTAGTGGTTTTATTTGTACAGCTTTGGAGTTTGATTAATTATTGGTTTGCTATTGGTGCATGACATTTTCCGTTCCTTAGATTTTATATTCTTTAACATTGTTTGCTTATATCCTTTTATTTTTATTTTTCAGGTATTGCTTTTTTTGTTGGTCATGCCACACAGCACTAACTAGGTACCGGCAGCCCTATACTAGTACACGGTCATGCACCTGACTTTTGCCCTCCAACCTCTTTGCTTCAAACAGGTCTAGCTCTTTTAATTTAGGTTTTCATGCAATAAACTTTATATGCATGTGTAGAAAACGTTGCGTTCTTTCATTTGAGTGCAAGTGTGAGTGTGGATGTTGTACCATTAGTGAAAAAAACAGTTGTTAAAAAAGGCCATTTTTGTTGAAAACCGCAGCGGTGGCTCGCTTCCCGAAACAAGCTCACTTCAGTCGCGTCGTTTCAAACACTCGCCGGACATGTACTAAAAATAGAACTACGCAATGGTATACGTCACTGGAAACGGCTCATCGCGAGCTTTGCAATGGTGCCAAATACGAAAGACTTTTTTTTTTAAAAAACGACGACTTTTAATGCAAATTGAAACTTTTGAACTAAAAATTCATCCTGTTGCTGAAATATTACGCACAGCTTGCATAGTATCATTCGCAAGTTCATTCATTTTTTCTTTCTAAAATCTCGTTTCTGACGAGATTATATGTATGGTACGCGTCCATTGGTTGAAATTCCGAGGTCACCTGTAGTCAAATGTGCCAACGTTGTGTGTACGGAAATGGCGACTCCCAGCGCACCGGTAATTTCGTCAAAAGTCAGCGATGAACTAGGTAGTTCACACAATTATCAATGTAAACATCTCCCAAATCCATTTTGATACAATGCAAATGTATTTTCAAGAGTGTTATGAATTTTGATTTTGTGTAATCACGTGCAATGTGATCGCGGTGCAAGCAGCTACAGTACGATTTCTTCAGTCAAGTAGGCTTCGCGAGTAATGCTGTTTGTACATTTTTTCTGTTCTATTTCCGACTGAATATTTATCGTTATTATGTTGAAACGTATAATTTGAGCATTCTAGTTTGCATTATTGTAGCTAAAAGTAAAAAGTAACCAGCCGATAATTTATTATTTTAAAATTAAAATTGGTCACTGGCGATCGGTTTCAACTTCCGGTAGAGTTATAGTTCTTGACAATGTGTCGTCTGCTACGCAAAGCAGAGGCGAGTGGTGAGCAGCGGGCACATTTCTGAAGGATTAAAGCATTTATACCATTAATTCATGGTCTGGCAACTTAACTGTGACATAGCAAAAAATACGAATTGACATTTTTGTTTCAGAGGATGTGTGTTATCAGACCCTGTGCAGAATAGCACAACAATCAGGGAAAGGCAAGAGGCCCAAATTTCCTGCCTCACGTGTGACAAACAAGCTGCTTCTGCAACTTTTTCTGATAAAAGAGAAGACGGGTATTTCATGGTCAAAACTCAATGATATTTTGGCACAAACTGACATCTTCTGCCACTTCCCCGAAAACAAGTACAGAGGCCTGCTTCAACAGAAAGTGAAACGCGGCGATTCTCTTGACCTCAGTGAGGAAATAGATCTGGCCTTTGCCGGACCCCGCCTTGAGGAGCAGGGAGTGAAACGGCACCATCTTGAGAACCTTGACAGCCTACAAAAGCATGCAGATTGTGGTGTTAGTGTCACAAAGGGAGTGGTGGTGGAGTTGGAGCTGTACAGACGGAACTTCAGCAATCACAGGCTGAAATGTTGAAGTGAATTTGCATCTTGAGCAAACAAGAGATAGGTGGTTTATATTTACTTTTTTAAAAATTCAGGTGACCAATCCAATGATTGGTTATTTTGGCATGTAATTTAAAAATGATGCCGACTTGTTTTTATTGCATAGGCGCCAAAAACATTTAAACAATTACTGAATGTGAATTAGGAAAAAACCACTACCTACCGGCCCCATTTTAACGTTGGGCCATATTACCATAAAGTTGTTTTTTTCCTCATATAATTAGATTTTTATTTTGTTTTTTCGATGTCTGATGCCCGTGATGTGAAAGCTGTGTTTCAGCAGATACCAGCATCTACAGAAATCCTCGGACGAAAAGGGCACCAATCAGCTGAAAGATTTCTTAAATGAACCATTCAAGCAGCAGGCATTACAACTGCCGTCATCTGCTGTATTCAGTGGTAGCCTGCCAGCAGCACCATCTCTGTGTGTTCGTGCAGATTCTACAAGGCCCAGCTTACCCACTATCCCTTCGCCCAGCCCCATCCCACCTGCCTTGTCTTCAGACACACAGGTTCTTGCTTACTGCCAGCCCAGGTCACACAGACATTTTGCTGGAAAAACATCACAGCTCTTGGCAGTGAGAAGAAAAATCGAAGAACTGTCTGAGGAGAGGGCGCAGTTGATCCAGGAGAAGGAAACACTAGCATGTGAAAGGAAGAAAGACTGCAATACTATAAAAGCGAAAGATGAGCAGATCAGCACCATGTCTGCAGAAGTTGAAATGTGCAGTTGCATAGCTGTCAGAGAGGGTTGTGGCCACCGAGGGAGAAAAAAAAAAACAACTGGCAGGAGATGTAGCCGCACTAAAAAAAAAAAACCAAACATTGTAAGAAAAACCAACAGGCTGAAGGACAAGAATCAGAGTCTGAAGGAAGAAAATGCGGCGCTGACCACAGAGTACACCCTGGAGAAGCAGAGAAACTACACACTTGCAAAAAATGTGAAATACTTCAAGCGGAAGCTGAGGAGAAGTAAGATGGAAGCGGTTGCAGAAAAGGCAAAGAAAGTGGCACTTGCAGCCTGAAACTGGATACTTCACAGAAAATGCAAAGTTGTGCATAATGGTGATTGTTGGTGAGCAGGATGTTGATGCCAAGAGGTGCGGGCCAATTATTGAGGTGATCTGCAGGACACTGCTGCATGCGGAAATTCCAGAGTGTGATTTGCCTTCAGAAAGGAGTGTGGTGCGCTTCATCGACATTGGTCACACATTGTGCAAGCATCATATCACCGACACTATATATCATCCGAGAACTTTGATCTCCATCTTGACGGAACCACCAAGTCGGGAAAAAAATATGTTGGCCACCAGATAACGACAGGCTGAGGGGAAACTCTAAGCTGTGGATTCCAGGCAGTTTCCACTGAAAACACAAGCAACCTGGTGTCACTTGCTATCAGCATCCTGGAGGAACTTGCACTGGTGTATGATGAGGATCCAGACAAGAGACAGGAGATTTTCGTCGCCCTTCTGCAGAATCTTTCAGGCCTCATGTCAGACAGGGCAGCTGTAATGAAGAGCTTCGATGCTGACATGAATTCTGCACGCAAGGATCTGCTCATTGCAATGCCCACTATCTGCTGGGGCTGGTGACGACTAGTGACAAGGCTTTCAAGGCCCTGCGTGGTGAGGATCCGGCTCCCATGGGCAGAGAAACCATTGCCAAGTTCCAGCAGGGTTCGAGGGTTGAACATCCTGCAACATGGTTTATCCGAGAGGCCTGTGCATGCCTGGGACCAAGGGGCGTCGACAAATTTGGATGCAGGTTAGTTGATAAGGTTTTACTTTTAGCATGACTAAAAATAGTAAGATAGCATCTTTTATTTACTGTTGCTCTTCATCAACATAAGATTCAAGAAGATTCAATTTTCACAATCTGAGGATAAATTATAATATTCATGCAAAGATGATTTTATTCATGTCTATGCAGGGAAAGCTGGCTAGCATACTGCATGCTTCAGCAGCAGAAAAGTGAGATAACATCATTCCGGGGCAATCGCTTCAACAACCTCTTTGAAGCCAGTGCAGCACTCTGCACCGTTCAGAGATCACCAACTTCTTCAACAGTACATGCCTTCCTAACTAAACTGGAAACAGGTGCGTTTGTATTATTTTTCTAATTCTACACTGGTCTAATATAGCCGTTTTTGTTACAAGTAATTGCTTTTCACTGCCTGTTTGTGTAACATTTTTATACTGGTTGTGTTTTCTCTAAGAAAAAGTAAAAGCAACTTCTAGTTCTATACATTATGTTTCAGGAAGGGATCATAGAAGACACCAAAAGTGACGTTGTGGACAACCATGTGGTTGCACTGGGCCTGTTCTTCTTCAGGATGACTGGGCCGTACTGGAGATTGCTTGGGCAGCACCTGCAGTTTCTGGACTTCTATGCTTATGTCGTCATGATGGAGCAGTTTCTGCAATAGTGAGTTTCCTTCCAGTCTTTCCACCAGAAAAAATAATCTTTTCTATTTAAAAAAAAACAAAAAAAAACACCAACTTTACTTGCCTTTCAAATTTTTTTTATTGACTATTGTGTGCAGCTGGGCTGTTGACCCTACAGATGCATTCACTGCTGACTTTGAGCCCCTGTTCAACATCAACATGCATCACGCTGAGAATAACATCTTCCAGTCACTCATCAACATCATGACGAGAGACGTGAAGACAGTGACAACAATGCAAGTCATGGTGACAGTGACGATGAAGAAATAGAAGCAGACAGCTTTTATTTCAGCTTTTCGGGCTGTCATCCTGGCAAGCAGGTCATTGTTGCCTATGAAGATGACTTTTACATTGGCGAGGTGGAGGCAGTCCACAGTGACAAAGATGCCAGAGTCAACTTCATGGAGTGCTGCAAAGTCAAAAACACTGTTTACAGATGGCCAGCAACTCCTGACTTTGCTGATGTTGATGCACAGTTTGTCATCACATCGGATATTGGGCTGACAACAACCAATGGGCGTCTCTAGACGATGGGTTCTGCAGACATTGCGAAGATTGCCCGTCGTTATAAGGCTTTCTGTCGTCATTTTTTTTAAGATAAATTTTAATTCTATTGTTGAATCTTGACCATGTCATCAGGTTTTCTTTTTTTTTTTTTTGACCGATCTATTACATGGCACTCTACACTCGCTGGGGAATACCTGTGCGACAGTTAAGAAATTTTGGGGGGGGGGGGGGGGGGGGGGGGGGGGGGGGGGGGGTGGGGGGGGGGGGGGGGGGGGGGGGGGGGGGTGGTGTAAAAACTTTAAAAAATAAAATCTGGCATACCATAGTATTGTAGGATGTCAAATTAAAGCCGTTCAAAAGATATTTACAGAACACTTACAATTTTTAAAATCGGATAAGAAATGTGGAAGTTGTGTTATTTTTAATTATTCTTGTTTTTGCCGCATGCTAATTTTTGCTGGAGAGGCATTTTTTGCTGACTGTAATTCAGAAACCACTATTACCATCACACTCAAAAAAATTGAGCTTATACTGACCAATATTTTAAACAGAATCCCAGATTTTCGGCCAATTCGGAATAGATGTGAAGAAATTGTGGATTGTCAAAGTTTGCTTACCATGCAATTTGCCAAAAACGACCTCGGACATGACAATTTTCCTCAAAACTCTTTTCCTTGTATCTCCGAAACTATTTGAGCTAGGCACTAGCTGTTTTTTTTTTATTGTTCTTAGTTTTGCTTGAACTTTAAAGATACCTTCTTTTCTTGGTATCATATTTGCAAGGGACTTATGTAATTCTAGGGGGTGCCAGTACCTACACTAACTAGGCTTGTTGATACATGGCTAACTTTTATGAATAAATCACAAATAACTGGTTCAATCTTTATCGACTTTAAGAAGGCTTTTGACCTTGTAAACCACGACAATCTTTTATTGAACTTCAAGCATATCTCTGCAACTCAGATGCCATCTTATTTTTTAGTTCCTATTTGAGTGAAAGGAAGCAAAAAGTACTATTAAATGGATCCTACTCCTCATATGGTCTCATCAAAAGTGGAGTGCCTCAAGGCTCTCTCCTAGGGCAACTGCTTTTTGTGTGACATATATCTGTGGATCTCCTGCTGTCATGTCCATGGCACTTAGATACCTGCAGGTGAATTTACACCAATTACTAATCATGTGCCCAGCACAACATGTTATAATCAATGGCTCCTACAACACCAATGTTGCTGCTCTGAATTGTGTCAATACATGCTGCAGTCACTCTAATGAATGAACCCTCAACCCCCCCCCCCCCCCCCCCCCCCCCCCCACAGCTAGTGAATTAACGAGCCATTTCAGCCACCCGCCCCCGCAGTTTTCAAAGTCCTTGAAACTGAGACGAGTTTGAGCGGTATGAGGCTTGTTTTACAAAATAAACCAGTTCGCGAATATTCTGACAAACCACACATTTGCAGTTCCCAAAACATCATTATTTGATTTCTAACTGTGTTTCATGTGTACAGAAGACGCATACTTGGCAAACACTTTTCTTCAATGTTGTGTGATCCATTTGGCAATGTAGAGGCTTTAATTAAAGTATTGAAAGAGGGCTAACTGTGCATGAGAAAATGAATATGCACACAAGTCATGGGCAAATAAACAAACAAAAAAAAAAGAAAAAAAAAATAGCAAAACAAACCCCCCCAAAAACACACAAAAAAAAAACAACCCCCCCCCCCCCCCCTCCTGAAAACAACAATGTCCACCATCAGCCAATGGTCAAATGGATATAATGCCATCGTCAGCTGAGTAATGAAAAGCAGATCCAAATTTTCACAGAATGACAGGCAGACTTGCAACATGGGAACACAGCTCTCGTTCCATGTTGGGAGTCGTCCGGCGTGAACGTAACCTCTCTATCATCAGCCCCGACACACCACAACCCGACGCTGGGATCAACCATGACAGTTCAGGGGAGGTGACGAAACGCTCGTGTGGCATCCCCTCCCCTGAACCCTTTAGCCCCGAGTCCCTACAGCAGGAGATGGATTGACCATGGTAATTCATGGTAATTCATCAGGCGCCAAGCAAAACTGGCACCACCCTTGAATTATCATGGTCAATTGATCTCCTGCAACTGGTACATAGTTATTAAGCAACACCTCCAAAATGTGAGAAATGGGACCTTGGGGCTGAAAGGGTTAACCCATATTGACGATTCCGTTCATCAGAATAGCATCACCAGTAGCAGACAAGGGTTAATGATGCAGGTCAACTTGTTAACCTTTTTCATCCTGTTACACCTATTGCTTGACATACATTTGACTATGATAATTCCAAGGGTGGTGCCAGAACAGCTTGGCGCCTCAGGCGCCAAGATCTTCTGGCACCACGCTTGGACTAAAATGGTTGATCTATCCGTAATGTAGCCTTCACAGGACGATAAGCACATGTTCCATGAATCACCCTCAGGATGTAACAGGTTAACTGCTCCTGACGATGCCGGTCATCAGAACAGTATCACCAGTAACAGACAAGGGTCAACTCATGCTCAACTGCAGCGTGTCACGGCTGGACGTGCTGCAGTGCGACGTAAACTATGTCTATACACACACATAAACAACAAATTGACAGTCTACCCAGGATCAGAAACGACAAGACATGGTAGAAATGTCTAGACTTCTGTCATTTTTATCACGAGTTAGTCCAAGTTTCAACTGCTTCGCTCAAACAATACTGGATATTAGGACAGATGTCAGCTTCAAATGCAACAAAAATGGAAAATAGCAAAAGATCTTTGGGCCGACGTCGACCACAGTGGGCCCGCGCATGGCTACGTGTGGGCCCACTGCGGCTGTCGTCGGCCCGAGGACCTATGTACACTGGGCAAGGACAAAAACCCTGCGGCAGTTTGAAACACAGACCAGTATGGGTCCAAGTTAGTTATTTGGGTTTAACGCTGAGCAGGCAACTAAGGCCATCTCACGGCGGAGTATGGGTCCAAGATATGGCACCAAATTTTAGGATTTTGGGGTGTCCCCCTTCCTTTCTTGCTTATGGGACTGAGGCAATGCAGATTGCACTAGTGATCACAGGTGATCACATATTGCCAGGAAACACGTACGGCTGAAACTGTTCAATCAAACATTTTGCTGAGTTTGAGCATTGATCCAACCCAGAACAAAAATTCATTGAACGAAGGGGTAGTGTAGTTATCACAAGTTCAATAAATTAAATACAAGAAGAAGATGACTCTAAAAATAGTAACATCAATCCTCATCTGAATCCTCCTCCTCGTCGTCTGTATCGTGGATGGGGAACCGCAAGATGGCCGCCACACCTGACAACTGCCCCAGCTCTGAAAGTACAACACAAGTACTGCTGCTGCTAGTTATACGATTGACCGTCAACAACAGGGACAGTCCATGGATGACGGTGTGACAAAAATGACATGACTCAAAACGATCCATAGACTAACTACGCCCCATAATACATTGCAAACAAGAGACATACATTCTCCTCAGCCCCTGCGGAAGCCAGCAAGAGGCATGGATCCTCATGAGCCCCCGCATTTGCGGGGGCTCATGAGGATCTATGCCTCTTGCCAGACGCAGGGGCTGATGAGAATCTATGCCTCTTGCATATGGAACAGGCTGGCTGAAGGGCTGTTTGAACCAGAAGCTGAAATGACTGAAAACGGTCCATGGACTACTATACCCCCACAATCCACGGCCAGCAAGAGACAACAATAATTCTCATGACAACTCGCGTCTCTTGCAGACTACTATACCCCCACAATCCACGGCCAGCAAGAGACATCAATAATTCTCATGCGCTCATGACAACTCGCGTCTCTTGCAGACTACTATACCCCCAAAATCCACGGCCAGCAAGAGACATCAATAATTCTCATGCGCTCACGACAACTCGCGTCTCTTGCAGACTACTATACCCCCACAATCCACGGCCGGCAAGAGACATCAATAATTCTCATGCGCTCATGACAACTCGCGTCTCTTGCAGATGGCACCGGCTGGCAAGCAAATTGCTGAAATTCAGCTTTCAGCAATTTTGAAAAGGCTGAATCAGTCTCTAAGACAGAAGGCTGCCACCCGTGGACATTGATGTGTGCGTCCATAAAGAGATGTAACACAAGACAGGCAATACAATGGCAAACAAATTTATGACGACTATACTTGAATCCATTGCATGATATAGTAAATTTGATCATGATTGTTCAAGGTATGTGCCAGCTATTCTGGCACCACCTTTGATAGAAAATAGTTGGTCCATCTCCTGATGCATACTGTAGCCTTCATCCTGACCTGTATAGCAGCCTTCACAGGCAATAACATTTTTAAAAAACACAACTCAACCTCATGATTTAATGAGTTAGGAAAGAAAGGCCACTCACGTTCCCCAGAGACGTGCAGACTGGAAAAGATCTTGACCTCTCCGCCATTTTCTTTGACACTGTCCACTAACGCAACATAGCGCTTCCGCTGCGGAACGTCTTGAGATCTGAAAAAAGTATTGTCCAATAAAGCTATGGTCCTGCCATCTGCAAGAGGCAGACATTATCACCATCGACTTGGGCCGCAGGGGGCTCACGAGAATGTCTGCCTCCTGCTTGGCATTGTGTAGTCCCAATCACACCACAAGATGGGCGTCACCACAGTTACAATTGCACACACACTTGTCCACTGACCTGAACAACTCGTCAGACACAAGCAGAGTTTCCACGGCTTGAAGGTCCGCAGCCTTCTCACAGTGCTTTATTCTGCAACACGACACACACCACCACAAATGACAACACTTTTTGTCATTGTTTTTTTCCCTGTCAACATTTAACCCATTTAGTTCCAACGCCCTACAGCAGGAGATGGATCGACCATGATCATTCAAGGGTAGTGCCAGTTCAGCTTGGCGCCTGTCGGCGCCAAGCTAATCTGGCACTACCCTTGAATGATCATGGTCGATCCATCTTCTGCCACTGGTGAAGTCATGAACTGAAATTTGCAAAACTTGGGAGATGTAGCAAAGGTGTTAATGTGTTCTGGCCATCTGTTCCAACAGGCTGGCATGGACTGCTACATTCTGCTAAAACCAGTTCTCAATGTTGTCTTGCCCAACTAAGATATCTGTACCCTTCTTTTCTCAATCCATGTGCTGGCGTGCAACATAGCAACCTACCCGTAGAAGGCCCTGTCTGGGTCGTTCTGCAGCATCTTATAGAAATCATCCAGCGACTTCACCTCGCCCGCCGCTTTGGTGTCCGCCATTCGCGCCGTGACTGCAGGGTCTGACAGCACCTCTGTAAAGGGTAAACGCGATACGGTCATACACTCCAAGATCACTCAACACTGTCTATACAGCACAACCTGCTTTGTGTGATCACCCTTTTAACAGGGCACTTCTCATTAAAGGCCATCATTCAGGCGGCTGTAGCCTTTAATGACAGGTGGGACCGTTTGCCCTTAAACACTTCCCTTGACAGTTCTTGTCCTTCACAACAGGCTGCACTGTACCTCCCAAAACCTTTGCTAGCTGGGTGTGCAACACTATCAGCTAACGTCTAATCACATAGCCCATGTATCCCCAGCATGCTACAGCAGGAGATGGGGCAACCATGATCATCTAGGGCCGTGCCAGATTACATTGACGGTATCAGATGCTAAGATAATCTGACACTACCCTTCAATTACCACGGTCGATCCATCTCCTGCAACTGGTACATACTCCTTAGGCATTAGGGAAACGCGGCCCGTGGGGTGAAATGGGCCGACGTAGCCAGAAGTGAACAAGACGTAAGCGCATTTTCTTCTTCTTTCTTTCACAGGGCAAATTAAGCAGTTTGCTAGTTCAAGAGTGGTGCCAAAATAGCTTGGCGCCTGTAGGTGCCAAGCTATTTTGCACCACCCTTTCACTGAATGAGGTCGCTTGTGAGTACAGCACACTTCAGAAGCTGAGATGACCATCACACCACGTTCAAGAACTGTATTTGCGCTGTGCCGGTTTGTTTGCGCATCTCAGAGACTGGATTTCATTCGAGCATATCTGATGCTGTAAAGCTTAGTTTGTGACACCTTGGGTTCAGTTTGCAGCCTAATTATCATCATCAATATCACTACACCGCAATACAGAACAAACGACAAGCAATGCTTATACAATCACCCACCTTTGAGGGAGTGTTTGAAGCCAGACGAGGCATGCACGAGGACAAACTTGGTGCGGTTTTCTGTCAACACTTTGTACTCTTGCTTGACGGCTTGGGAGAACAAGTAGTCTGTAAACTGGTCCTGCAGCAAATACGATCATGTCAGACTCTTTCCCTCTCATCTTTTAACTCATTCTACCCCATCACTGAAATCCCCAAATGTTGCCGTTGTCCTCTGAAGACTGCATTGCAGTGCAGGACACAGATCGACCATGATAGTTCAAGGGCGATGCCAGAATAGCTTGGCGCCCATAGGCGCCAAGCTATTCTGGCATCACCCTTGAACTATCATGGTGGATCCTTATCTTCCTGTGGTGCGTCTGGGGTAGGATGAGTTAACCCAGGTTACCCCCTGGACTGCTGCAACTCAGCATGAAATTGTGCTGGTTGGTGATATTTAGCCTTACACCACAGGCTAGTACACGATGCTATGGAGAGAAGCTTCAAGATTCATTACGGTAACTCGGCGACATTTCAGTCTAGCACCTGGGGGGCAGTTGAGCGCCAGCAGAGATAGAACAATATTAAATACAATCCCAGACCACCCCTTTTATAAACATAAGGTATCTCTGGTTAATTAACCATTTATGCTACATCACCCTCGATACCTCAATCACGCTAGATACCTTATGTTTATAAAAGGTTGACTGATTGATTGTACATTGCTTAACGTCCCGACAGCAACAAGGCTTTCTCAGGGCGTGCCTGCAATGCTTGTGAAAAAAATTAAAATAAACAGAATATTGAATTATGTCGCCAGCCGGTCTAATACGTTAAATAAACCTACGCCATGGGGCCTAAATAAAGCTAAGACCATTTAGCAACACACATCCAGTATCAAGAGCTACAGGCAGCGCAGACAGTAGGGAGAGTTTAAAAAAGGCAAATACAGGTGAATGGACCAAGGGTAGACAGAAACACATGCCCCAAAATAAAGAAAACCCACCCTGTGGGTCTGACCAGGGTGACCCTGGGAACTAAAAAGTAGTTACCCCATCCAAGTCCCCCAGGGCTGACCCGGGTGGGGGATTTATAAAAGGGGTGGTCTGGGATTGTATATTGTTCTATCTCTCCAGCCATTAAGCACCACGCTCCACCACAGCGCCACAACACTAACTGCCACAGTGGAGTACCTTGCCTAGCGGTTGGCGCAAGACTAAGCTCACTCATGTTACTGACCCCAATTCTTTTATTCCTGCAACAAATGCATTCCTGTCGCTTCTAAAGACAACGAGCTGTATCTGACAGTCCTAAACAGCTGTAAGCACAATAACCGAGAATATAATTATGTTCCTGGATTCTGCAAAGTTACAACAGACACACAACAGTCAGTAACAACTTACTTTGACAAAGCCGGGACTTGCAATTAGAACGCACTTGACAACTGCAACAGACAAGCGCCCATTGCTGTTTGTAAAACAATGTCTATTAATCCCTCCGCTGCTACCCATAATACTGTTCAGTGGAAACGATGCGTGGTTATGTGTCTTTCCCACATTACCCACAGTAGCAGCCATGGGGTGAAGGCCAATTAACCTCAACGCGGCATTTCCCAAATATTAGTACAATTACCTAATAAGTACCAGTTGCATGAGACTGACCGACCATGAGAATTCAAGGGTAGTGCCAGATTAGCTTGGTGCCATCAGGCACTGAGCTAATCTGGCACTACCCTTGAATTCTCATGGTTGGTCCGTCTCTTGCTGTGGTGTGTCTGGGGTAAGTGTGTCAAGGGAAGCTCATAAACGTAAGAGCATTAGCAGACTGCAAATAGACACAAGAAACTCGCCAAAACAGGCATCCTGGATACCCTCCAACAGAGGGCGATGTAAACCCCAGACCCCCTTTCTCTTCAGCTCAGCCAAACTGCCCACGCTCCGACAATAAAGATAAATGATTTGTTGACCAATCACTTGACTGAAAATATGAAAAATGAAGGAAGTTCCCCCCCCCCCCCCCCCCCCCCCCCCCCCCCCTGACATTACAAAACTTACTGTCAAAGTTGATGTGCCTCAAAATAGCCTGGATGATCTGATCGTAGAATCTGTTCAGACCCTGCAACAAACACCACAAACGTTGGCACAGGCAATAGAAACAGTTCCCAATCGACACGCTTCATGCACGGGTACACACACACAAGCTCCACCCTAAAAACAAAGCCGGGGAACCTTTTGTTAAATGCTAATGAGCCGATTCAGCTCTACCGCCTTTGACTCAGCCCCTCAATTCAATGCCAGTGGTTGCAGTTTGTGCATCTCAAATTGGTGTTGCATTATGACAGATCCCAAGCAGTCTGAAGAACATGGATACGAGGTGGGGCCGACAAGAGGGACAAATCCTCCCGAGCCCCCGCACACAACTCATAAGCAGGAGTTGCAGGCCCTTATAAGCAAAAGTTGCAGGCCCTCCTGAGCCCCCGCAGTTGCGGGGGCTCAGGAGGGCCTGCAACTTTGGCTTAGAAGTTGTGTGCATCTCTTCTCAGTAGGCATGGGGTTACAGTACAATGGACAAGTCAGATAAACATGCAGTGTGATGCTTACACTCCGACAGCCGGGCATCAAATGCTCAGCGCGGCAAACACGCTGGTTGTCAATGCAAACCGTCACGTTGACCCCTAAACTGCTGGGGCAAGGCGAACACTACCCGTCTGCAAGCAACACAAGCCCAATGTGGTAGGAGCTCACAAGGATTTATGTTTTTTACGCCTATCTTTGGGCCCATTTAATCTGTGTTCCGCATGCGAGCCGAGTGCACTGGTTTCAAATGCCAAATTCATGCCGACTGGCAGCGATGGGGTAATTGATAATAATAATAATAATAATAATAATAATAATAATGCATATTGAATATAGCGCATAACCTCCTGACGCAACTCTAGGGGCTTTACAATGTTTGTTTGTTGTTTGTTTTTTTAAACATACAGTACTTCTGCCGCAAAATTCTTTGGTACTGCCAGTTAGATTTGTGTCTGCAGGCACATCCCTTGAACCATCAGAATGATTCCTTCTCACTCACTCCTAAGCCTGTCTCAAGTCTAACCACGTTCATCAGTACCGATTGCAGGTGTACACCAAGAATAAAGTGTGGCGAGGCGAGGTGCGCGTCAATATAAAACTCTGCGCATTTTCCGTTATTAGAAAGCTTGTCAGATCCAAATGTGTCAGTGCAGTGCTGTGCACACATTTTTACTTAACAAGAGACAATTCCAAATCGACCATGACACATCAAGGGTGGTGCCAGAACAGCCCGACGCCTAGCCAGGCTTTTCTGGCACCACCCTTGTGCTATTAGGATCACTGTTGATCTTTCTCCTTATACAGCCTGCAGAAGTCAACTCCAAAATGTGACAATTCAGCACCAAGGGTAAGCGTGTTTCATGCAAACAACGCCCCTACCTTGGTGTGCTGATCACAGAGTCCCTTGCGTTTACGGGGGATGTTGGTTTCAATCTTGGCGCGAACAAGCGTCATGCTGTTGGTGACAAGACACACATGGGCGATTCCCTCCTGCATGACGACGGCTGCAAGGTCAGCCGACTGTGTAGGGTCACATGCAGTCTCTGCGAAAAACACAAGGACAATAAACTTGACAAACTCTGACGAAAAAAACTTCTGAATAACCCATTTAGCCCCAACGCCCTACAGCAGGTTATTTAGTTATTTGGCTATAACGCCGAGCAGGCAGCTAAGGCCATCTCACGGCAGCCCCTACAGCCGGTTAGTTAGTTATTTGGGTATAACGCCGAGCAGGCAGCTAAGGCCATCTCACAGCAGCCCCTACAGCAGGAGATGATCGACCATGATAATTTAAGGGCAGTGCCCGATTAGCTTGGTGCCGACAGGCGCCAAGCTAATCTGGCACTACCCTTGAATTATCATGGTCGACCCATCTCCTGCAACTCGTACAGTCCTCAGCTGAATGTGGCCTTGGGCCTGATTGGGTTCACAATCGTCAAGAGCGGGATCCGCTGACTGGGTGCCGTACCTTCACACGCAGCAACGTGGATTAAGTTACTTAAGTAACAACAGCCGCAAGGTCAGCTGCATGTGCTTGGTCTCGCATGCTGTGTGTACCACAGTGATACAGTTTTCCAACCGACGTATACCCACAAAATTGTCAGTGTTACACTTCTAAAAAAAAAATAAATAAAATATTTAAGAGTGTAGTAAAAAGGTCATCACGTGAGTTTCATCACGTGTCCTGAACTATCTGCCCACTAATTGTATTAAATATAGTGTTTATGTGCTGTTAATTTTAGAATTTGTATTGTAATATTTGTATTTTGTGTTGTTGCTGTCTATTGATTTGTGTTTAGGTTTTAACTTTGATTTGCACTGTACAGCGCTGAGAGCCTGCACTGCAGGGAGTTTGCGCTTTATAAATATAATTAATATTATTAATTAACTTGTCTATAAATAACGTACTTTGCCACTAAGAAATTCTGTTAAGAATCATTTCTGGATGTACTGCACATGCCGAGTAATGGTTTTTAACGCATTCTACCCCAGGACCGAAATCCCCAGATTTTGACGTTGCCCTCTAAAGGACTGTCTTACAATTCTAGAGACAGATCGAGCATGATAGTTCAAGCGTGGTGCCTATGGGCGCCAAGCTATTCAGGCAGCACCCTTGAACTATCATACGTGATCCATGTCTGGCTGTTTTTGTGTCAGGAGCTGAATAATGTTGCATACACTTGATTCAAAGCTAAAAATAGCGAAGTACAAACATTGCAAGCGATCCTTGGTTGGGCGGATATCAACGTTGATTATCTTATACAGGGAGTAATCTTGCGGCAGATTAAGACGACATCGGCAAGCAAAGATTAGAAATCCTTACATGCAGACCAAGATGTGCACATCTCGATGGCATGCTACAGGCCCACTAACGCACAGGTAAAGCAGACTTAGACCTTACACACTGTTCACAGGTAAAGCAGAGTTAGACCTAATACACTGTTCACAGGCAAAGCAGAGTTAGACCCAATACACTGTTCACAGGTAAAGCAGTTAGACCTAATACACTGTTCACATGTAAAGCAGAGTTAGACCTAATACACTGTTCACAGGTAAAGTAGTTAGACCTAATACACTCAGGCATGGGAATTACAAAAGTGAAAAAAGTCTGAAATTTCCAGCGTGGTCCTTCATTTCAGTGACCAAAAAAAATCAAATGACAGGGGGGGGGGGGGGGGGGGGGGGGGGGGGGGAGAGTAGCGTCGTCCTTTATTTCAGCGGCCAAAAAATCAAACGAGGGGAGGGGGGGTGTGCTTACCGGATCATGATCAGGTATAGGTGCACACTAAACAGCACTCTGTCTTGAACGATATCCTTTCTCACCGCCAATTTCAATTTTCAACAACTCGTGATGCCGCCATTTTCCCCACATGTGCAGTGCGCGAGAAGGTAAGCGAGGCATGAAAACGGTGCGTTCAGTGTTGTATTGCCCGCTTACACGGTAAAGTCTCTCTTGGCTTGACTTCGCGAACGAAGACTTTATAGGAGCTGCCCACGACGTCCGCAGGCCTGTTCGTGGCTGCGGAGGCCAATCCGAGACAGGCAGGCTCGACCGCAGCGGCTGCAGGGGAAGGCATGGCCAGGGTTCTGAGCTGCGGCATCTCTGTTTTTTCTCCTGAGCCGCTTGTCCTTAAGGCTAGCTCTGCGAGAGTCCTCAAAGGAGACAGCTGCCTTGTAAATGGTGGAGCGCCAGGTGTCACGGTCCGCAGCAAGCGAAGACCACTGGTGGTGGTCGATTTGGCAGGCACTAAGTGACTTCTTGAGACAGTCTTTGTATCTCTTCTTTGGTGCCCCTCTGTCACGGTGTCCAGTAGCAAGCTCGCCGAACAGGGTGATCTTTGGTAGGCGATGATCCTCCATCCTGGAGACATGCCCCGCCCAGCGGAGCTGTGTCCGCAGCAGCAAAGCCTCGATGCTCACAGTTTCAGCCTGTTCAAGGACCTCGACGTTGGTGACATAGTCACTCCAGTGAATGCCCAGGATGGTTCGCAGGCAGCGCTGGTGGAAGCGTTCGAGGAGTCGTAGTTGGCTGCGGTAGAGGGCCCAGGACTCGGAACCATACAGCAGGGTGGTGAGGACCACAGCTCTGTACACGCTGATCTTGGTGCCTGTTTTCAGCTGTTGATTGTGCCACACCCGCTTGAAAAGTCGCCCGAAAGCGCTGTTCGCTTTTGCCAGCCTGCTGTCAAGCTCCTTGTCCAGCTTGGCGTCCGACGTGATAATGCAGCCAAGGTAAGTAAACTGGTGCACTGACTTTAGTTCAGACTCGCCGATGGTGATGTGAGGAGGGCGGTACACTGTCTTGGGTGCCGGCTGATGGAGGACCTCTGTCTTTTTAAGAACTGACCTCGAGTCCAAAGAGCTGGGCAGCATCTGCGAAGCAAGACGTGATGCGCTGCAGGGCTCTCTCTGTGTGTGCAACGAGGGCAGCATCATCAGCAAAAAGCAGCTCACGAATCAGTTGGTCTAGGGTTTTCGTGTGGGCTTGCAGTCGTCTGAGGTTGAACAGGCTGCCATCGAGACGATACCTGATGTACACTGCATCGTCATCATCGAGGTCCACTGTGGCCTGCTTCAACATCATGCTAAAAAAGATGGTGAAGAGGGTCGGTGCCAGCACGCAGCCCTGCTTTACACCGTTGAGAATAGGGAATGGTTCTGAGAGGTCATTGTTGAGTCTGACCTGGCCTTGCTGGTCCTCGTGTAGCTGGACAATCATGTTGAGGAACTTTGGGGGACAGCCAAGTCGCTCCAGGATCTGCCACATGCCTTGCCTGCTCACAGTGTCGAACGCTTTTGTTAAGTCGACAAATGTTACATACAGCCCTTTGTTCTGCTCGCGGCACTTCTCCTGTAGCTGTCTCAGCACAAAGACCATATCGGTGGTGCTCCTGTTTGCTCTGAAGCCACACTGGCCCTCTGGGAGTTGGTCTTCAGCGATGGCAGGTACCAGCCGATTCAGGAGCAGCCTTGCAAGGATTTTCCCAGCAATGGACAGCAGGGTAATTCCCCGATAGTTGGAACAGTCAGACTTCTCGCCTTTGTTCTTGTACAGGGTGATAACGACTGCATCACGGAGATCTTTTGGTAGTGTTCCTTCCTCCCAGCAGCAGAGAAAGAGGTCATGGAGCTTGTTGTGCAGTGCTGTGCCTCCATGTTTCCAGATCTCTGGCGGTATTCCATCAATGCCTGCTGCTTTGCCACTCTTGAGCTGGTGGATGGCTGTGAGGGTCTCTTCAGCGGTGGGCGGTTCGTCCAATTCAACCTTTAAAGTAACGACTGCGTTAAATCCACAATAGGTGACGCGTAACTCTAGCGGGCGGCATATCACTTGAACCAATGAGGCCTCGCAGTGTATAATGACCGGTGCTCAGTTACTTTTTGCACCCCAATTTTGTTTTCGGCGGACAATTTTTTGTTTTCGGCGGCTGAGCAAATCATTTCGGCGGAAATTTGCCTTTAGGCGGACAATTCCCATGCCTGACACTGTTCATAGGTGAAGCAGTTAGACCTAATACATTGTTCACGGGTAAGCAGAGTTAGACCTAATACACTGTTCACAGGTAAAGCAGTTAGACCTAATACACTGTTCACAGGTAAAGCAGAGTTAGACCTAATACACTGTTCACAAGTAAAGCCGAGTTAGACCTAATACACTGTTCACGGGTAAAGCAGAGTTAGACCTAATACACTGTTCACAGGTAAAGCAGTTAGACCTAATACACTGTTCACAGGTAAAGCAGAGTTAGACCTAATACGCTGTTCAGCCCTGACACAAAGTGACTTATATCCACATGTAAAGCAGTTAGACCTAATACACTGTTCACAGGTAAAGCAGTTAGACCTAATACACTGTTCACAGGTAAAGCAGTTAGACCTAATACACTGTTCACATGTAAAGCAGTTAGACCTAATACACTGTTCACAGGTAAAGCAGACCTAATACACTGTTCACAGGTAAAGCAGTTAGACCTAATACACTGTTCACAGGTAAAGCAGACCTAATACACTGTTCAGCCCTGACACAAAGTGACTTATATCCACATGTAAAGCAGTTAGACCTAATACACTGTTCACAGGTAAAGCAGTTAGACCTAATACGCTGTTCACAGGTAAAGCCGAGTTAGACCTAACACGCTGTTCACAGGTAAAGCAGTTAGACCTAATACACTGTTCACAGGTAAAGCAGTTAGACCTAATACGCTGTTCAGCCCTGACACAAAGTGACTTATATCCACATGTAAAGCAGTTAGACCTAATACACTGTTCACAGGTAAAGCAGTTAGACCTAATACGCTGTTCACAGGTAAAGCAGTTAGACCTAATACACTGTTCAGCCCTGACACAAAGTGACTTAAATCCACATGTAAAGCAGAGTTAGACCTAATACACTGTTCACGGGTAAAGCAGAGTTAGACCTAATACACTGTTCACAGGTAAAGCAGTTAGACCTAATACACTGTTCACAGGTAAAGCAGTTAGACCTAATACACTGTTACCGGGTAAAGCAGAGTTAGACCTAATACACTGTTCACGGGTAAAGCAGAGTTAGACCTAATACACTGTTCACAGGTAAAGCAGTTAGACCTAATACACTGTTCACAGGTAAAGCAGTTAGACCTAATACACTGTTACCGGGTAAAGCAGAGTTAGACCTAATACACAGTTCACAGGTAAAGCAGTTAGACCTAATACACTGTTCACATGTAAAGCAGTTAGACCTAATACACTGTTACCGGGTAAAGCAGAGTTAGACCTAATACACTGTTCACAGGTAAAGCAGTTAGACCTAATACACTGTTCACATGTAAAGCAGTTAGACCCAATACACTGTTACCGGGTAAAGCAGAGTTAGACCTATTACGCTGTTCACGGGTAAAGCAGTTAGACCTAATACACTGTTCACAGGTAAAGCAGTTAGACCTAATACACTGTTCACAGGTAAAGCAGTTAGACCTAATACACTGTTCACAGGTAAAGCAGTTAGACCTAATACACTGTTACCGGGTAAAGCAGAGTTAGACCTATTACGCTGTTCACGGGTAAAGCAGTTAGACCTAATACACTGTTCACATGTAAAGCAGTTAGACCTAATACACTGTTACCGGGTAAAGCAGAGTTAGACCTAATACACTGTTCACAGGTAAAGCAGTTAGACCTAATACACTGTTCACAGGTAAAGCAGTTAGACCTAATACACTGTTCACAGGTAAAGCAGTTAGACCTAATACACTGTTCACAGGTGTAACAGCAGAGGTTAGACCTAATACACTGTTACCGGGTAAAGCAGAGTTAGACCTATTACGCTGTTCACGGGTAAAGCAGTTAGACCTAATACACTGTTCACATGTAAAGCAGTTAGACCTAATACACTGTTACCGGGTAAAGCAGAGTTAGACCTAATACACTGTTCACAGGTAAAGCAGAGTTAGACCTAATACACTGTTCACAGGTAAAGCAGTTAGACCTAATACACTGTTCACAGGTAAAGCAGTTAGACCTAATACACTGTTCACATGTAAAGCAGTTAGACCTAATACACTGTTCACGGGTAAAGCAGAGTTAGACCTAATACACTGTTCACAGGTAAAGCAGAGTTAGACCTATTACGCTGTTCACGGGTAAAGCAGTTAGACCTAATATTCTCTTCAGCCCTGACGCAAAGTGACAAAACTTATATCAACCATGATAATTAAAGGCTGGTGCCAGAATAACTTGGCACCTATAGGTGTCAAGTTATTTTGGCACTACTCTTGAATGGTCATGATGGTAAGTGGTATATGGTTTTCAGGCACCAAAACCCAAAATGTGAGAATTTCACCCTATGGGCTCCATGCTATCTTTAACACAGAAAACATGTGCACAGTGTCCCCACCTATTCGCTCCAATGTAACACTGTCCCATTCCTCCTTGGAGAGTGTGAACGGCCGATTCATCTCCAGGTCCAACGTGTGGTAAGCGCCCATCTATCACACAGCAAACAGTGACCTGCACTCGTCTACCAATAGGTGTGCTCTTCTGTGATTTTAAACCTCATGGCTGCCTGCCCAAGGTACAAAACCCCAGACCAGCACCATCATACAGAGAAACTTCCAGGGAACGCTCTTGTCAAAAGTGTCAGCAAGAGGCATAGATTCTCATGAGCCCCCGCACTTGCGGGGGCTCATGAGAATCTATGCCTCTTGCACTGTTGCAGTTGTTACACCCCAGGATGTGCAAGAAAAAACTTTCTGGTCTCGAATAGTCTCGTAATGGTGGCTTGCCCCTTGGTGATGGGTGGATCATTTGAAACGGCGCCATGTTTTTGCGAAAGCAAAACGTACAGGAAGTTGCTGCTAGCTTAATCAGAATGAATTTTTAAATAACTTTCAGTGTTTCGATTAATTGATCACAGAACACAAACTAGATTTCATTATTTTTAGTATTATCAGTTTCATCAGACTTTCAGGTTCGTTTCACAGTCAGCCATTATAATTTGCACATCATGTCGGACACCCCAAAGTGATCGATTGGTCACATGATTAATTCGAGACCGGCAGACCATTTGTGCACAAGCTGGGTCGCGGCGCAGCCTGGGGCGTAACAGCAGTTAGTGGTTTGCCGTTTCTCCATCCTTACCATCTCAACATTATGATCAGTAAACATATCCTGTAAAATAAATTAAAATTAAAGCTATTGAAGCTGCTGAACAATATGCCCATTTGTTTGTGGCGTGTACCTTGACATACTGGTTCTCACAGATGTTTCGACCTTTGACCCTGAGCACACAGGCCTGCGTGTCGAAGTCGATGGCTTCCACCCGAATAGTGAGAGTTGTCCGCACTTTGCTGGCATTCACACTGCCAGTGGCCGACTCGGTGGTCACTTTCCTGTGAAGGAAAAAACGCAAATGCTTTTCTTTGACAATAAAGACTCAGAGGAACAACGGGGTCAAAATTTTTCACATTTTTGTAGACGACTAGATTACTATATAACGACTAGATTACTATAAGGACTAGATTACTATAACGACTAGATTACTATAATGACTAAATTACTATAATGAATAGATTACTATAAGGACTAGATTACTGTAACGACTAACTTACTATAGTACCAACACTGCAGCGGACAGGTTCAGCAAACAGGTCAGCCATCGGACTTCAATGGGTGATGCTTGAATAGCTATTGTGGCACCACCACTGATGGAGCTGTTCAGGCAACAGCCCTGAAAATGGCGAGTAATTTACTCGCCATGGCGAGTGAATTTTTTATTTGGCGAGTAAAAAAAAAAACTCACTCGCCAAATGCGAGTGCGCTCGTGCGTTTTTCAATCCAACGGCTAACCGCCAGCCGAACATCAGGTACGCCGGCGCGTGACCTGACCGCACCGCGAGTCGCCTACATCACTTTGCGGCAGTATCCGAACACGTCACTCGAACTGTGCGTACCATAACAGTGGTCGGTGACAGTCGTTCTATTTTTAGTGACGAATTGGTTCGTTTAGCGGCTCGCTCAGTCGCGGCTGCGTTCAGAATCGACCCGACGCCGGGGTCCGTGCGAGTGTAACAGGGCGGGCAAACTGTTAGTTTATGTGTGGTGTCAGCATGTTATTACAAAGTGCGCGCTACATGTTGAACGCGTTACTTGCTGTGACGTCACCGTACATACTATTATGGGATACGGCATCGTGCGTTTCGCTTTCGATCTAGAACGAAGTTGTAGATGGCGGAGAAAAAGCAAAGGAAGAGCTGGAATGCTTCGGATTCTTTAATCCGGCACCGTCTGATCTTGATAATCGCTAAGAAGAAAGTTGCACTTCGACATCGCCATCTCCATCGACAAGCGACAGTGCCAGAAATGCTACCCCTGGGCCGTGTGTGGCACCGCCGCTACGACACAGTTTTCAGAGTCCATGGCTGTGCTGAGTGTATTTCCATGGCTAAAGCTCGACGGCACTCGAATGGCATGCGCAATGTGCACTGAGGCAAACTCAAAAAGCAAGTCCAGAAATTTGAACAGAAATAAGTTTGTCAGTTTTTTTTAATCGTGGTCGATCCATCTTCTGGTACACAGTTATTAGGCAAACATTGGAGAAACACGTCTCAGTTCTGAGTGGTTAAACGGGTTGAAACTAACTTTGAAGTACATCAGTTTACACACACACACACACACACACAACACACACACACACACAGAGTTTAGACAAGTCACACTTCGGTTGTCAATCTGCCGCGTTCAGCAGAAAACGCTATATTCTCTGTTACAATACATTATCAAACGATCATACAAATAAATAAATAGAGATTTTTTTTTCTGTGTGTGAGAGAGCTAGGGAGACAGGCTTTTGCGCGATAGCTCACCAGTTAAAGAATCAGATCATGGAAAGGATACACACACACTGTCACAACACATTTAAAGAGGAAAGAGCGAAATGAGATAATTTATTTTAATGATTGATTGATTGTACATTGTTTATCGTCCCGACAGCAACAAGGCTTTCTCAGGACGTGCCTGCACTGCTTGTGAAAAAAAAAAGAAACAGAATATTGAATGTATGTCGCCAGCCGGTCCAATACGTTAAATAAACCTACGCCATGGGGCCTAAATAAAGCTAAGACCATTTAGCAACACACATCCAATATCAAGAGCTACAGGCAGTGCAGACAGTTGGGAGAGTTTTAAAAAGAGAAATACAGGTGAATGGACCAAGGGTAGACAGAAACACATGCCCCAGAAAAAACACACCCTGTCTGTGGGGCTGACCAGGGTGACCCTGGGAACTAAAATGTAGTTAATCCCAACCAAGTCCCCCAGGGCAGACCCGGGTGTGGATAATTTATTTTAAGGAACATACAGATGACATCTCGTCCCAAGTGGGCCTCACCATTCACAAACAGAAAACAAAGACAATGAGGCTGAACGCAACCAGGGAAGAATCAGTCTTGCTTGCTGGCACCCCGTTGGAGGAGGTGGAGTCCTTCACCTATCTCGGGAGCATCATAGACAAAAAAGGCGGCACTGATGCAGATGTCAGAGCACGAATCGGTAAAGCCAGAGCAGCCTTTCTCCAGTTGAAAAAAGTGTGGAGTTCCAGAGAGCTGTCACAACATACCAAAGTCCGGATTTTCAACTCCAATGTAAAAGCAGTTCTCCTATATGGAGCAGAGACATGGAGATTGACAAAAACCACAGTCAACAGAGTACAAACCTTCATGAACAGTTGCCTTAGAAGAATTTTGAAAATCCACTGGCCAGAGAAGATCAGCAACGTCAGACTCTGGGAGAGAACAGAGCAGATAACAGCAGAGAATGAAATTGGGCGAAGAAGATGGGGATGGATCGGTCACAGACTGAGAAAGCCAGCTTCCAGTATCACTAGGCAGGCATTGTCATGGAACCCCCAGGGAAAGAGGAAAAGAGGTAGGCCGAGAAACTCCTGGCGTCGAGACCTCCAAGCAGACATCAAGAGACTGGGAACCACCTGGAGTAGAATCGAAGGAGAAGCACAGGACAGGAGTTGCTGGAGGTCTCTCGTCGACGGCCTATACCCGGGTAGGGGTGACAGGCGTAAGTAAGTAAGTAAGTAACATACAGATGATGCAGTTTTTCTTAAATAAATCTGCGGACCCTCTATAATGCTAGTCTGGGGGTCTGTATACCCTCTATAATGCTAGTCTGGGGGTCTGTATACCCTCTAAAATTTATACCTGGGGGTCTACAGACCCTTTAACCTGTTGTGCAAACAGAAGCCCAGCTCTACTTACAAAAAATAAATAAATAAAAAATCCCACCACAGTTCACATGGGGACTTTGTCAGTTATTTCTCCACTTGATACTATCAAAAGCCTGAAGTCAGGACATAAACATTAACTTGGTTATGATTGTCTGTTCAAATATTTGTTTTCAATGCCTCTGGGCAGAAAACACTCTCTAACATTGGGCGTCAAACACTTGTGGTACATTATATTGTTGAGTTGGGGGGCTATTTTCAGTTTTGGCTAGTAACATTTTCAGTTTGGCTAGTAAAACTTGCAAGTCACTAGCCAAAGGCTGGTCGGCAAAATTTTAGACTTTCAGGGCTGGGCAACACCCATTTAACCCATAAAGCCCTGAGAGATTATGACAGGATGTGGATCGACCATATTTCAAGGTTGGTGTCGGAATAGCAAGCTATTCTGACACCAACCTTGAAATATCATGGTCGATCTGTCTCCCAGAGAACTGTGATATAGGCCTCGGAGGATACCTAGAAAAACGGGACAATTTCATCCTCAGGGCGTAAGGAGTTAAACTACCACCATTGATCCAAATCTTGCTGCTAGTCAGCGCTCAGGCTACAACAGTTCAACGTCAATATTTCTGGTCACCTGATGGTGGTTGAGCGCAGGGTGTCCTTGACTTGAATCAAGTTGTAGGCGTGCCACATGTCTTCCGCCTCGTCAGCGATCAGCGTCACCGATCTGCACAACACGCAAACAGTCAAAACACAGGAAAATAAGTGATGGTTTTTACTGGCACATTTCCAGAGCAGTCGCAGAGCTGCGTCAATTCTTTGCTCACGTCTGGCGGTTTCAGCTGCCACAAGACTACTTCCTGTGGTCACTAAAGTTCGCTTGCCGTGCGCATGCTTGGCTATCTTTAGTGCACAACCAGGGTTCACGCTAGGATTTTTCAAAACCAGCCCCCCCCCCCCCCCCCCAAATCTTCCAACCCTCCTGTTTCTTTTCCAGTTCAGATCAAAACCGGTCCCCAGGAAATGCTTTCCGGTAGACAAGAGACATTTAGCATTCACCGGCAGAATTCTAACCATAAACCAGTCTCTTGGACCAGCAGGTAAAAAGATTTCTGGTATTCTCTGTTCACAAACAGTAAAATTCTGGTAATTACCAGTTATCGCGAACCCTGCAGAAGGTGTCGTTAAAAAGTCATTACTTGCAAGCACATATTATGATCCAAGAAATAAACTCAACCCATTTAGCCCACGGCCACATTTCCCAAAGTTTGGAGATGATACTTCGCCACTATGGACCAGTTGTAGGTGATGATTTGGCCATGATAATTCAAGGGTGGCGGCAGATGAGCTTGGTGCCTGAGGGCGCCAAGCTCATCTGCCGCAACCCTTGAATTATCATGGTCCATCCGTCTCCTGCTGTAGGGCATTGGGGAAAAATGGGTTAAGCGAATTACTTAGCCTCAGTCCTGTAGCACCAGCCCCAGCCGTCTTTAAACACTTTAAAACAGTTTTTAATGGCACTTTCAGAATACAAGTCTACACCGAAGGACAAATACATAATACAAAGAATTTACTTAGTAGGCAAAAAACATTAAGTCTATTACTAAGCCTATGGCAAATGTCTATGCATTAAGTCACCGGCGACACTCGTCTGAACACGCATTTCCAAGTTGCTATTTTAAGAGCACACAGATAGGCCTATTCTGGGTATTGACAACAGAAATGCATGAGCTAGACACAGAAATATTGTAATAAAATGTTAATCTTGTGATGCACTGGCATTTACGCATCCAGACCAAAAAGGTGACTTCCAAGCGTGCAAAATGCAAAGAATTACCCACTGGATAAAGAAACACACTTAGAAAAGACAGTGACAACACAATTCATTAATATTTCAGGTAAATGCCCTTTTTAAAATAAGACAAACAAATAAGATCAGTCGCTACAAGTTGCAAGTTTATCTTCATTTATCGCAGAAGAAATGTGCATTTAGACATCATGTAAAGCAACTTGTAAGCATGCAATTTTGAAAGAAAAAATCAAGAAGCATTGCATGACTGCATTTGTCGCCATGCTGCTTACATCATCTTGTGTAAGACAATGAGGTGTTGGGAATATAGATAGATCTACCCAACCTTCCTATGACGCTGATTTTTCTTCTTTGTACTTTTTTAAAATAAATTGTACGTCGCTACAGAACCTTTCACTAGTTTCAGCTATGGCGAACAAATATTATGCTTCGTTACAACATGAAACTACATGGGCTGCTCATGTATTGCATTCTTACAGTATTACTGCGGTGAGCCACTGAGAATCCAAACTGATGAAATATAATTATGTTCGCGTTAGCGCTCTGCCACTTTCAAGAATTAAACTGCAAAGACTACGTCAATACTTACATTTGTCTATGTTTCAACTTACCCTGCTCCTTTATCAATATCTCTCCGTACCAACTTCATCCTTAAGTTTCCAGAAGATAAAATATGGCCAGAATATGACTTGCTCTTGTAGAAGGATGTTACGTCGTGCTGTCGACACACCATCAACCGCGGGACGCGCAATAAGAGCCGGAATACTACAACTTAGTCAAGTTTGATTAATCACCATGTGTTAAAAATGCAAGGGTCAGTTTCAAATCAACTTAAACTGTGGGAGGCTTATTATGAGTCAGGTCTGTCTCTTATATGACAGTTTCACGTCTTAATTGCATAAACTGTAGAGAGAGTTCCTTCATGTTGTAGTGAATGGACGCATTGTAAGCTTACACACTGCTTAAAGCGGTTAAGGAATCCGTAGTTCGCAAAATAAAATAAATCACACACGCACAGCAACAATTAATGCACAAGATGCCGGTGCTACGTAGCTTTGATAAGCGTCCATATAATTTTCTATAGAAAAATGCAGAAAAGGAACTTCTCAACAAGGGGAGAACACTCTAAATAAACAAATGAGTAGAATTGAGAAGCGCATGCGTTGTGACAGTCGTGAAACGCGCGAATTTCTTTGCCACCAAAATTCCGCAGGTGTCCGAAAGAAATTTCTTCAAAATGGTTGCTTTGACTGGTGGAGCGCTTGAGGTACGTAACTCATTAGACGTTAGAGAGTATCTAATAGAGATTTTAATAGTGTCTGATCGCAATTAACGTAGTTTTTACTGTATCCTGTATGGATCATAATCGAATCCCCTCTATCTCACGAACAACGAAACTGGTGGTTCTGGGAAGCGCGCGAGACAAACTGACCTGACCTCAATCCGATAATCGGCTATCAAAATTTGCTGACTTTTGGGGCCTAGTATGTCTGTGCCATTGCAAGGGTCTCTTTAGAGGCCTTGTACAAATTGTAGCTGTATAGTGTTGACGTTACCAGTATTTTTGATTGCACAAATTGTAGGCGCCACAAGCTGTCGTAAATTTGTGTGGGCTAAATATAAGTAAATTGTAGTGGCAAATATTCAGTTACAATGGGTCAACTTTGTTAATATTGCACACAGGACAAATATACTAGGTAAAAATCTACACCCAGTTGGTCTATGAGTGAATTAAGTTTGGTTAATATTTTGGCATACATTTTCCCAGTGTGATTTCATTTCATTCTGGGTAGAAACATATCAACAAATCAAGGTTGACCTTTTGTCCTTATTGGACTACTCATAAAAAAAGTACTCACGTTTCTGCATGTCCGACTGACCCTGCCCATGTGGGGGAGAAAATGTGCTTGTAGCAGCTGGCACAAGGGACATTGCTCGTGTTGAGTATTTGTTGGCCCTGGCTCTCGAGCGTTGTTCTCCTACAGCGCTACAAATAGCTACATCAACATCACATACTGAAATAGGAATTGTGTGTGTGTGATGTAGTGTTAGTGTTACTGTTAGCTGTTTATGGACAGATCCCAGTAAGCAAAAGACCCACAGGCTGGCGCACAGCCCACTGTGGCCAAAGTCAGCCGAGGACTTTTGTTACAGGGTACATGGACCTACCTGACTGTGTATTTCTTTTTTTGACTGCAAAAAGTGCTTGATCTAATCCTATGGGTAATAACAGGTGTGTGGCTGGAGCGGTATGCACATGCTAGTTGCTACTTGACTGAAAAATGGTGTAAAAGTGCAACAGAAAGAAAGAAAACCGACCTACTTACTGCAGTGGAGTCCAGTTAACATGAACACACTTTACACAGAAAGCTCCCTCCAAGCTGCCCAAAAGCGCATCTCCAAGACAGTCAAAGAGATGATTCTTCAAGGCGAGCTTCCTTCAACAGCTAATCTCCTCATCAAAAAGCGGCCTAAGCAACCTAACTTTTACCTTCTCCCCAAAATTCACAAACTCAACAATCCCGGCCGCCCCATAGTGTCAGCTTGCAGCTGTCCCACAGAACACATCTCCGAATACCTGGACATCATCTTCCAACCCTTTGTCCAGTCTCTACCTACCTACATTAAAGACACCAACCATGCTCTAGAGATCATAGACCAAGTCAACCAGAAACAACTTTTCAAACCTGAACTGTTGTTTACACTTGATGTCACTTCACTATATACTGTCATACCGCACAATGACGGCCTCAATGCACTTTCGTACTTCCTCAACCAAAGAAGTCATAAACAACCTCCTACTCATACTCTTATACGTCTGGCTGAATTGGTTCTCTCTCTTAACAGTTTCTCCTTTGATGGCGTCACCTTCGCTCAGTGCAGTGGCGTAGCGATGGGCACTAAAATGGGACCCAGCTATGCCTGCCTCTTCATGGGTTTCCTTGAGAACCAAATACTTCAGACATACACCGGGCCTGTCCCTGAGATGTATAAACGCTACATCGATGATGGTATCGGAGCTACACACATGACCCACGCTGCACTTTTAGACTTCATTCACTTCGTGCAGGATTTCCACCCATCCATCAAGTTCACATACAATATATCAGCTACTTCCGTCGACTTTCTGGACATGAGCATCAGTATTGACTGCGGAATGTTGAAAACTTCAATACATTACAAGCCTACCGATTCACATTCATACCTCGACTACCGCTCTTCGCACAACCCCAAATGTAAGAATAGCATCCCATTTTCTCAGTTTCTTCGGCTTAAAAGAATCTGTTCCGAAAAATCAGATTTTGATGTTCAATCCAAAGAAATGGCTGGATTTTTCATCGACAGACATTACCCACATACTGTTGTTCAAGGTTCTCTCCAAACAGTACAAAAACTTAGTCGCGCGAGTATACTGCAGACTAAGCCTACCGCTGAGAGTGACAGGCCCATCGTAACCATGGTTTACCATCCGCACACCAATCCGGTTCGTAAAATACTTCTTTCTAACTGGGGTCTCTTGTCATCCAGTAAAGAGTCCGCTGCTATCTTTTCTGAACCTCCGTTGGTGGCTTTCAAGAGGGATATTAATTTACGAGACATGCTTGTTCGCTCTACTCTTAAGCCTCGTTCTACCACCAGACCCTCCGGCTCCACACCGTGCAATGTTCCAAATTGCAAGACATGTCCTTTTATTTGCCCTTCTACAGTGGTGAATGGTCCACGCTACAACTTCAACATAGACAGATACTTCACATGTCAAACCACCAACGTGATTTATGTCATCTCCTGTGTGAAATGCGGCCAACTCTATGTTGGAGAGACGGAAAGAACCATCAACGACCGTTTTAAAGAACATCTTCAGTCGGTCAAGTACCATTACAATAGACCGGTCGGGCGACATTTCAACCAGGCCGATCACTCCGTCTCAGACATTCGTGTTAAAGGCCTCTGGCTTATGCAAACCAGTAATGTCTGGGAAAGGAAAGACCGAGAAAAATTTTTGATTAATAAACTGGGCACTGTGGCGCCACTCGGGATGAATATGAAAGATTAACTTTTTGGACCTTACCTGTGTCTTCTGCTAACTGTCATTTACCTTACCGAGTCGCTTCTGTATGACTACTCACTAACCAGATAGGTGCGGCTGGCGCTGATTGATATGTACTTTGTGCCTCCCATGGGGACTTTTTCAGCGCTGGCCTTACGTTAAGTTGGATCCCTTGCCCTTCCCTGTCGGGCGCTTGGTCGCCGGTCCTTGGATTTATGCGCGGGTGTGGGGGGCGATCATGTGCATTCCCTTGGGTTTGTATGTGGTCGTCTTGTTCGCGTGCCTGTGCGTTCGTCCGTGGGCTGGAGGGTGCCTGTTGGGTGGGGCTGGTGGCTCTGTTTGTTTGCCTTCCCCCCCCCCCCTCCCTTTTTGTTTTCTCTCTCTCTCTCTCTCTCTCTCTCTTTCTCTCTCTCTCTCTCTCTCTCTCTCTCTCTCTCTCTCTCTCTCCCCCCCCCCCCCTTTCTCTCTCTCTCTTCCCTTTCCTCCTCCCCTTCCCCCGCCCCTTTTGTCTTTCTCTCCCCCCACACCGTTTTTTTTTTTTTTTTTTTTTTTTTTTTTTTTTTTTTTTTGAGTTACCCTTGAAGATGGTTTCACAACTACCTACTCTCCTCTTATACCATTATTCTCTTACTGAATTTGATTATTTGCTTTGTTTCATCGATATTCCTTGTTGTGTACCATGCTAAATGCTGGGGTTTTTTTTCCCGGGGTCCTCCCGTTTTTCCCCGAGGTAGTCCTCAACTCGATGGTGATATAAGGTTTGCCTTCGGGTTGGTGTTTAGCTGGCTTTGTGTATTAGACACTCAGCCTACTTCGTGCCCAAGGTACTCCCCGTTCGTTCTCTCTCTCTCTCTCTCTCTCTCTCTCTCTCTCTCTCTCTCTCTCTCTTTCTCTCTTCCCCCCCCCCTCTTTCTCTCTCGCTGTCTCTCTTCTCTCTCTCTCTCTCTCTCTCTCCCCCCGGCCTCACACACGCGCATTTACTTTTGCTCGCTCCTGCGCGCGCTTACACACACTCTTGTCTCTCGTGTTTAGTCTCTCTCGGAGTCTTTCTCTTACGATTTTTTTCTTTGACGTCATTTTTACTTTTGTTCTTCCTTTCCTTTCCTTTTCTTTTTCTTTTTACGTCACCTTCAGTTGCCACATTCCTTCTGCATCTGAAGATAAGTAGCGGCTAATGTCTCTGTTTGTTTGTCTATTTTGACAAAGGGTATTTACCCGAAATATTAATAAATTGTGTTGTACCGTTTTTTCTAAGCGTGTTTCTTTCTCCGTTGGGTACTTCTTTACACTTTACACAGGTTTCTGGGTAACTCATTCAGCCCGACGCACACATTTCCCAAATTTTGGAGGCGTCATCTAACGACTGCACCTGTTGCAGGAGATGGATCGACCATGATAATTCAAGGGTAGTGCCAGATTAGCTTGTTGCCGAGATCGACCATGATAATTCAAGGGTAGTGCCAGATTAGCTTGGTGCCAAGCTAATCTAGCACTAACCTTGAATTGTCATGGTTGACCCATCTCCTGTAGTGTGTCGGGGCTGAATGGGTTCACATGAGACATTACTGAATTCTGGCAGACGGACCTCTTGTTCTGTATTAAAATTTCATGGTTAACACAAAATTCCTGCTTAACACGATGATTTTGTTTTCCAAAAGAACAATTTTTAGTATTTTCACCTGTCGATTCCATCCTCTGCGTAGCACTTCACGCAGAAGCTTTGTTTCACGGAAGTACCAGTGAACTCTGTTACGCAGTAGCTATATACACCTTTACAACTGCATGTTAGCTTTCACACCTTAGTCCGATCTGCATCGCTGATGGCCGAGGCTATCCATTTTTTCAACCACTAGTGCTCGCGTGGATCGCTACACACCTCTCCACAAGTGATGGTGGAAGGTGACTGTCGCACATCCACCGCAAGTGCCGTACACATACTGACAGGGAGGGGGGGTTGTAGTGGTAGGTGAGGGATAGAGGGGAGAGCTGCACGTTTTTTTACACAGAACCCTGTTTCTGAAAATGATCGGTCGGTGGTAAGCACAGCGGGTTAGTCTAGATGAGATTCTTCCTTTCCCATTCTTTATTCAAAGACAAAAACTGACCAGGTGATGTGCGACAGGGGTGAGCGAGATGGGGGAACTGCCATCTCAACGGATAATAATAATAATGAGTATTTATATAGCGCTTAATCTTACTCAAAAGCTCTAAGCGCTTTACAATCTGTACACAAAAATAAAAATACAATGACATATGCACATAACAAACAAAGCACAATGCCTGAACACACCACTTTTACAATAAACTAAACAACAATACATACATAATAATTTATATTCTAATTAACATTCAGTCTAAACAAGGAGGATTGCAGAACTACAACTAAGGCATCAAACACTGGCAGTTATTCAAAGTAAAGCTTGAAGAGGTGAGTTTTCAATGACCTCTTGAAGTCGGAGACAGACTCACTGTTTCTGACCTCAAGAGGAAGTGTATTCCATAACACTGGGGCTTGATAAACAAAAGTGCGCTGACCAAATGATAGTGTTTCTGTATCTGCTGATCTTGTACATTCATTCACAGTCAGTCATTGTTGGCTCACATGTGAAGCTAAAAGTGAGTGTTCTGGGCCAGTGGTTGTTCGTAAACTTTAACATTGGCATTTTCTTGGAGACTATTGAAGCCACAGTCTTCAAACTTGGCCCAAGGATACTTTATGGCAAGACCTTTCTAAACCTACCAGATTGATTGACCTCTCAAGGTCACAGGGGATCAGGAACTAGATAAAAAATAGTCTTTTTTTGACAAAATTGAAAAAATTGATTTTTTGGGGAGCTCACGTGTGAAGCAAGAGCGAGTCTATGTTTTGGGTCAGTGGACATCCGTCCGTGGTAAACTTTAACGTTGGCATTTTCTCAGAGACTATCCAAACTTGGCCCAAGGATACTTTGTGGCAAGACCTTTCTAAACATACCAATTTGAGTGACCTCTCACAAAAGTCAAGGTCACAGGGGATCAGGAAATATGTCAAAATTAGTTATATTTTGACATAATTTATTTTTTCTCAAATACTATTCTCAACTTTAAACCCAAACTTGCTACAGAGATACCTGATGGTAAGACCTATCTATGCATACTAATTTGGATGACCCCTCGGAAAGGTCAAGGGCTCAGGAAATAGGTCCGAAATAGCCATATTTGGACAAAAGATGTTTTTTCTCAAATACTATTCACAACTTTAAACCCAAACTGGCTACAGAGATACCTGATGGTAAGACCTATCTATGCATACTAATTTGGATGACCCCTCGCAAAGGTCACTCAGGAAATAGGTCCGAAATAGTCATATTTTGACAAAAGATGGTTTTTCTCAAATACTATTCACAACTTTAAACCCAAACTTGCTACAGCGATACCTGATGGTAAGACCTTTCTGTGTACACTAATTTGGTTGATCCCTCAGAAAGGTCAAGGGTCGCGAGAGCTCAGAAAATGGGTAAAAAATAGCCATATTTTGACAAAAGATGTTTTTTCTCAAATACTATTCACAACTTCAAACCCAAATTTGGTACAGAGATACCTGATGGTAAGAAGTATCTATGCATACTAATTTGGATGACTCCTCGGAACGGTCAAGGGTCACAAGAGGATGGCAAATGTGTGTAAAACTATTATCCACATTTGTGCAAAACTTTCAACCAAATTTGGCACAAAGATAGCTGATAAGACCTACCTATGCATACTAATTAGTCAACTCATTACAAAGATCGGAGGAGGGGGGGGGGGGGGTTGACAGGTGTGTGAAAAATGCTTACATTTTCAGAAAACCTGGATTTTGCTGCTGCAGAAGCCAGCCCTTGTCACAAAGGTCACACATATATAATGTAAATCGGACATACACGTGAGCCATAATGGCTTTGCCTTTCTTCTTCTCATATTTTATTTACAACTTCAAACTCAAACTTTTGGTACAAACATGCCTAATGGTAAGACCTTCCTACGCATACTAATTTGTTTGATCCCTCAAATTTCAAGGGTCACATCATAAAATGGGTGAAAAATATCCATATTTTGACAAAAGATTTTTTTTTCTCAAATACTATTTACAAATTCAAACCCAAACTTGGTATAAAGATACCTGATGGTAAGACCTATCTAATATACATATTGCATATTAATTTGGATGACCACTCGGAAAGGTCATGGGTCACGAGATGGGCAAATGTGTGTAAAATGCCAATTTTCTATAGAATTGTAGTTTTTATCAACATTTTTGTAAATTTTACACTCAAATTTGGCTCAAAGGTAGCTGATGATAAGACCTGCATGCATTTAACAAAGTGTCATGGGATGATTCAAAAATAGGTTTTAAATTTAATAAGCCACATTTTGACAAAAGATGTTTTTTTTTCTCAAATACTATTCATAACTTCTAACACAATATGGGTACAAAAATACCTGATGGTAAGATCTATCTATGCGTACTAATTTGGATGACTTCTTGGAAAGGTCAAGGGTCACAAAAGGTCAGCAAATGTGTATATAATGCCCTTTTTGGGATAGAATTGTAGAAGTATCAAAGTTTTGCTAACTTTTCAATCAAATTTGGTGTGAAGTTTGCTGATGGCAAGACATTTCTACGCATACAAATGTGACCCGCCACCACGAAATGAGTCGTAATGTCCCTGACCCGATTTCCCGCTATCTGTGTCGGGTGGCATGGTCGGGTACATGTGTGGGGTCCCCAGTTTCTATAAACCATAACTCGGTGACCAATCGTCTGATTCACATGTTATTGGCACAATTAAAAAGGGTTTTCTTTCTAGTTACTGCTGATATCAATATCTCAAAATGTCCAAAAAGTGACTTTAGACCCATTTTGAAAATTGTCGGGTGGCGTGGTCGGGTACATGTGTGGGGTCCCCAGTTTCCATAAACCATAACTCGGTGACTAATCGTCTGATTCACATGTTATTGGCACCATTGAAAAGGGTTTTCTTTCTAGTTTCTGCTGATATCAATATCTCAAAATGTCCAAAAAGTGACTTAAGACTCTTTTTGTGGTGGCGGGTCACAAATTTAGTCAACTAATCGCAAAAGTCAAGGGTCACGTGGGTTTGACAGACGTGAAAAATGGTTAAATTTTGAGAAAACAATGATTTCACTGCTTCTGAAGCCAGCTCTTTTTTACTTATTGTCACAGAGTGTGCATCTGTCGCAAGAAGCACTACCGTAGTCAAAAAGTTTAGTCTCACAACATCCACGCTTCACAGCTTTTATCTCGGGAAACGAGAAAGATATTTCCTGTTGTAACTGTATTTCTGTGACTCTGTGCAGGCTATCGTTCGTGGAGAGAATCCAGACCGCCCAGTGCTGCAGATCTTTGTAAGTGAAACTCCCCGTCCGGCTTAACCCTTACAATCTCGCTGCCATTGGACGCAGATTATGTTTTCGACCACCCCCACCCCCCAGCCACTTGACCCATTTAGCCCCGAGTCCCTACAGCAGGAGATGGATTGACCACAGTGATTCAAGGGCAGCGCCACCTCCTGCAACTGGTACATAGTCGTTCAGTAACACCATTCCAAAGTTTGGGAAAAGCACCCGTGGGGCTAAAAGGGTTCAGTAACGTGGATGCAGTGTGGTGTCCGCAAGACCTCTAGATCCTCAGCAGCCCCTGCAGGTGGGGGGGGGGGGGGGGGGGTGCTTGAGAGGATCTGTCTCTTGCTGTTGGATTTTGTTTACTTTTTCTCAGGAGTTAACAGGTTAATACAATTGGGAATTCAATTAAAAAATTTTTATTATCCATTAAATATATTATTTAGTATAAAATGGAAATTTGTCTTCGGCTCACAAGCGCAAGCAATTCGACACGTATTTAAATACAAATCTCTCCCCACGCCTGTTAGGCTCTATAATCCTTGCCAAATCGCATTCTATTGATCACTTTGAATCACATTATCACCACTCCCTCTATCACAGTGCCATCCCTTGCTATCACAACTTATCACCGCTTTTGATTTGTGTCGGGGGGCAAGGACCATCACCAGCCTCCCTAATAGGGTGGCTCATGAGGGGCCCAGCCCCTGGTCTCACACGCACTATAATGCGATGGATTTAAAATAATTAGTAAAAGTGCCAATTAATCTGTGCAGAATTATCCAAAGTTTGTTTCTTTAATTAACCCATTACATCCTGTGGCTGTTTTTTTTTTTTAAATTGCCTCTTCTCCTATGTAGGCTACATTACAGATTATTTAGCTCAGCCGTTTTATTTCAAGGGTGGTGCCAGAATAGCTTTGCGCCTCAGGCACCAAGCTATTCAGGCACCACCCTTGAACTATCAGTCAAAATTTATTTCAAGCAATGGGTGTATCATGGATGAAAGTGGTAAAATTGAGGTCTGAATGCAGTAGAGTGTCAATATGGAGCATGGTGCTTTGTATCATTGCAGATTGTAGTCGGTGCAGGAAAGATCAACTGGTTTTATAATATAAAAACGTTCACCATATTAACTTATTTGGATTTGTTAACCCTCTTCATCCTGATACACCCATTGCTTGAAATAAATTTGACTAGTAAGTATCCAGGGTTCGAAATACTTTTCAAAAGTACGGGGCCCCCTGTTGGTAAAAGTAGGGGGCCCCACAGGAAAGTAAGACTAAGAGGCTCATGAACAATTACTGACAGTGAACGTATCGCGCTAGACCGCTATGCAGCAAAGAGAGGCTGCTGCAATGTGTACCTTGCTAAAAATAGCCAGCCACGTGTTTTGTGAAAAGTTCATGACCTGGAGTGGGTTGCATGTAGCGTGCTTAAATATAGTGTGTTAAGCTCGCTGACTTAAGGTCTTTATTGCTTAGTAAAGCTCTTGCTTAGTGCGCGAGTGTTTTCTGTTGCATGGAGCGACTTAGCGATGTGCGTAGCTCCGAACGAGTTCTTAGCGAGCGGGGATAGGTTATTTATAGCTTATGGTGAGGTTCTCCCCTACGTCATCATAGATTGTAGAAATCGGCCAATAAAAACGCACGGTTTTCGCTTCTTCTGACCTAACGGAAACGAAGTAGACAAAACGCCGGTGAAATGGCGGCGATAGAAAACAAGAAGTCAAGAGAGAAAGAATGGCAAATTTTTCGTGCAGGCAACCCTGCTTGTCAATCTAATGTAGACGTACATTAGTTAAGGAGTACCGTGTAGGCTCCCATAGTATGAGGATCTATGTCTCAAGTCTAATGTGGATGTACATTAGTTAAGGACTACCGTGTAGTAGGCTCCCATAGTATGAGGATCTATGTTTCTCTGACAACGGCTGGTGTTGGGTTATACCCATCGGTGTGCAGGGTCAGTTGAATCAGTTATGCAGACTCCTCACCGATAATTCCCAGATGTCCGTGAGACGAGGCTGGGTGGGGGGTCCGTGCGTTCCCACGTACATTTCGTGTTCCTCCTTCTCTATCCTAGATGGAAGGTCTGTTTCTGCCACAAGGTTTAAGAGAGTGAATTCACATTTCCGTTCTCGCGTTAACACGGCAGCTAAGAACTCTACCTCAGCTAAGCACGCTGCTACGCACGGGGGGGGGGGGGGGACCGTCCTTAGAATTAAGCACGCCACTAAGCTCGCTCGAGCAGATAAGCACGCTCATGCAACGCACATTTTCAGCTAAGCTTGTGAACTTAGCGCTAAGCAAGAAATTTGCGCGCTAAGCAAGCATATGCAACCCACCACTGTGTCGGGACCCCTGAGTACCGCCTACCGCTGCTTTGAGACAAAGCAGGCCTGAAAAGAAGAGGGCATGTCGGGCTCCACTGACATGAAAGTAGAGGGCCTGAAGCCAAAGTAAGGGGCTTTTTACCCCAGCTCTGAGTATCTGAGTATGATAGTTCAATTAGTTAGTTATTTGGGTTTAACGGCGAGCAGGCAACTAAGTCCATCTCACGGCGGGTGATTGTTCAAGGGTGATGCCAGAATAGCTTGGCGCCTCAGGCGCCAAGCTATTCTGGCACCACCCTTGAACTGAAACGGTTGATCTATTTGCTAATCTGTAAACCGTAGCCATTGTCCATTTGTTGTTTGTAAACTGTTGTGTGCGTGTGGGTGATTGCGAGTTGCACCTGCGGTGGCGAGACAAATTTTCCTGTACGTGGCAACATGTATTTGGAACAATAAAGTATATTGATTGATTGATCACTGGACAACAAGCCAATTTTAAAAAAAAAATGCTCCTCAGGCTGTAATGGGTTAAGAAGGAAAACTGATAAATACAAACAGTAACACAATTGCAATTTATGAAATGTGTTCCTTGTAAGCCTTACTTCCTGACACACCACAGCAAGATACGGATCGACCATGATAGCCCATGGGTGGTGATGCCAGAATAGCTTGGCGGCCAATGGGCTGACTGACTGACTTGACCGCCTATGGCTATGGGTGCCAAGCTATTCTGTCATCACACTTGAACTATCATCGCCGATCTGTGTCCTGCACTGCACTGCCGTCTTCTGAGGACAATGGCAAAATGTGGTGATTTCAGTGTTGGGCTGCAAGGAGTTAACTGTATCAGTTGGGTAGTGCACACTTGTGAATCGTGTACATGTTTGTGCCTAATCCTAGTTGTTTTACACCTTTCCAGAACATGAAAAAGATCACAGCAAGCGGGAGCGCAGATCGCTACAGGCTGCTGGTGTCGGATGGAACAACAACATACTCGCGTAAGCTTCAGCAGACTTGCACTAAAGTAGGGGTACAAACCGCTACCGACATGCAAAGGGTTAAGAGTACAGTTCTGAAAACAACTCTCATCTCTTGTGCTGTTGTTCTTTGTTTGTTTGTTCACGCTGCTCAGGAACTTGCAACCAGCCTATTCAGTTCATGATCATCATTAAACTTACCATGGGGAACATGTCCCAGGTGTGTATTTTATTTATTATCCTCCATCTGGATGTACATTGTCGTGAACAAAATCTGAATTACCATAGTTGATTTATCTCTTGAACTGTTCTCATTATGTGCTTTTCGGAGGAGAGCAGCCAAATATGGGGGCTTTGGCCTCAAGGTGTAGCGTGTTAATAATCTATCTATTTATCTATATCCCGTAGTCTTGCCGACCGTTGGGGCACCACTGATGACTTGGCAACCAGCTCCCTCCATTCCTCTCTGTTCTCTGTCATTCTTAGCGTATCGCGCAGCTTCAGTCCTGTCCACTCTGAGATATTGTCCTCCCATCTTTTCCTCTGTCTTCCTCTCCTTCGTCCTCCTTGCACAGTGCCTTGCAGGATTGTTTTGGCAAGCCCTGCTGAACGCGTGACATGCCCGTATCACTTTATATTAATAAGTGAGCGTGATCCAACTGCAAGAGGCATAGATCCTCATGAGCCCCCGCAATTGCAGGGGCTCATGGGGATCTATGTCTCTTTTCTTACCGAGACAGCTTTGCATCTTATTGCTGAGTACACTTTGATCTTAATTGACTTATACAGCCGAGAGTCCTTGGCGTTGAATTGACAAAGATTACATGAATATAATCCGCCTCCATTGGCAGTGAAGGGTGAAGGTGATCGTTGATGTCCATTTTGTTTTCAGAGGTGATGCTGGCGACGCAGCTGAATCAGTTGATGGACAATAACAAGTTGGACACGTTGTGCGTGGTGCAGGTCAACAGATATCTGTGTAACACTATACAGGGAGACAAGTACGTGATGCACAGACACGGTGGTTAACGCTAGTCACGACTATACACCAACAAGTCCGTTTTGCTTTCGTAACCCTTTGGCTGTTTGTAGCATGTGTCTTTTCCTGCTGGAATCATCGCGACAGAAACCGCTACCCTCAGGCAAGGGGTTGCACAAAGGATTACAGAAAAACATTCAGTTGCATATGTTTGTCTGCAAAATGATATCAGTAGGGGTCAAGGGCTTGAACTTTTGAGTTTGGGTTTATTATAAGCTGATGAAATAGTTGTTACCTCTCTTGGGTTTTATATATCACTCTAGGATCTGTCTTGCATGAATTATTGTAA
Organism: Semisulcospira habei; assembly: GCA_036245525.1. NCBI lineage: Eukaryota > Metazoa > Mollusca > Gastropoda > Semisulcospiridae > Semisulcospira > Semisulcospira habei. Next base: position 151,233,690 of record BTPG01000007.1, read on the forward strand.
ATTAGGCAGATCAGAAACTGCTGAGTGTACCTGCGTATATATTATTAAAGTGCGACATCATCTGTAGCATGGGCGTCGGTCTTGAGCCCTGGAGACTTTCAACTTTTTCAAAACCACAGAGAGCTGAATTTCAGCTGTTTGGTTCAGACGAAGTAAGCCTTCAGCCAGCCTAGCCTGTTCCATCTGCAAGGGAGTACCCAACGGAGTCTCTGGGCCATCATGGGTTAGTCTCTGGGCCACCATGGGTTAGTCTCTGGGCCACCATGGGTTAGTCTCTGGACCATCATGGGTTAGTCTCTGGACCACCATGGGTTAGTCTCTGGGCCATCATGGGTTAGTCTCTGGGCCACCGTGGGTTAGTCTCTGGGCCATTTTCAGTGATTTAAAAAAGTGTGTTGTACCGTTTTTTCTAAGCGTGTTTCTTTCTCCGTTGGGTACTTCTTTGCATTTCACACGCTTGGCAGTCACCTTTTTGGTCTGGATTGCATCTGCAAGGGGCTTAAATTTGCACGAGTCTCTGCATTCTCAGGGTCTCAGGAGAACGCATGTATCTTGCTGGCCATGGGTTAGTCTCTGGGCCACCATGGGTTAGTCTCTGGGCCACCGTGGGTTAGTCTCTGGGCCACCATGGGTTAGTCTCTGGGCCACCGTGGGTTAGTCTCTGGGCCACCGTGGGTTAGTCTCTGGGCCACCGTGGGTTAGTCTCTGGGCCACCGTGGGTTAGTCTCTGGGCCACCATGGGTTAGTCTCTGGGCCACCGTGGGTTAGTCTCTGGGCCACCGTGGGTTAGTCTCTGGGCCATCATGGGTTAGTCTCTGGACCATCATGGGTTAGTCTCTGGGCCACCGTGGGTTAGTCTCTGGGCCACCGTGGGTTAGTCTCTGGGCCATCATGGGTTAGTCTCTGGACCATCATGGGTTAGTCTCTGGGCCACCGTGGGTTAGTCTCTGGGCCATCATGGGTTAGTCTCTGGGCCATCATGGGTTAGTCTCTGGGCCACCGTGGGTTAGTCTCTGGGCCATCATGGGTTAGTCTCTGGACCATCATGGGTTAGTCTCTGGGCCACCGTGGGTTAGTCTCTGGGCCATCGTGGGTTAGTCTCTGGACCATCATGGGTTAGTCTCTGGGCCACCGTGGGTTAGTCTCTGGGCCATCATGGGTTAGTCTCTGGGCCACCATGGGTTAGTCTCTGGGCCATCATGGGTTAGTCTCTGGGCCACCGTGGGTTAGTCTCTGGGCCACCGTGGGTTAGTCTCTGGACCATCATGGGTTAGTCTCTGGGCCACCATGGGTTAGTCTCTGGGCCATCATGGGTTAGTGTCTGGGCCACCATGGGTTAGTCTCTGAGCCACCATGGGTTAGTCTCTGGGCCACCGTGGGTTAGTCTCTGGGCCATCATGGGTTAGTCTCTGGGCCACCATGGGTTAGTCTCTGGGCCACCATGGGTTAGTCTCTGGACCATCATGGGTTAGTCTCTGGACCACCATGGGTTAGTCTCTGGGCCATCATGGGTTAGTCTCTGGGCCACCGTGGGTTAGTCTCTGGGCCATTTTCAGTGATTTAAAATTTTCACGCTGTCACCCACTTCGTAGGTTGGGTATGTCACGGGTTATGGTGAAATCGGCCCGATGAAGAACTTGAGCGTTTATCCGTGTGAGAATGTCGCTTTGTTTCAGACGCATCATCATTGTGTTGGACCTACAGGTGTTGCAGCCGGGATCAGAGGTCGGCGAGAAGCTGGGGAACCCTCAACCCATGAGGGCCGAAGGCGCAGGTGGGGAATTAACCCCTATCGTACTGAGGCTGAAAGCTTCTAATGTGTACACTGCCATATGCAAGCTACATTATAGTACTTACAGATAAGGATACAGACCAATGGCTTTAGTTCAAGGGTGGTGCCAGAATAGCTTGGCGCCTCTAGGCGCCAAGCTATTCTGGCACTACCCTTGAACTCTTTTAGACAAATTTATTTCACACACTCGTGTATTCCGAATGGCTAACACATGCATAAAGGTCGACTACATGACAGTTCAAGGGTGCTACTTCAGTCATACTAGTTCAGGGGTGGTGCCAGAATAGCTTGGTGCCTTTAGGCACCAAGCTATTCTGGCACCTCCCTTGAACTAGCAAGTAGCATAGTCAATTCATGTTATTAAGTCAGTGCTGAGTAGGTTAAACCGGGTTGTTCATCTCTTACAAAAAGGGGGGAGTCTCACAACCTTACTTGCAAGATTTTCTGTTCATTACTAGCCTGTAGGCGCCAAGCTATTCTGCCACCGCCCTTGAACTAGCATGGTCGATTCATGTTATTAAAAAAAGTGCTGAGCAGGTTAAACTGGGTTGTTCATCTCTTACAAAAAAGGGGGGCGTCCCGCAACCTTACTTGCAAGATTTTCTGTTCATTACTAGCCTGTAGGCGCCAAGCTAATCTGGCACCACCCTTGAACTATCCCAAGTCAGTGCTGTGGGTTCAGCGGGCTGCTCATGGCGTACAAACGGTGGTGGAGACTCGCAACCCAACTTCACTGTTGCCAGACTTTGTTTTCATGCTTACGCCTGTGTGTTAACCCTTTCAGCCCCGAGGTCCCATTTCTCACATGTTGGAGGTGTTGCCTGACGACTATGTACCAGTTGCAGGGGATGGATTGACCATGATCATTCAAGGGTAGTGCCAGATTAGCTTGGTGCCTGAAGGCTAATCTGGCACTACCCTTGAATGATCATGGTCAATCCATCTCCGGCTGTGGGGACTCGGAGCTAAATGGGTTAATATTCACTTTGCTAGGTAGTACGTGTGTGAAATGGATTGATATGGTATCATTTTGGGACACGGCATAATATGCTTATGAGTGGGATATATTGAGGAAAAGTCTGTTTGTCAATAAGGCACTAGTTGTGCCAGTGTAGCAGAGTAGTGTGTGCTTTTGGGCTATAGGTCGTAAGGTCCAGAATCACAGCCCAACATATATTTTATATTTTTTGCTCAGGTGCTTCCAACCCTGCACCCCCTGCTGCGGCACGTCCCCCTCCTGCGGCTGCTGCTCAAGGTATTTTATGTTTCTGACTCGGACTGGCGTACTTCGTTCAAACTGGTGTACTTGAGTGCGGATCCCACTTCTGACACCAAATATGTGCAGCAGAGTCTATTCTCGGTCACTTCCCTTATCAGAGACCACCGTGACATTTCCTGACGTGGTCTCTTTATCAGGGTGGTCACTTAGAACAGGTTGTGCTGCTGTGGTGTAATGACAGGAGTAGGTTTGACTCAATTGCGCAAGTCTGCTCTGTCAGCGGTTCCACAAGCAAAGCATTGGTGAGAGCATGGGTGTGTCCGTTCAGTGTGTCCTTCAGTGTGTACGTTCAGTGTGTACCTTCAGTGTGTCCGTTCATGAACACCAAATCATATTAACCCAGGTAACCTCAAGGCCGCAGTTCCCAAATTTGAAAGTCGTCGCCTAACAAATGTGCACCAGTTGCAGGAGATGGATCGACCATGACAATCCAAGGGTAGTGCCAGAATAGCTTGGCGCCATCAGGCGCCAAGCTAATCTGGCACTACCCTTGAATTATCATGGTCGACCCATCTCCTGCTGTAGTGTGTCAGGGCTAAATGGTTTAATTGATATAGGAACACTGTGTACACACTGATTCTAGACTCCGAGAGAGACTGCCTGTCTGTATCTGGAGGTGTAGCATCAGGCTATTTTGGCACCACCCTTTACCCACCACAGTTCAACTATCATGGTCGATGCATATCTTGCTGTGGGTCAGGGCTGAATGAGTTGATGTTGATTGTTTCATCGTGAGTCAGTGTGACTGAATGATATACAAATATGACATGCTGTGAGTCGAGTGTGATGGAGAGATACATGCTGTAAGTTGGTGTAACAGAATGGTATATGACATGCTGTGAGTCAGTGTGACTGAATGATATATGACATGCTGTGAGTCAGTGTGACTGAATGATATATATGACATGCTGTGAGTCAGGGTGACTGAATGATATGACATGCTGAGAGTCAGAGTGACTGAATGATATATGACATGCTGTGAGTCAGGGTGACTGAGGATTTTATCTTTCTCGACAGAGAACAGAGCACCTGCCCGGCCCCCACTGAACCCCTCGCGCACTTTCTCCCCAGGTAATGTGGTTGATTCTTCTGTGGAATGTTTGTTGTTGTTGGTCTGTTTATTTTTTGTTTGTTGTTTGTTTCCTGCATCTGATTCAGTTTGAAGTGTATTTTGCTATACAGTCAAACCTGTTAACTCATTGAGCCCGACGCACATATTTCCCAAATTTTGGAGGTGTCATCTAATGACTGCACTAGTCGCAGGAGATGGATCGACCATGATAATTCAAGGGCAGTGTCAGATTAGCTTGGCGCTGACAGGCGCCAAGCTAATCTGGCACTACCCTTGAATTATTATGGTCGACCCATCTCCTAGTGCGTCATGGCTGAATGGGTTAAGGCGACCATGGAAAAGTGGTTGCATAGAACGGACATTAGCTCGCAAAGGATTACCTGATATTCTACAGCACATCCTCTTTTGAGCAGTCGCCTTTGTGACAGACTACATGCCATTAAGGACCTTCATTGTAGCCACCTAAATCATGGTCTTTAGTGACGCGACTCTGGAGAGACCATCTGCCATTAAGGACCATCATTGTAGCTTCCTATATCATGGTCTTTAATGACGTGACTCTTGAGAGGAGTACCTGCCATTAAGTTAGTTAGTTATTTGGGTTTAACGCCGAGCAGGCAACTAAGGCCATCTCACAGCGGACCTGCCATTAAGGACCATCATTGTAGCCACCTAAATCATGGTCTTTAATGACGTGACTCTTGAGAGAGCTCCTAGACCATTTTTGCGTGGACAAAAGGTGGCTATTTAAAGCGGGTTTTTCTGTGGGAAAAAACATGAATTATGGTCGATCCATCCGGTGCCGTAGTGTGTCGGGGCTGAATGAGTTAATGAGACATCGCGTGTTTGTAAAGGTGGAAACCTGCCGAAACCTGCCTTGCAGCAGTCCCACAGTTTCAGCGTGAAGGGCGCCCCATCAGGACCTGGCACTCCGGGGTCCACGCGTGTACACCCCATCTCCTCACTCACGCCCTACCAGAACAGGTTGCGTCTCTTCTTCTTCTTCTTCTTATAGTATTAGCTCTTCGTCAGCTTCAGCGGCCACATGATTACTTCCCCTAGAACACCATTGGAGGTGAGATCGGCCCAGCCTCTGTCCCTTGCAGTGCTTGTGCATGGATATTTTCAGTGCTGAATGTGTCCTTACAAACTGTTACTTGTAACCCCATATACAGAGGCTAAAAGCTTCAAATTTGTACACTGCCATACGCAAGCTACATTACAGTACTTGCAGATAAGGATATAGACCAATAGCTTTAGTTCAAGGGTGGTGTCAGAATAGCTTGTAGTCTAGCAGCTTACGCAATTTCTGCAGACATGAGTAGTTCGTCAAAAGAGTAACAATGGTTTGCAGGTACGAAACGAAAGTACTAATGCCATATGGTTTATGGATAGCAACAATATTTGTCCTTAGGATGGAGACATTTTTGTATAAGTGTCTTTTTCGAAAGCTGATTTTCTATGTGAGGGAACCAGTCCTCGTACACGGCCCAGATAAGGTGCAAGACATTTTTTGTGCATAACATTGAAAATTTTGAGCATACAAGTTACACGTTTATTCCAGTGAGTAAATTAAAATCATCAGCAAGTAAACATGCATACATATTTACGATAAAATAATTTAAAAAGTAATATTTTTAATGCCGTAAGCATATTCGCGTCGCTAGTTTCAAAATGGCGGTCAGCGAGATGCCTTCGAAAGAAGTCGATCAGACGCGCACGCTTAATCAGCTTTACTTTGCTCCTGAAGTGAAACAGAGATTATTTTGGATTTGAACTTTGAAGTACATCTTATCAACGTCAAATACGTTATTTTTCCTGGTCTTGAAAACAGCCTTTCCCATAGAACTCGGTCTCATTTGTGGAAGGAAAGCATATCGAAAGTAAACTACCTTAGTCATGCATGTTGTGCATTGTGTCTGCCAACTATCTTCAACATTCTGCAGACTTTATGTCCAGATACAACATGCATGTTGTTCGTCCGTTTTCCAGCTTAACGGCTCTAAGTGTAGGTCTGCTCTTTTGTTATTAGTGGAGATGGGATTTGTAACTGGTCAAGCAACTCTTATCCAACTGGTCTTAAGCACAAGCCAGGCAGAGTGAAATCCATCTCCGAACCGTTTCCATCTAAATCACCATGTTCAGCTAAACACCTAAATATAAAAATTGTACTTTTTGCAACCCATTCAACCAATCCACACTCAAGTACTCACAAAAACTCTTATGATCAAGCTTTATCGGTACTGCATGAGACACAATACAGGTAGTAGCCCTCTCCATTGTATTACATGTTTTATTTATTTATTTATTATTGATTCATTTATGTATTCACTTACATTATCCTTTTAATTATGGATGGAAGGAATTCCTTGATGAACATGATCGCTGGTGGTATGGTGGTGGCCACCAAGGAGAGGAAATTATTTTTCAATATGCATACATCTGTGCATGTTCATAATCTATCCATAGGTCCCAGGTATCCCCGACTTATTTTATTTATTATTTTATTTAATTTATTTATTTACTTATTTGTTTGTTTGTGATGTATGTTTGCACATACACATCAGCATACAAGATGAGAACATGTACACATATATGGTAATAGGTGCATAACACCTGCTCCCCACCCATTACATACAAAACCACAGAACGCCCATTAAAAGACATGCAAGTCTGTGCATGTTCATAATATATCCTTTACTTTGTATTCATGTCCCAGGTATCTTTGATTTATCTTATTTTATTTATTATAATTTATTATTTATTTTTATTTGTTTGTAAAGTAGGTTTTGTACATATGCTGATGTTCTCATACACATACATGGTAATACTGCCCACTCCCAACCCCACTCCACAACCACAGAACACCCACTAAAAGACAAGTACATCTGTGCATGTTCATAATCTATCCTTTACTCAGCATTCATATGGCCCAGGTATCTTGACTTACTTTATCTTATTTATGTAACAGCCACGAGATGACATTAGTCGCCTGCTCGGGATTAAACCCAAATAACTATTTGTTTATTTACTTTTGTTTGTTTGTAATGCAGGTTTTGTACATACACATCAGCATACAAGAAGAAAATATACACATATATATAGAATTTTAGATAGTAATAGGTGACATACCGCCCGCTCCCAACCCCTACCCAAATACACACACAAAACTGCAGAGCACCTACCCAAAGACATGCACATCTGTGTATGTTCATAATCTATCCTTTACCTAGCATGCATATGTCCCAGGTACCTTAGACTTACTTTATCTTATTTATTTAAATTATTTATTTTGTTTGTAATGTAGGTTTTGTACATACACATCAGCATACAGGCTAAGAACATACACCATGATGCCTCTGTGCATGTGGCCACCAGTACTATTCTGTCAGATCTGTCGCACCCAGCCAATGATCTCTTCGAGCTTTTGCCCTCTGGCCGGCGGTTCCGTGCTTTGAAAGACAGAGCCTCTCGATTCAGGTGCAGTTTCTTTCCAGAAGCTGATTCCATGATTTGTGACATATGACTGATTAGTGGTTAATATTGTGAGCACCATTCATTTGGAAGTTAAGTGCTATATAAATGTACATTATTTTTTTTATTATTATCTATCGTTTAGTGCTCTATACAGGATGAGTGTATGACATGATGAATGCCCTACAAGTGAGGATGTATTTTACTGTTGCCATGCCCCACAAAAATCCTTATAACCTTTTTACTTGGTGAATAAATGTCTTATGTCTTATACAAGTACATGGTCATAGGTGCCATACCACTCGCTCCCAACCCCACTCCAGTTACATACACAAAACCGCAGAACACCCACCAAAAGAATGTATATCTGTGCATGTTCATAATCTATCCTTTACTTAGCATTCATATGTCCCAGGTATCTTTGACTTCTTATTCATTTAACCATCGTGAGGGTGGCCATAGTCACCTGCATGGCGTTAAACCCAAATAACTATTTATTTAAATTATTTATTCATGTTTTTGGGTAATGTAGGTTTTGTACATACACATACACAGTAATAGGTGCCATACTGCCCCGCTTTCAACCCCACCCCACATACAAAACCGCAGAACACCCACAAAAGACATGCACAATTGTATACTGATGGGCATTAGTGGACTGTAAAACCTATATACATGTGTATATAGAGATTTGAGATTAAGAAAGTGGCTTGTATTGACTGCCTGTATTTTAGCCTAACCTAAAAATCTCATGTGTACAGTTAATCACACTGCACGTGCAGCCATCAGTTCTGTGAAAAGTAATGTTGGCCTCATGCAGTGATGCACAGGGGCACCAAAACTTACAGATAAGGCCACACCTGATAACAATAACAGAACTAATATGCATACTCAGCCACTAGTTCTGTAAACAGCACCTTTGTAAACAATACCAGTGGCCAAATGCACACATACATTATGGATGATGCCACCACTGATCACTTAAAACAATAGGCTGCCCAGTTCACATTGATAAGGAAAACCGCAGAATACCCACAAAAGACATGCACAATTGTATACTGATGGGCATTAGTGGGCTGTAAAACCTATATATAGAGATTTGAGGTTAAGAAAGTGGCTTGTATTGACTGCCTGTATTTTAGCTGCCCACCTAAAAATCTCATGTTTACAGTTAATCACACTGCACATGCAGCCATCAGTTCTGTAAATAGTACAGGTGGCCACATGCACAGGGGTACCAAACTTAAAGGCGAGGCCAAAACTGCCACCTCAAACAAAACGATACCTACACACACATATCAATGATACAGTCAACCTCCATGTGCGTTAGTCGGGACAGGCTTAAAGTATGGGACTGTAAATCTTACAGCGAAATGTCAAAGCCAGTAAGAAAATAATATAACAGCAGCAAGTACATGTATTTTGTAAATCACTCAAATAAAACATGAGAACTCATCGAGGCCAATGGTGTTATGATGGGTGATGGAAACACTGAAAGAAATAGTATGTGCACAATATAAAGGTATGTGCCTCCCCCCCCCCACCCCCCTTTAAATAGCTGTTCATCACAAAGCATATCTCATTCATTTGATCACTCTGTGTTACCTGTCTCCGTTTTCTTTCTCGTTTTAATCCCCAAATATATGAGTGTCAGTGCTAATGCCAGCTGCTAAGAATCTTGCAGCAAACTGCAATAATGCAGACAAACTTTAAACTATGCAGCAGCAAAATAGTTCATCTTTTGTGCAATAGGCTACTGCTAGCAAGATAGGGTTTAATTTTAAACAAAGCATTGCATGAACTTCCAAGCGTGTTCACATTGTGCTGTGTATTTTTTATGTGTGAAGTGTACTGTACCATCAGTGATCACTGATCGAGACTGCATGGCACTGATCGCACATCACAACATAGCTTGCCAGTACAACTGATTGAATTAAGTGTTACATTGTAATAATAATTAATCAAGTTCCGAAACATTGTTCAGCCATGACAGTTACAACCAAGTGGTGTGGCACTCTTTTACAGCATGCAGCATGTTGCACTTCGGACATAGGTTTCGAAGATAGCCGGGTTTTTTTTCTTTTGGTGCTGTGGTGTCGAAATGAAACGGGCAAAGCGATGGTAAAGTGAATGAAAATAAACGTGATAAACCTTTATCAAGACATAAAAATGCACAAAGCAACGTTGCATGTTCGCCTTTTTGGGAAACAAACACGCTTCTGTAGAACAAATAAAAAAACTCGCCGGCACACCGAAATTCACCGCAGGGAAATCCGCGTGTAGCCGATGTTTTGATCACGTGATCAGTTTGGGATACCTTATTATTGAGTAACGATATTTGAGTTCAAGGCAAGCCTTTTCGTAATTGCTTCTTCTCTTAATATACCTAAGTGTGAACATTTTAATATAAAAAATAAATGAAAGCCTTTTAAGTGACGTATAGTGCATACTATCACTGAATACAGGAACAATGAGACCCGCGTAAACTACTGATCCCCTGGGAACATGGCTGCGAATGTCCTGGTTTCGCCTGCAGGCGAACTAGAAACAAAATGTGCTACAGAAAAATGTCTCCATCATCCGGCGGTTTAAAACGAGTGCGCACTGCTTTTATTCAAACTAGACTTCATTTTGATATACCCAAACCTTTGTTACTCTCTAGAAAATCACTATCTCGTAAACGGCTGATCGTCTATGAAGGGCAGCTGCTAGACTATTGGCGCCTAGAGGTGCCGAGCTATTCTGGCACTACCCTTGAATATTTAGTCAAACTTATTTCACACACTGGTGTATTCTGAATGATAAGGGCTAACTTGTAGCAAAATTATTTGGGCAGATTATTGGTAAAATACACGATACACAATACAGGAAAGTTGCTTTGTAGGCAGAGAGTTGACCATTATCATTCGGAAAACACCAGTGTGAAAGAAGTTTGACTAAAATAGTTCAAGGGTAGTGCCAGAATAGCTTGGTGCCTAGAGGCGCCAAGCTATTCTGGCACCACCCTTGAACTAAAGCCATTGGTCTATATCTTATCTGTAAGTACTATAGTGTAGCTTGCATATGGTAGTGTAGAGATTGGAAGCTTTTAGCCTCAGTATGATGTGGGTTAAAGTTTGTGGTAGGTAATACGTCACGAGTGAACGTTGACAGAGGGGATCAGTTCATGAAACATTTTATGTGTCGAATTTTCAGTTTCAAATCAAACCCTTTCTTGCACTCGGATTTAAAATATCTTGAGGGGCAGAAGAAATGGGAAATAATTCAAGTCATCGGAAATACTGAAATGCTTCGAACGACTCGATTGGTTTATCATTTCTTTTGCTTGCAAGTGTAGAAAGTTCTTGTCTGCATCACAAAAACAAGTCGCTTGCATAGAAACTTTTTTTTAAAATCACATCCTGTGACATCTAGGTGGCCATTTGCCTAGGCTTGCATCCGTGTATGCGCTGTGACAGGCCATATTTACAAGACTTCAGTTTCACAGTTGTCTTTCCCTACAGGTGGCGCATCAGGGCTCGTGTCACACAAAAGACCAATGTCCGCACCTGGAGCAATTCACGTGGTGAAGGTCGCCTGTTCAGCGCCAACTTCCTGGACGAGAGTGGCGAGATTCGTGCCACTGCCTTCAACGATGGTGTTGACAAATTCTATGACCTTTTGGAGATCAACAAGGTAATTACTGGTTGGATTTTTCTTTTCACTTAGCAATTAACAATTTCCCTGCTGGAAAGACATAATAAACACTCATCAGCAAGAGGCATAGATCCTCATGAGCCCCCGCAACTGTGGGGGCTCATGAGGATCTTTGCCTCGTGCTGACCCCAATTTGTATCTATGTTCCTGGGATGGCTGGGGATCTTTGGTGTTGAATGAGGAACACGAGCTCGAGGCCACAGGCAGTGAATGGCGTAAACGTTGACGCTCACCTCCACCACCTTGTCATCCCGTGTTGCAGATTTTCTACATCAGCAAAGGCACGCTGAAAACGGCCAACAAGCAGTACTCCAATGTCAACAACGACTACGAGATGACGCTCAACTCCGACACGATCATCGAGCCCTGCGGGGAAAACGTTGACCTCCCCTGCATGACCTTTGAGTTTGTGCCCATCAACGAGATGGAGAAACATCAGCCCAATGCCATCATTGGTGAGATTCTGCAAATTTCATATTTGCATGCGTACGTTTGGGATGAAACACTTTAAAATGCAATCTCACTATTTTGCCTCTCAAAGTTTCTGTGCGTTTGCAGAAAAATGTCTTCGTTTTTTTAAATATATTTTGGACCCTACTGAAATGTGTGTTTACCCTATTGCTGTTGATAGCGCTTTTAGTGGAGGTGATTCCTGCAGGATGTCAGGATGTTGTTATTCCTGAAGGATGTGAGGGTGTTGTTAGTCCTGCAGGATGTCAGGGTGTTGTTATTCCTACAGGATGTTAGGGTGTTGTTATTCCTGCAGGATGTTCGGGTGTTGTTATTCCTGCAGGATGTCAGGGTGTTGTTATTCCTGCAGGATGTTAGGGTGTTGTTCCTGCAGAATGTGAGAATGTTGGTATTCCTGCAGGATGTTGTTATTCCTGCAGGATGTTGCTATTCCTGCAGGATGTGAGGGTGTTGGTATTCCTGCAGGATGTTGTTATTCCTGCAGGATGTTTCGGGTGTTGTTATTCCTGCAGGATGTCAGGGTGTTGTTATTCCTGCAGGATGTCAGGGTGTTGTTATTCCTGCAGGATGTCAGGGTGTTGTTATTCCTGCAGGATGTTAGGGTGTTGTTATTCCTGCAGGATGTCAGAGTGTTGTTATTCCTGCAGGATGTCAAGGTGTTGTTACTCCTGCAGGAATCACCTCCACAAAGGCGCTATCAACAGCCAAAGGCTTTGGCATGAAGTTCACTGTCTGACATTGATGTTGTCTTCCTCCAGATGTAGTTGGTGTGGTGAAGGTCTGCAACGATTTGTCGTCGGTGGTGGGTCGACAGAGCCAGAAGGAAATCACCAAGCGCGACCTGCAGATTGTCGACCAGTCAGGCGTGGCCATCAACCTCACACTTTGGGGAGATGACGTGAGCATCCTTTTCTAAGATGACAGTAAATGTTGGGTGACAGTCTGCAGTCCTGGAGGCTGATTGAACTGTTCAAAGTCACAGAAAATTGAACTTCAGCTTTTTGGTTCTGACAGAACAGCCTTTCAGTCAGCCTGTGCCGTCTGCTAGGGACACAAAGTCTTTCTTCCTGGCCGCGGATTATTGGGCAGAATTAGTCTGTCGACCGTTTTCAGGCATTTCAATTTTTCAAACTGTCGTCTTTACTTTACGAATCTGCATCATTGTATTTGTCCTTACATGGTATCATGTGGTCACTTGATACATTTTTTTTTCACTCATAATCTTTTCCTTGTGTACTGCTGGGAAAACCCAAGTCTACTGCTCTTCCTGCTGATGTCCCCTCTTCTAAACTGCCGCAGACATTTTGTGATTTTTTCACTGACAAAATCAAACTGCTGCGTGAGAACTTAGATGCTAAGCAGTGCGATCCACCCGTTTTTACTGTTTATGATGGTCCATGTTTTGCAAAGTTCAAATCTGTTACAGAAAGCGACATTACTGCCATAATTGCAAAGTCTCCAACAAAAAGTTGCATGTTGGATCCTGTTCCGACTTGTTTCCAAAAGCAGTGCATCAGCGATCTTGCACCGTTGATTGCTGCTATTGTAAACAAGTCTCTGTCAACCGGAACTGTTACAAAATCTTTCAAACAGGCTGTTGTTACCCCGTTGCTCAAAAAACCAGGCTTGAACAGAAATACCCTTAAAAAAAACTACAAACCTGTATCCAACCTACCATTCATTTCTAAGGTACTGGGCCCCCACCTGGGTCTGCCCTGGGGGACTTGGGTGGGGTTAGGTATTTTTTAGTTCCCAGGGTCACCCTGGTCAGCCCCACAGGGTGGGTTTTTCTCTCTATTCTGGGGCATGTATTTCTGTCTACCCTTTGTCCATTCACCTGTATTTGCCTTTTTCAAACTCTCCCTACTGTCTGCACTGCCTGTAGCTCTTGATATTGGATGTGTGTTGCTAAATGGTCTTAGCTTTATTTAGGCCCCATGTGTTAGGTTTATTTAATGTATTTGACCGGCTGGCGACATACATTCAATGTTCTGTTTATTTTTTTTTTCACAAGCAGTGCAGGCACGTCCTGAGAAAGCCTTGTTGCTGTCGGGACGTTAAGCAATGTACAATCAATCAATCAATCAATCTAAGGTACTGGAGAAAGTTGTCTTACAACAGCTCCTGGAACACTTAGAGACGAATGGTCTGTTGGAAGTGTATCAGTCCGCCTATAGGAAAGGTCACAGCGTGGAGACAGCAGTGCTGAGTGTTCTGAATGACTTGCTTTGTAAAGCAGATGAGAGACTTGTCTCCCTTGTGGCCCTGTTGGATTTCAGTGCTGCTTTCGATACGCAGGACCATTCCATTCTCATGAAGAGGCTTGAAATCACTTTTGGCCTGCGTGAAACGGTTCTCTCTTGGTTTGAATCTTACGTTTCCGATCGTTACCAGTTTGTAGGTGTAAAAGACAGTGTCTTTAGACCTTCCATTCTGGAGTTTGGAGTGCCTCAGGGCTCTGTCTTAGGCCATGTATTGTTTACGTTGTATTCACAACCGCTGTCAGATGTTATTTCCAGCCATCAGTGTTCTTATCATAAGTATGCAAATGACACCGAAATCACTCAGAGTAGTCCACCTGGGGAATTTCAGTCTGTTGAAACTGGCATCAAGTCTTGTGTTGACGATGTCACGACATGGATGGACAGTAACAAACTTATGTTAAACCCAGAAAAAACAGAGTTACTACCCGTTGGCTCAGCATCCCGGCTTCAACAAATTCACACTGAGTCTCTACGCATAGATGACACTGATATTCCCTTTCAGTCTTCGGTCAAATATCTTGGTGTCAAGCTCGATTAGGCTTTGAGTATGCAGGATCACGTCGGTGAAATCTGTCGTGCTTCATACTCTGAGACGCATCACATCTGTCCATCACAGTCTTTCTGAATCTGCCACTGCAAAGTTAGTGAATGCTTTAGTCACGAGCCGTCTTGACTACTGCAATTCTCTGCTTTTTGGTCTTCCATCTTAGCAGATTAGCCGCCTTCAGTGAGTTCAAAATAATGCCGCAAGGCTTGTGAAGTGCAGGCAAAAACGAGACCACATAACCCCTATACTGAAAGACCTTCACTGGCTTCCAATCCAATCCCGCAAACAGTTTAAGATTGCGACCCTTGCATACCGCCACTTTGATGGCAGCCTTCCGTCATACCTTTCCTCCAGTCTGATCACTTACCAGCCCTCTCGCTCACTGCGTTCATAGATGTTCTGCTCCTTTAATTTGGAATTCCTTACCGACTGAGCTGAGAAATGCCTCCCCCCTTAAGCAGTTCAAAGCAAAGTTAAAAACTCACCTTTTCTCGCAGACTTTTGTGTGATCTCTACGGTTTTCTGTACACTCCCCCCCCCCACCCCCACCCCCCTGCCCACCCCTGCAGACTCTGTGTGTGTGTGTGCGACGTTTTCGCCTGCGCATTGACTTATATTATAAATATGACAAATGCGCCATATAAATACCATGTATTATTATTATTATTATTATTATTACTGTAACTCAAGTGTACAGGGTGACTCTCCATGTGTTGATTTTTGACAAACAGGCGGTGAAGTTTCAAGGTGACGGTCATCCCATTGTTGCCGTCAAGGGAGCCAGAATCTCAGACTTCGGAGGTGCGTGCTTTATAGTATTTTCGTAGGTATTTTGGAGTGAATTTGCAAGTGTGAGGTTTGTAGTACCTGGAGAGTTTTTTTAAACTCTTCCGCGCACGGCGCACAACATTCAAGTGCACGCCGCCAAATTTTATAGCCCTCTAATGAGCGCACAAAGGCCAATAAATTCGCCCAGTACCACACAGCCCCTTTCTCATAATATTTCTTGTATTTTTCCCACGAAACCAGTGTCAAGTGGGGAGATGTTTATCAACCATGTTGGGCGAGATATCCTGGGGGTAATTGGTTAGAGAGCTGGCTTCCGGTGGCGAAGTGATACTTGGGGAATGCAAAACTAAATGTTAATTGTATTTAGTATGCTAAATGTCCCCTATGTAGTTCTGTGCCTTGCATGTATTTTCGGAAGAGGGTGAATGGAACTTGTTCAGCTTTAGTAGAAGAAGTACATTATAGCTGGAAGGGTCCAGAAAGCAGTATTGGGAAATGGAATTTTGAGTGTTTTAGCTCACACCTGCTCCACAGATTTTGCCGTGCGTTTAGGGGGTGCGCTGCTGTGCGTTTCGTAGAGCAAGTTTTTTTACTCGTATGTCGAAGAGTTAAGAGGTATTGACTTGTATCTTATTTCAACCACGACCACCACCCCACTCCCCCCCCCCCCCTGAGACTTGGGTGGGGTTAACTACTTTTTTGTTCCCAGGGTCACCGTGGTCAGCCCCACAGGGTGGGTTTCCCCTCTATTCTGAGGCATGTATTCTGTCTACCCTTGGTCCATTCACCTGTATTTATTTTTTTTTTTAACTCTCCCTACTGTCTGCACTGCCTGTAGCTCTTGATATTGGATGTGTGTTGCTAAATGGTCTTTGGTTTATTTAGCGTATTAGACCGGCTGGCAACATACATTCAATATTCTGTTCATTTTTTTTTTCACAAGCAGTGCTGGCACGTCCTGAGAAAGTCTTGTTGCTGTAGGGACATTAAGCAATGTACAACCAACCAACCCCCGCCCCCTCCCCACCCACCCACCCCAAATATACCCACCCACGCAACATCTACACGCAAGGGTTTGAAATGAGGAAAGTGAAAAAGAATGTCTCACAAAAAATGTTCTCACAACTGTTCTGTCTAAGTTATACCTCTGTGAACAAATGTTAGCATTGCTTGAAAACACACATTGCTTGTCGCTCATTGTGTGAAAACGTACATTGCAGGTCGCTCATTGAGTGAAAACACATTGCAGGTTGCTCATTGTGTGAAAATGTACATTGCAGGTTGCACGGCTTTACAAGCCAGTGCTGGTGCTTAACACTTAGTTTGCTTCCATCTGCCAGAGAGCCGAGGCGTGGCGAGGTCAAATTTCACACTCACGCGCTCATTCTATTTATATCGCACTTGCAACTGTGCAGTACAAGGTGTGCCGGTGCACTGCCGCTATAACAACTACCTACTGGTTTGTATTCATAAGACATCTCTGCCTAAAGTGACTGTTGTGAAAGCAACATCGTTCAAAAGTTGAAATTCTCACCTACACACCAATACCAAACATGACAACATTACGACTTACATTTGTGTAGCAGGTTATGGTGAAAATAAAGAGAACGAGAATTTGTTGATGTACAATGTAGGTGTTTGTTGTGAAATTGACAAAGTTCCCACAGCCATAACACAAAGACGACACTTTTCCCAACAAAACACACTTGCGTGCATAAGGGTCAGCATGCCTACAGTAAGTATCACTTACCGGATTTTGGTTCCATGGTGGGGGACGGAAGCAGTAGGGTGGTTAATGAGGTCACTGACAAGTCGCGTGTTCTGGCATTTCTCGCCCGCAGTCTGGGTACCTTGCAACTGTGCCGTACAAGGCGTGCCGGTGCACTGCCGCTATGACGACTGCCTACTGGTTTGTATTCATAACACATCTCTGGATAAAGTGACTGTTGTGAAAGCAACATCGTTCAAAAGTTGAAATTCTCACCTACACACCGATACCAAACATGACAACATTACGACTTACACTTGTGTAGCAGGTTATGGTGAAAATAAAGAGAACGAGAATTTGTTGATGTATGAGAACGAGAATGTGTTGTGAAATTGACAAAGTTCCCACAGCCATAACACAAAGACGACACTTTTCCCAACGAAACACACTTGCATGCATAAGGGTCCCCATGCCTACAGTAAGTATCACTTACCGGATTTTGGTTCCATGGTGGGGGACGGAAGCAGGAGGGCGGTTAATGAGGTCACTGACAAGTCTCGTGTTCTGGCATTTCTCGCCCGCAGTCTCGGTACTCCACAGACTGCTATTGCCATTCCGAAATTCGATCAGTCCGTCACAGGTCACAATATTCAACAGTGTTTTTAAACATACCTTGAGGTTTAACACATTTTCTGACACACTAGACATAAGAACCGAATACTGAGTTTCTGTTCACAGATACACAAGACCGACGCCGTCTATACGATAATTTTTCGTGTTGTCTCCTCGGACACACGTGTTTCAGTCGAGTCTATCCGTTTCATCCGACTATAGCAACTTCTACACATTGTTTTGGAGTGCATCAAGTCTTTGTCTTCCTGGATATTAATTCCATAACACTTGTGGATTAAGTGTTCATAATTGATACAAAGAAATGACTTTTTATCCGTGTATTTCTTTTGTGATCTCTCGCCACATATTCTGCACAATGCATTTACTCTCAGTGCATGGAACACACCTGTGTGACTGTATGTGTTTCATCAGACTCCATCATGAGCTAAAGTTAAATCAAAAGTACATGTACAAGGTTCACTGTTAGTGTTACACTATTTCCCGAGAAAGAAACGTGACTATCTCCTCAATACTATCCGTGTAACTAAACCCTCACTTTCCCGATTCGGCCGGGTGTGTACTAAGGCAGGTGCCTGGTACTTGTCTGTCGACACTTGTCAGTGACCTCATTAACCGCCCTCCTGGTTCCCCACCATGGAACCAAAATCCGGTAAGTGATACTTACTGTAGGCATGGGGACCCTTATGCATGCAAGCGTGTTTCGTTGGGAAAAGTGTCGTCTTTGTGTTATGGCTGTGGGAACTTTGTCAATTTCACAACAAATTCTCGTTCTCATACATCAACAAATTCTCGTTCTCTTTATTTTCACCATAACCTGCTACACAAGTGTAAGTCGTAATGTTGTCATGTTTGGTATCGGTGTGTAGGTGAGAATTTCAACTTTTGAACAATGTTGCTTTCAGAACAGTACTTTAGGCAGAGATGTCTTATGAATACAAACCAGTAGGTAGTTGTTAAAGCGGCAGTGCACCAGCATGCCTTGTACTGCACAGTTGCAAGTGCGATATAAATAGAATGAGCGCGTGAGTGTGGAATTTGACCTCCCCGCGCCTTGGCTCTCTGGCAGCTGGAAGCGAACTAAGTGTCAGCTATGGTAAAGGCGTGGTTGCTCATTGTGTGAAAATGTACATTGCAGGTCGCTCATTGTGTGAAAATGTACATTGCTTGTCACTCATTGTGTGAAAATGTACATTGCAGGTGGCTCATTGTGTAAAAACACATTGCAGATCGCTGATTGTGTGAAAATGTACATTGCTTGTCGCTTAGTGTGTGAAAACGTACGTTGCAGGTCGCTCATTGTGTGAAAACGTACGTTGCAGGTTGCTCATTGTGTGAAAATGTACATTGCAGGTCGCTCATTGTGTGAAAATGTACATTGCTTGTCGCTCATTGTGTGAAAACGTACATTGATTGTAGCTCATTGTGTGAAAACACACATTGCAGGTCGCTCATTGTGTGAAAATGTACATTGCTTGTCGCTCATTGTGTGAAAACGTACATTGCTTGTCGCTCATTGTGTGAAAACACACATTGCAGGTCGTTCGTTGTCAGCCCTGGCTTCAAGTCAGTTGATCCTGAACCCCGATATTCGCGAAGCCCATTTGCTGCGGGGTTGGTACGATCGTGAAGGAGCTTCCATGGACTTTTCCAGTTTCCGTAGCGACGGACCTGGTGCCTCAGGTGAGTAGTTTAACCTCTGTCACTTCCAGCGCCTACTAACGATTACCTCTCACATCGTTGCACATTCTCTGACAGACGGCATGGCTTGTTCAAGGCACCATTGATCAAAATGTGGCCTGCAAAGAGGCATAGATCCTCATGAGGATCTGTGCCTCTTGCGTTGTTTGGTGTGGTTTGTGGTCAGCAGTGAAGGAGGTCACATTGTCAAATGCAGAACAATTTTATGATCAGTAAATGAAATGGTCAGCAGATTGTGTACACCCTCCCCTGTGGCGTGACTCGTGAAGATCTTCACCTTGATAGCTTTATCACATCGAGAGACCAGACCTGAG
The DNA here is from genome assembly GCA_036245525.1 of Semisulcospira habei. Lineage (NCBI taxonomy): Eukaryota > Metazoa > Mollusca > Gastropoda > Semisulcospiridae > Semisulcospira > Semisulcospira habei. The sequence continues at coordinate 151,253,427 of BTPG01000007.1, forward strand.
GTCATTATTCCCACATGTCTGTGTGCGGTACTCAGTAGAGCCTACTTGGAACAACCGCCTGTTTAGCAAGAAAAAAGTGGTCTACGAAACAGGTGTTCAAGGAAATTCATGGCTGTAGCTGTGGCTGTGACTGGCTGTAGCTGTGACTGGCTGTGGCTGTAGCCACTTAAATGATGATCTCTAATGACAGGCGATCCGATGAGGGTGGATGCTGAAGACTGGTTCTGCTTCTATTACATGATCGGACAAGTTTCGTGATAGTTCAAAGACTGTGCCAAATAGCTAGAAGGCTGAAGGCTTGCTTCCCTTGGATTAAGTACGGAAGCAGCAGGCGGAGTGGTGTGTTCATGCTGATGACTAGGATGAATTGACACGCTGGGACTGCACATGCATCGCAACTAAAAATGAAATTCTGTGATCATTGTCACGTCGTGGCACACTGCTAGCCAGGGGCATACCGAGACTTCAAAACATGGCACCAGTTGACAAGAGATCGCGCTGCTTTCAGGTTAGCTGGAAATGACTGAAAGTGACATGACAGAATGTGTAATTGTAATCGTTGCTGTCTGTTGCAGGTTTCGCCACCAACTGGAAGACGTTTGCAAATGTGAAGAGCGAGAACCTGGGACAAGGTGACAAGCCTGACTATTTCACGTCCAAGGCCACCGTCATCTTCCTCAAGAAAGAGAACTGCATGTACAGGGTAAGGGACCATTCCAGACAAACCCAAAACAATTGTAATGTTGACCTCCAAGATCAGCATTTATAAATTTGAAAGTTCTTTGAAGAATGCTTTGCAGTGTGGGAAATGGATTTTCATCATAATAGTCCAAGAGTGGTGCCAGAATAGCTTGGCGCCCACAGGCGCCAAGCTATTCTGGCACCACTCTTGGACTATTATGATCAAATCCTCGTGTGTGTCAGTTCCGGCACCACTCGTGAGCTGTCAGATGTTCCGTATCTTTCATTGTGTTGGCTGGTATATGGTGAATAAAAACAATCATAAGATTCATGAATAAATCAAAGGTCTGAATTGTTCCGCCGTTTCGAGGATTTCCTCGGTAATCTCGCCGATTTTCCGCTCTATTTACTATACTACTACTACTGTTTCCGTGTATAATTTCTTGCGGCCTTTTTAATTTCCGCTTTTTTTTTCAAAGTCAATTCAGACCTTTGATAAATGTTTTGATTACAATTCTTTATGCCCTGCAGAAGACGTTCTCAAATAGCCGCATGTATCTACACATTTGGGCCAGCATCATCAGATTGTGCTGTATGTTTGTGACAGGCGTGTCCGTCTGAGAACTGTAACAAGAAGGTGGTCGACCAGGGCAACGGGGCATACCGATGTGAGAAGTGCAATCGTGAATTCCCCAACCATAAATGGCGCATGATTCTCAGTGTAAGTACTACTTTTACCTCTCGTCCGTTTTCTTTTTTCTTCTCTCTTTCTTTTTGTTTACATGTTCAGCGGTAAAGTTGAGACTCCTCTGAAATATTTTTTCTCGACGTGTTAGGCAGTAAGGTTGAAACTTCTCCGAAATGTTTTTCCTGACGTGTTCTGCGCTACATTAACATCTTCATCGTCGGGTAAAGGTGAATACCATCCAGCTGCAAGAGGCACAGATCCTCATGGGCCCCCGCAGTTGCGGGGGCCCATGAGGATCTATGCCTCTTGCCAAAATCATTATCTTTTCTTGGTGATCCATATCTGTTTGGTGCTGAATTGACAGAGTCGCCTAGCAGGGAAGGGTTACGTACTAAAGTTGAAACACTCCTTGATCGAGAGTTTTTTTTAAGAGTCATTGACTTGTACCTTATTTCAACCACGACCACCTACCCACATGTAAGAGGCATGGATCTTCAATTGCTGGGGCCCTTGTCATGAGGATCTATGCCTCTTGCCAAAATCATTCTCTGTCCATTTGCCTTGGGCATCTAGATTTGTTTGGTGCTGGCTTATCCCCTATCACACTGAGGCTAAAAGCTTCAAATGTGTCCACTGCCATATGCAAGCTACATTATAGTACTTACAGATAAGGATATAGACCAATGGCTTTAGTTCAACCCCTAGCACACTGAGGCTAAAAGCTTCAAATGTGTACACTGCCATATGCAAGCTACATTATAGTACTTACAGATAAGGATAAAGACCAATGGCTTTAGTTCAAGGGTGGTGTCAGAATAGCTTGGCGCCTAAAGGCACCAAGCTGTTCTGGCACTACCCTTGAACTATTTTAGTCAAACTTATTTCACACACTGGTGAATAATTAACTAAGTCTCCTAGCAGGGAAAGGGTTTCGCACTAAAGTTGAAACACTCCTTGATCGAGAGTTGTTTCAGAAAACTACATTATCTACACGTCTGTTCAGGAGCTAAATTTACAAAGTTAGCTCATGAGTGTTGTTAGAATAGATTGGTGCCTAAAGCTTTAAGCTATGCGGACACCACCCTTGAACTATCATGGCCTATTCATCTCCTGCTGTGTGAGAGTGTTAATAACCGATGCTCTGTTCAGGCCAACGTCGCGGACCACACAGACAACCAGTGGATCACATGTTTCCAGGAGTCGGCAGAGACGCTGCTGGGGGTCAAGGCCGATGAACTTGGTGAAATGAGGGAAAATGTAAGTACAAATAGCTGTTGATCCCCAAAGAGTGGCTCCCGTTTCTTGATGAAAAGTGGAAAAGCTTTAATAGATGATGCAGGCATGGGAGTTTTCCACGGAAAATAATTTCACATTCCTCAAAAAATATGCTCAGATTGCACAGATTTTCATCGCTTGGTGTTTTTTCCCAGGGGGGGGGGGGGGGGGGGGGGGGGGATGCCCCCGGACCTTCTTAGTTTCAGCTGATTTTTTTCTTTGGCAATTCCCATGCCTGATGATGGATAAAACCACACTATCACACTATGCCATGTCATCGTGGATGTGTTTTATTTGAAATACAAAATGATTTTTAACATTCATTGATGCTGATAAAATCATTTATCTGTACGGTTTAAATTCCTTCTAAGGATGAAATAATCAATTTTGCATCCTTTGATATCCTTTATATCCTTTGAGGTCTCTGTCAGTTCTGGAGACAGGTCTACCATGAGAGTTCAGGGGCGGTGTCAGAATAGCTTGGCGCCTGCTGGCGCCAAGCTATTCTGACACCACCCTTCCAACTGTCACGGTCGCTCCACATCATGTCACAGTGTGTCATTGGTAAAATTGGCCTCTAAAGACTGCATTAGAACTGAGGATACCATCGATTGTGTTAGTTCAAAGTTTATACATTAATCATTTTTGGCACCACACTTGAGCAGTCATGCTGGACCGTACCTTGTAGTTGTGTGTCAGGCTGAACGGACAAACTGAATATAAAAGATTTTCTGACAACTCATTGTCCACACCACCCCCACCCGGGTCTGCCCTGGGGGACTTGGGTGGGGGTAACTACTTTTTAGTTCCCAGGGTCAGCCCCACAGGGTGGGTTTTCCCCTCTATTCTGGGGCACATGTTTCTGTCTACCCTTGGTCCATTCACCTGTATTTTCCTTTTTTTAATCTCTCTCTACTGTCTTCGGTGCCTGTAGCTCTTGATATTGGATGTGTGTTGCTAAATGATCTTAATTATTTAGTGTATTAGACCAGCTGGCGACATACATTCAATATTCTGGGTTTTTCTTTTTTTATTACAAGCAGTGCAGGCACGTCCTGAGAAAGTCCTGTTGCTGTTGGGACGTTAAGCAAAGCACAACCAACCAATCATTGTCCACACCTGTAATGAACCACTAACTGCACCGCTGGGTAACCTCGGTCCTGAGACGAGTCAGCTTTTTCATAATCTCAGATAATGCTACTAATAATAAGCACTGTTCTATAGTGTCCTCGGAACACATTACTTAATGATTATAAACCCACACAAAAACTAGAAACATAACAGCAAGAAGAAAAATCACAAAAAACAGTTCAGGCATAACTAATGTTTCAAAAAACGAACACATTCTCGTTACAGTTACCCCATCCCAAATTACATTTTGGTAGGCAAAGCAAATTAACACTGACATGCCAAATTAAAAAGACATGTTTTCAGGTTGGTTTTAAAGACTGAGAGTGTCGGGCGCTGACGGAGATAGCAGCATTGTAGTCTCTTGGTGGGGGCGATCAAAAAGTGGTCCTTTACACAGATGGTCTTGCTTTCACAGTCCTCATCAGAAAGAAGACTATGAGACCAAAACTGGGTGGTCTGATCATGCAGGGGGACTCCTTATCCCATATACTGAGGCTAAAAGCTTCAAATGTGTACACTGCCACATGCAAGCTACATTATAGTACTTACAGATAAGGATACAGACCAATGGCTTTAGTTCAAGGGTGGTGCCAGAATAGCTTGGCGCCTAGAGGCGCCAAGCTATTCTGGCACTACCCTTGAACTATTTTAGTCACACTCATTTCACGCACTGGTGTATTTCCGAATGATCAGGGTTATACAGGTTTGACAGTGTGGTGAGGTGGATATTTTCTCCATCCGTCACCTGACATTTGCTGCGTCGATCAGGTTGTGCTTTCTTCTGTGACAGAACGAGACGCAGTTTGACCAGGTGTTCCAGCAGGCGGTGTTCAAGCAGTACGTCCTCAAAATGCGTGCCAAGGTGGAATCCTACAACGTAAGTCGCTTGTGGTCTCTAATCTCCCATACATTCCGTGTGTAGTCAAAGTGTGTTGCACGAGGGTTGCTTGTCAGCTGCTGATCCTCCATGCACTCTGTGGTTGTTGCTTTTTGTCATGGCACTTTCTGTTATCAGCGCCTAAGCTATCCTCATAAGCCCTCACAATTGTGGGGGCTTATGAGGATCTATGCCTCTTGGTGATATAAAGGTGGTGCTAACTTTGTGGGTTTGTGAAGTTCTGTCTCCAGCTGAGCTCCCTTTACGCTTGTGTTTATCCTGCCAGCCCTGAAAATGGCGAGTAATTTACTCGCTATGGCGAGTGATTTTTTTTTTTTTTTTTTTGCAAGTAAAAAAAATAATCCACTCGCCAAATGTGAGTGTGCTCGTGCATTTTCCAATCCGTACTTCTTCAGTCCTAAATTCGAAAGTGCCCCGAACGTTCAACCTTCACTTCTCGTAATACTAAGCAAGCAATAGCGACAAGTCAGGGCTTCCGTTTTAGTGCGGCTATGACGCATTAAAACTCAAAATCTCGTACTGAAAATGTAACTACGGGGTAGTCAGACGCACTAAAATTCAGTACACCTGCGTGCGAGACGCATCATCCTTGCACCACCGTGAGTGCCCTAACAGAGGTCGGTGAAGTTGTTCTACTTTTAGTGACAAGTTGGTTCGTTTAGCCGCTCGTTTGGTCGCGGCTGCGTTCAGAATCACCCCGACTCCGGGGTCCGTGGGAGTGTAACTGGACGGGCAAACTGTTAGTTTACGTGTAGTGTCGGCATGTTATTACAAAGTGCGCGCTACATGTTGAACGCGTTACTTGCAGTGACGTCACCATTCATACTATTATGGGATACCACATGGTGCGTTTCACTTTCGATCTTAAACGAAGTTGTAAATGACGGAGGAAAAGCAAAGGAAGCTGTAATGCTTCTGATTCTTCAATCCGGCACCGTCTGATCGTGATAATCGCTTAGAAGAAAGTTGCACTTCGACACCATCGTCTCCATAAACAAGCGACAGTACCAGAAATGATACCCCTGGGCCGTGTGTCAGTGGCACCACCGCTGCGACTCGCAGTTTTCAGAGTTCTTGGCTGCGTGTATTTCCATGGCTAAAGCACGACGGCACACGGATGGCATGCGCAATGTGCACAGAGGCGAACTCAAAAAGCAAGTCCAGAAATTTGAACAGAAATAGTTAACTTTGTCGGTTTTTTTTTTTTTTTTATCGTGGTCGCTCCGGCCATCTTCTTGGCATTGGGAAAAAGCTCTAAAATTGGAGAAATACGTCTTTCGGGTTAAATGGGTTGAAACCAACTTTTAAGTACATTAGTTCACACACACACACACACACACACACACACACACACACACACACACACACACACACACACACACACACACACACACACACGAGAGAGAGAGAGAGAGTTTAGACAAGTCAGACTTTGGTTGTCAATCTGCATTCAGCAGAAAACGCTATATTCTCTGTTACATTACATTATCAAACGATCATACAAATAAATAAATATATGTTTTTCTGTGTGTGAGAGAGACGGAGAGGGAGACAGGCTTTTGCACGATAGCTCACCAGTTAAAGAATCAGTATCATGGAAAGGACACACACACATACTGTCACAACACATTTGAAGAGGAGAGAGCGAAATGAGTTAATTTATTTTAAGCAACGTACAGATGATGCAGTTTTTCTTAAATAAATCTGCGGACCCTCTATAATGCTCAGATGAGGGTCTGTGTACCCTCTAAAATTTATACCTGGGGGTCTACAGACCCTTTAACCTGTTGTGAAAACAGAACTGGAAGCCCTGCTCTACTTACCAAAAAAATAAATAAATAAAAACCCCACCACAGTTCACATGGGGACTTTGTCAGTTATTTCTCCATTTGATACTGTCAAAAGCCTGAAGTCAGGACATAAACATTAATTTGGTTATGATTGTCTGTTCAAATATTTGTTCTCAATGCCTCTGGGTAGAAAACACTCTCTAACATTGGGCGTCAAACACTGTGGTACATTATATTGTTGCGTTGTGCTATTTTCAGTACTAGTAAAATTTTCAGTTTGGCTTGTAACATTTTCAGTTTGGCTAGTAAAACTTTGCAGGCACTAGCCAAAGGCTGGTGGGCAAAATTTTAGACTTTCAGGAGAAGCCAGAAGTTGTTTAGTTGGCTGAATAAAGGCATTTGGCCTAATCAGTGAGGGTGACTTTCCATGCCTTGAGCAAGTTCACACAGTAAATTTACTTAAATTTGATCCACTTTCAACGCTCGCTTCGCATGCACATCGGCTTAGCTGGTGGTGTGGTTCCCATAGCTGTACCACAGGTGATTGGCTGTCGCATTTCAACTTGAGAGAATACTGAAAAAAAATTGACAGAGTTCTGTGGAAGTGGCTACAGAGTTGAATTCAACGCTCAGAGTGGTGATTCAGTAACTTTGTTTCAAACCCCAGTAAGCGCTGATTCAAGCGTTTCAGTCACAAAAGTTGAACCGTCGGCAAGCAACTTCACCCATTCAACCCTATGGTTGCATTTCCCAAAGCTTAGAGGCGTCACTTAATGACGACTATGTACCATTTCCAGGAGATGAGTGGACCATGATAATTCCAGGGTAGTGCCTGATCAGCTTGGCGCGACAGGCGCCAAGCTGATCAGGCACTACCCTGGAATTATCACGGTCGATCCATCTCCTGCTGTAGTGCGGCAGGGCTCAGTGGGTTAACTTTAAGCAAATCGAACTCTGACAGATTGATTGCGCTCGGCATACACTGCAGCATTGTTGTGTTGCTGGTATTCTGATTGCCAGTGATGGACTCGTAACGCCGAGTCACAGAATTTGCAGTGCAGTGGAACAACAGGTTCGCAGTTACTTGCTGTGAGAGTTTATCCCGGATCCCACCGCAGAAACCTGCTTCATCATTTCGTTTTACCTCATGTGTATCTCGTCATTCCCTTTGTGTTGACAGGAAGAGTCGCGTCTGAAGACCGTGTGCGTCAGCGCCTCCCCGGTGAACTTCGTCGATTACAGCAAGCACCTTCTGGAGCAGATTGCCGCCCTGGGAATATGAGCGCGGCGATCGGCACTCCTGTTATCAAGGCGACGCTGTTATCAGCATGTTAGCGTTTGGGTCCAAAGTCACATGTGGGAGATGGCATTTGTAGACTGCAGAATAGATTAGGGGATAGACCATCATAGCTCAAGGGTGGTGCCAGAATGGTGCCAAATGGCCAGCATACAGTAGAAGAAGAAAGGTGTTGCCAGAATAGCTTGGCGCCTTCCGGCGCAAGCTATTCTGGCAACACCTTTCTTCTTTTGTAGAGTATAATGCCACAATCAATACACTACAAAATAATAACACATTTTCAAAAAAATGAGGGAGTGTGTGGAAGCAGGAATTGTGAGTACCAACAGAGAGGGAGAACGAAGGTGCGTTATTCTCCCGGTGGACACTGGACCTGTGGTGAATGATTTGTATAGTGTGTGTCAAAGCACCATGCACTGTGTGGAAGATAGAGAATGATGGAAGACGTTTTGAAGAGCGTGTTTTGCTTGAACTCTCTGGTTTCTTCAGTTGGAATTAACACGATCATGTTACATACTTTAAACGATTCGCAGAAGAGGTTTTGTTTTTGTTTGATGTGAATTTGTTCCTTTTTATTGTTCGTTTGTAATGACATGGCACAGGTTGTATGTACCATTTCTGATTAGTTTTTTTCTGCTATTTGCTTATGGATATAGACACAAGTCTAATTTATTGTGAAAGGACGTGGACTTCACGTAAGCTGAAAGGTGCAGTAAAACATGGATACATGTTTAAAAAGAGTTCTGTACATGTTTGTATACTTTAGTCGGTAGTTACGGAGGAGAGAATGAATGACAGATCCTGTATTAACTCTTCGCGGTGAGCCACATCTGGATAGCCGGCCTAAAATCCGCAAATCCAGATGTGGCTCAACACGAACGAGTTAACACTTTGGCTGCCGGTAGCGGTTTTTGTCACGATGATTCCTACAGGGATCACAACATCCAGCCAGTCCTACAGGGATCACCGTGACATAAACCACTACCAGCAGCCAAAGAGGTAAAAATTTCTTTAACTCATTCTACCCCAAGACCGAAATCCCCCAATTTTGCCGTTCTCTGAAGACTGCGTTGCAGTGCAGGACACAGATCAACCATGATAGTTCAAGGGTGGTGCCAGAATATCTTGGCGCCCATAGGCGCCAAGCTTTTCTGGCATCGCCCTTGAACTATCATGGTCGATCTTTATCTTGCTGTGGTGTGTCTGGGCTAGAATGAGTTAAGTTGAATTGGATTATTAAGGTGTTGCACACTGCAGACTTCTTACCAGCTGCTTGTACTGCGGATGTTGTAGGAACCCAATCAAGTCGGAAAGATATGTGCGCTGATCTGTCATTTTGATCATCTGGTTTATAGGCCCCGACGTTCAGAAGCACACCTTTTTTTTTGTGGTGTTGCGGATGAGTTTTGTTTTGAACACATGTAAAAAAAATCTTGGGGAACTTGTGCGCGAGTGGAAGTGAGACAAAAATTTGCAAGATCATAATTTTGCCAGGTTAAATTAATTTTCTGCTATTAATTGCTGTTAGTGTTGGAAAGGGTTCGATTAAAAAAAAAATTTCCCAGAAATTACTATATTTTCAAAATCGATCTCTTTCCATCAACAATGGCTGACATCCCTGTAGTTTCACAAAGGGCGACGTTCACCCAGGCTTGTGTACATAGCGCAGTAACTGCTCGTTTATAATGTACGGTGTGCGTGTGTTTGTTTAATAATGTAAACAGTTGTGACTTTGGAGTTGTTTTGAGGTTCTGAGGGTTCAGCATATCCCATTCCCTTGTGTTTGTCCAAAGTAAGGCAGATCAGAAAACTGCTACGTAGTGTTTACCCGCTAGTAAGTCTAGAAACTAAATTCCCCTCCTCCTCTTTCAGGGAAATATCTGGTTAAAGCAGGGAGTTGGAGCGAAAGGAAAGACCATATATCGTTCATGTCATTACTTTTACGTAACATTTGCACGGTTGTGAAAAACCTGAACTCGGTCCATTTGCAAGAGGTATAGGTCCTCATGAGCCCCCGCAACTGCGGGGGCTCATGAGGATCTATGCCTCTTGCTGAAACCACTTTGTATCCGTGTTCCTTGGACAGCTGGGGATCTGTGACATTGAATTGACAATGACGTCAAAAACACAGTCTGTGTTCAGTGGTAGCGAAGGGGTTGAACTATTGACGTCAATTTTAAGGAGGTGAGGGAGGGTGAGTTCATTTTCTTCCGGGGGAAGCGAAAAGCAAGTCTGCCGTACTCGGTGGCACGTGGGGCTTCAGATTAGTTGAACCGTGGTTCTGATGATGAATGCGGCTCTATCATGACTGTGTAGATTTTGCAGGAATATACCCCTTTTGCCTGAGGTTGATTTGAAAATGGTGCCTGCGTGGATCCTTGTGAGGAGATAGGGAACTTTTGCAAGAGCGTACCTGCCTTTGTAGTCTAGCAGCTGCCCTTCATAGACGATCAGCCGTTTACGAGATAGTGATTTTCTAGAGAGTAACAAAGGTTTGGGTATATCAAAATGAAGTCTAGTTTGAATAAAAGCAGTGCGCACTCGTTTTAAACCGCCGGAGGATGGAGACATTTTTCTGTAGCACATTTTGTTTCTAGTTCGCCTGCAGACGAAACCAGGACATTCGCAGCCATGTTCCCAGGGGATCAGTAGTTTACGCGGGTCTCATTGTTCCTGTAGTCAGTGATAGTATGCACTATATGTCACATAAAAGGATTTCATTTATTTTTTTAAATAAAATTTGCACACTTAGGTATATTAAGAGAAGAAGCAGTTACGAAAAGGCTTGCCTTGAACTCAAATATCGTTACTCAACAATAAGGTATCCCAAACTGATCACGTGATCAAAACATCGGCACACGCGGATTTCCCTGCGATGAATTTCGATGTACCGGCGAGTTCTTTTTGATTTGTTCTACAGAAGCGTGTTTGTTTCCCAAAAAGGCGAACATGCAACGTTGCTTTGTGCATTTTTACATCTTGATAAAGGTTTGTCACGTTTATTTTCATTCACTTTACCATCGCTTTGCCTGTTTCATTTCGACACCACAGCAAAAAAAAAAAAAAAAAAAAAGGCTATCTTCGAAACCTATGTCCGAGGTGCAACATGTTGCATGCTGTAAAAGAGTGCCACACCACTAGGTTGTAACTGTCATGCCTGAACAAAGTTTCGGAACTTGATTAATTATTATTATACTGTAACACTTAATTCAATCAGTTGTACTGGCAAGCTATTTTGTGATGTGCGATCAGTGCCATGCAGTCTCGATCAGTGATCACTGATGGTACAGTACACTTGACACGTACAAAATACACAGCACAATGTGAACACGCTTGGAAGTTCATGCAATGCTTTGTTTAAAATTAAACCCTATCTTGCTAGCAGGAACTATTTTGCTGCTGCATAGTTTAAAGTTTGTCTGCATTATTGCAGTTTGCTGCAAGATTCTTAGCAGCTGGCATTAGCACTGACACTCATATATTTGGGGATTAAAACGAGAAAGAAAACGGAGACAGGTAACACAGAGTGATCAAATGAATGAGATATGCTTTGTGATGAACAGCTATTTAAAGTAAAGGGGGGGGGGGGGGGGGGGGGGAGGCACATACCTTTATATTGTGCACGTACTATTTCTTTCAGTGTTTGCATCACCCATCATAACACCATTGGCCTCGATGATTTCTCATGTTTTATTTGAGTGATTTACAAAATACATGTACTTGCTGCTGTTATATTATTTTCTTACTGGCTTTGACATTTCGCTGTAAGATTTACAGTCCCATACTTTAAGCCTGTCCTGACTATCGCACATGGAGGTTGACTGTATCATTGATATGTGTGTGTAGGTATCGTTTTGTTTGAGGTGGCAGTTTTGGCCTCACCTTTAAGTTTGGTGCCCCTGTGCATGTGGCCACCAGTACTATTTACAGAACTGATGGCTGCGTGTGCAGTGTGATTAACTGTACACATGAGATTTTTAGGTGGGCAGCTAAAATACAGGCAGTCAATACAAGCCACTTTCTTAACCTCAAATTTCTATATATATGTTTTACAGCCCACTAATGGCAAGTAATGCCCATCAGTATACAATTGTGCATGTCTTTTGTGGGTGTTCTGTGGTTTTCCTTATCAATGTGAACTGGGCAGCCTATTGTTTGAAGTGATCAGTGGTGGCATTTAAAGGGGGGGGGGGGGGGGGGGGCACATACTTTATAATATTGTGCACATACTATTTCTTTCAGTGTTTCCATCACCCATCATAACACCATTGGCCTCGATGAGTTCTCATGTTTTATTTGAGTGATTTACAAAATACATGTACTTGCTGCTGTTATATTATTTTCTTACTGGCTTTGACATTTCGCTGTAAGATTTACAGTCCCATACTTTAAACCTGTCCTGACTATCGCACATGGAGGTTGACTGTATCATTGATATGTGTGTGTAGGTATCGTTTTGTTTGAGGTGGCAGTTTTGGCCTCACCTTTAAGTTTGGTGCCCCTGTGCATGTGGCCACCAGTACTATTTACAGAACTGATGGCTGCATGTGCAGTGTGATTAACTGTACACATGAGATTTTTAGGTGAGCAGCTAAAATACAGGCAGTCAATACAAGCCACTTTCTTAACCTCAAATTTCTATATATAGATTTTACAGCCCACTAATGCCCATCAGTATACAATTGTGCATGTCTTTTGTGGGTGTTCTGCGGTTTTCCTTATCAATGTGAACTGGGCAGCCTATTGTTTGAAGTGATCAGTGGTGGCGTCATCTATAATGTATGTGTGCATTTGGCCACTAGTATTGTTTACAAAGATGCTGTTTACAGAACTAGTGGCTGAGTATGCATATTAGTTCTGTTATTGTTATCAGGTGTGGCCTTATCTGTAAGTTTTGGTGCCCCTGTGCATCACTGCATGAGGCCAACATTACTTTTCACAGAACTGATGGCTGCATGTGCAGTGTGATTAACTGTACACATGAGATTTTTTAGGTTAGCCTAAAATACAGGCAGTCAATACAAGCCACTTTTTAAATCTCAAATCTCTATATACACATGTATATAGGTTTTACAGTCCACTAATGCCCATCAGTATACAATTGTGCATGTCTTTTGTGGGTGTTCTGCGGTTTTGTATGTGGGGTGGGGTTGAAAGCGGGGCAGTATGGCACCTATTACTGTGTATGTGTATGTACAAAACCTACATTACCCAAAAACATGAATAAATAATTTAAATAGTTATTTGGGTATAACGCCACGCAGGCGACTACGGCCACCCTCATGATGGTTAAATGAATAAGATAAAGTAAGTCAAAGATACCTGGGGCATATGAATGCTAAGTAAAGGATAGATTATGAACATGCACAGATATACATTCTTTTGGTGGGTGTTCTGCGGTTTTGTGTGTGTAACTGGAGTGGGGTTGGGAGCGAGCGGTATGGCACCTATGACAATGTACATGTATAAGACATTTATTCACCAAGTAAAACATAAGGATTTTTGTGTGGCATGGCGACAGTAAAATACATCCTCACTTGTAGGGCATTCATCATGTCATACACTCAGTTGGCGATCATCCTGTATAGAGCACTAAACGATAGATAATAATAATAGTGTACATTTATATAGTGCTTAACTTCCAAATGAATGGTGCTCACAATATTAAACACTAATCAGTCATATGTCACAAATCATGGAATCACGTTGTTCCATGGATGGTGCTGTACTGAGGACAGCTTCTGGAAAGAAACTGCACCTGAATCGAGAGGCTCTGGCTTTCAAAGCACGGAACCGCCGGCCAGAGGGCAAAAGCTTGAAGAGATCATTGGCTGGGTGCGGCAGATCTGATGTAATAGTACTGGTGGCCACATGCACAGAGGCATCATGGTGTATGTTCTTAGCCTGTATGCTGATGTGTATGTACAAAACCTACATTACAAACAAAATAAATAAATAATTTAAATAAATAAGATAAAGTAAGTCTAAGATACCTGGGACATATGCATGCTAGGTAAAGGATAGATTATGAACATACACAGATGTGCATGTCTTTGGGTAGGTGCTCTGCGGTTTTGTGTGTGTATTTGGGTAGGGGTTGGAAGCGGGCGGTATGCCACCTATTGCCATCTAAAATTCTATATATGATATATGTGTATATTTTCTTCTTGTATGCTGATGTGTTTGTACAAAACCTGCATTACAAACAAACAAAAGTAAATAAATAAATAGTTTAAATAAATAGTTATTTGGGTTTAATGCCGAGCAGGCGACTAATGTCATCTCGTGGCTGTTACATAAATAAGATAAAGTAAGTCAAGATACCTGGGTCATATGAATGCTGAGTAAAGGATAGATTATGAACATGCACAGATGTACTTGTCTTTTAGTGGGTGTTCTGTGGTTGTGGAGTGGGGTTGTTAGTAGGCAGTATTACCATGTATGTGTATGAGAACATCAGCATATGTATAAAACCTACTTTACAAACAAATAAAAATAAATAATAAATTTTAATAAATAAAATAAGATAAATCAAAGATACCTGCGACATGAATACCAAGTAAAGGATATATTATAAACAAGCACAGACTTGCAATATTTTTAATGCCGTAAGCATACTCGCGTCGCTAGTTTCAAAATGGCGGTCAGCGAGATGCCTTCGAAAGAAGTCAATCAGACGCGCACGGTTAATCAGCTTTACTTTGCTCCTGAAGTGAAACAGAGATTATTTTGGATTTGAACTTTGAAGTACATCTTATCAACGTCAAATACGTTATTTTTCCAGGTCTTGAAAACAGCCTTTCCCATAGAACTCGGGTCTCATTTGTGGGAGGAAAGCATATCGAAAGTAAACTACCTTAGTCGTGCATGTTGTGCATTGTGTCTGCCGACCATCTTCAACATTCTGCATACTTTATGTCCAGATACAACATGCATGTTGTTCGTCCGTTTTCCAGCCTAACGGCTCTAAGTGTAGGTCTGCTCTTTTGTTATTAGTGGAGATGGGATTTGTAACTGGTCAAGCAACTCTTATCCGACTGGTCTTAAGCACAAGCCAGGCAGAGTGAAATCCATCTCCGAACCGTTTCCATCTAAATCACCTTGTTCAGCTAAACACCTAAATATAAAAATTGTAGTTTTTGCAACCCATTCAACCAATATCGTAAATATGTATGCATGTTTACTTGCTGATGATTTTAATTTACTCACTGGAATAAACATGTAACTTGTATGCTCGAAATTTTCAATGTTATGCACAAAAAATGTCTTTCACCTTATCTGGGCCGTGTACGAGGACTGGTTCCCTCACATCGAAAAATAGCTTTCGAAAAACACTTCTACAAAAATGTCTCCATCCTAAGGACAAATATTGTTGCCATGCATAAATTCGTACCTGCAAACCATTGTTACTCTTTTGACGAACTACTTACCTCTGCAGAAATTGCGAAAAGCTGCTAGACTATTGGCTTGTGCAGAATAAGTTGTATATATATATATATACTAAAAATTATGTGTTTACACGACTGGGCATTGTAGCCTGCGGAACTGAGGTCAGCCTAGTTTTTGTTCAAAGTTAGTTCAAGTTACATTGTGGTATTGTAGTCCCTCTGAAGCTGATTAATAGACCTCAGCGCGGAAGTCTGATAATCAGTTTCAGAGGGCAGGGGATCTAACTGTTTGTCTGTCCAGCGCTGTGATTTCCCTTGGTTTGCATATAGTTTCAGAGGGGACTATAATACTATGACATATTTCTGGAAATAACCCAAGATGGACGGTGTGTTTCCATCTTGGTATGCATGTATTGCTGTCTGTCAATAAAAACTTCACTTGCACTCTCTAGTCTTTCTTTTTTTCCCGCCAGTACACTTTTGTAACACCGGCTCCAGGGGTTTCAGATCAGACGACATTATATTTAAAACGTAATTGTAAACATTGATTTAACAGTGTCTGTGAAAAATAAAATACTGCCGTGAGTGCTAAAGTTTCCGTGACTTGTGAAATTATGCCACCTGTTCCAGTCGAGAGATGATGCACCGGAGCTGACATTCACACTCGCATCTCGCACTCATATTCACATCTCGCACTCCGCACACACATGGATAAACGTGCACGCATCGCTTCATAAACAGGCGCGCTCACAATCATGCTATTGTCAGACACGCCATCTATCTCTCGCTATCAAGAACTGAGTGAGGTAAAAATTCCAAGTACTTCTTCAAGAAAGATCAACATAAAATGTACGAACAATACATCATCAAAATGAGATTTAAATAATCAATCCACGGATTCGGAAAAAGATATATTCTTAGTTGGTAAAAAGATGACTGGTGGTGGCACACACCCAAAACTACATTAATAATAATACATAGTACACGTAACACATACACACGCGCAGCCTACCCTCATTTTCAGGCAGCACATCCAGACTAAGGTAATCTTGATATGCTACCTGGAAAAGATGGGTCTTCAAATTTGTTTTGAAGGTCATCGGGGTAGGGGATAGACGGACATGCAGTGCTTAGCTACACAACAAATTCCCGTAAAATGTATAAACCATCCGAACGTTACTGTTAAAAACTAACGGACTATTATCGCTGCTATACATTGTGAAACGGGCAACGAATGAATGTCTACCTGTATGAAGCGGCCTGTAAATGTCTCACACAGACCATGCAGAATCAAATATGCAAATGAGACAAGCGTATTACTTGGTATCAAAAACTGGGGAGAATCTTCAGTGCACTACACTTGCAAAATCCGGACAACCACAATTGACTATTTACGTAATGCCAATTACACTTATAAACCGAAAGTCCGCTGGAAGCGCTCGCAAATTTAGAGAGGGGGGGGGGGGGGGGGGGGCATAAAATTGCTATTCGCTACACTGTTGTGCAGTTCTGTCCTTGCTAAGCTACTTAGAACACCAACCAAACAACAAAAACTAACTAATAATAAGAAAGAAGTACCCAACGGAGAAAGAAACACGCTTAGAAAAGATGGGTACAACACAATTTATTAATATTTCGGGTAAATACCCTTTGTCAAAATAGACAAACAGAGAGATTAGCCGCTACTTATCTTCATTGGCAGAAGGAATGTGGCAACTCAGAGTTGTCACATTCCTTCTGCCAATGAAGATAAGTAGCGGCTAATCTCTCTGTTTGTTTGTTTGTCTATTTTGACAAAGGGTATTTACCCGAAATATTAATAAATTGTTTTGTACCCGTCTTTTCTAAGCGTGTTTCTTTCTCCGTTGGGTACTTCTTTGCATATTACACGCTTGGCAGTCACCTTTTTGGTCATGATTAACTAATAATAAACGTCACACACACGCACACAGACACACATATACATGTACTCGTGCACATGCGCACTTTTGTACATACACACGTACGTGCGCACATAATTATCTAACATATAAGTAGGAATGATATTTTGTGTACTATCAAAAACAAGTTAGAAAACAGAAAAAAACCATTTGGAGGCTAGATAAACAAAAAAATAGCAAAAATTAAAAAAAAAACATGAAGCGTATTATGTCGAGAAACAAAGAAGAAGAAAGGATCAGCATAACGTTGTCTTAGAAAGGTAATCATGTACTCTACATTAAAACAGAGAGAGGGACGTGGTTTGTTGAATAGTGGAAGGAAGGGAATTCCATAAAATAGCACCTGAATAAGACAGGCTAGATTATGTTTGCAGTCTGGTCGTGCGCAGTTTTTGTCTGGAACAACTGCGAGTATAGTATCTCCAAACTGACACCACACAAAAGTTCAAGTTGGCGCAGAAGTTATATACTTCCTTCCAATGAATAGTGTCGCAGCGTCTGACAAATGCTGACGCGGATGAAGTATCTCTGCCTCATATACACAGGCAGCTGAGCTGCAAAAGAAGTTTATGTGCTAGACAGTAAATGCTCTTTCTACCCTCAGCATGTTGTCTGCCACAGGTTGAATCTGCGTCCGGGTGGGAAGTGAGTGTGTGCATGGGGAAGGGTGCACATGTGTATGGAACATCCAGTGACTGCGGGAAGCTTATATTCTACAGAGTGAATGCTTCTTCTAAAGGCCTCAGCGGGGTGTTGTCCGGTTGGGAAGTGAGTGTGTCAATGGGGAAGGGTGCACATGTGTATGGAACATCCAGTGACTGCGGGAACATGGGACAGGTAATTGTGTTATATGTATCTCGGATCAACAGGGAAATGTCCCTGGTCAACTTGGCATGGGACAATAAGGTTTTTTAAATATGCATCCAAATACTGGACATTATTTAGAACGATTACCGCAAGACTGAGTAGTCCTCAACAATTATCACATTAAAAAAGAATATGAGACGGTAACTTGTGGGCAAGAACAAACTCAGTGCCAGGTGGACAGACTTCCTACACGACTTTGTGTGCAATGGACAACGCTCCGCATAGGAAGCCCGGAGATTTGACCCTTGTGTTACTCAAGCGTCTGAATTGCCAAAAATCCTTTCTCTGAGTTGGCCGTTGACACTGGCACTCTTCTGGAACGCCTCACTGTCTTCGTTTATGACAGAACGAGTCAGCATGGAAATCCTGTCCTAGCTGCCAGTTTGGAAACCCACAATAGCCTGTAAATCATTTGAGAAATGCGTCTGAAAGAGTGAATCTTAGCTCGGGGAATAGGTCCGGTTTGGCTGTAACAAAGTAAAGTGATGGTGCACAGAGCTATTGCAAGAGCAAATGCGACAAAGACTTGAAGATACATTTTCAACTTCCTATGCTGTTCCAAAAGAAACACTGCACGGACTAATTGTATAGAAGGTCGACACCGATATAATAGATACGATGCACGGATAACGTGCACGATATGTTTACTGTTATCCTTTTTCGTGACCTTGAGCTTTATGATAAGTCCATGACGCAGAACAATAAGTATATACACTAGCCCTATTGACATGCCACTAAATTTACTGTGCGTTTAATAATTTTCTGTACCAACACTTAACCAAATACTAAATGGTCTTACGTGACCTTGATATGTGACCTTGGTCATTCAAGTTTTATGTGAGAGTGTATTTAAAGCTTGCATTTTCATCAAATGGTCTTCGAAAGCGCGAATGACATATTTACTTTTCATACAATTTTTTTGGTACCTTACTATAACCTCCTGTGTCCTGGACTTGCACGAAATGGCTAATAACAAAACTAAACATTCACAGTTTTAATCTTTTGTTGACAATTTCTTACGGTTTTTTTTTTTTTAATAGTAAAGTAACCGTTTTAGTGTATGAAAAGGAGAATGCAGTTATGCGAAAATGCACATTTATGGCTCCATCATTGCCTTTTGTGACCTTGACCTTCATCAAAGGTCATTCAAGCAGGTATTTCTAGAAAGGTCATCCTATGGACAATACACATGCCAAGTATAAAGACTCTACGTTGGATGGTCGCAGAGGCAAGACGAGACCAGGTTAGTTAGTTAGTTGTTAGGGTTTAACGCCGAGCAGGCGCCGAAGGCCATCTCACGGCGGGCAAGACGAGACCAAGTGGAGTCAGTGGGGCTGGCCTTTCAACGTTATCATCTAAAAATAGAAAATGTCACGTGACGCGACCAAGAGGGCCTAACCGCGTGGGCGCCCCCTCCAGAATGAAAGAGGGTCACCTGATGGAGTACCTCAAAAAGTTTGGCGCTGTTATCCAGCGTGTCCCGATCAACTTGTTAACTCATTCTCCAGACACACCACAGCAAGAGACGGATCGACCATGATAGTTCAAGGGTGATGCCAGAATAGCTTGGCGCCTATGGGCGCCAAGCTATTCTGGCATCACCCTTGAACTATCATGGTCGATCTGTGTCCTGCACTGCAATGCAGTCTTCAGAGGACAACGGCAAAATTTGGGGATTTCGGTGTTGGGTACAAGTATGGCACCTAGCTATACGGAGTGCATGCCACTGGAACACGTGCAATCCACACAGCGCTCCTACTGCACTTGTCCGTTCGGAAATTCTGCACGGCGTTAGACCTACGTAGCAGGACACTAGGGTCTTGTCGATGATGTCATTCTCAAAGGCGTCAGACCTACGTAGGGTCTTGTCGATGACGTCATTCTCCGTCCAAGGCGTCAGACCTACGTAGCAGGACAGTAGGGTCTTGTCGATGACGTCATTCTCCAAGGCGTTAGACCTAGTCGTAGCAGGACACTAGCGTCTTGTCGATGACGTCATTCTCCAAGGCGTTAAGGCCCCGCCACACTTGCCGGTTGTGCCCCGATTTTGAAGCCGATTCCGGCCGATCCGATTGCGATCGGATGACGTCATATATCCGATCCGATCGCAATCGGCTGGGAATCGGGTGTTTAGAAACTGCTCTATTTTTCCGATCCGAATCGGTCCCGATTGTAAGCTTCAACGAATCAGAGCGCGTCTCGCAAAGCACGTCGTTTCAATTTGCAAATGGCAGAAGATCAGTCAACCACCATCGTTGCCGATCGGTTTCGCCCGCCTCAGTCTTCCCGAATATGATGCAAAACTGCTGATAATGCAAGCACATCATCATCACTGTCCAAACTAGCAGCTATTTCGCTGAACAGGTACGACCTTGATCTTCGATTCAAACCGGTCGGCTAAATAAAGTCGGGGAATGTACAAGTTTTTGCAGTCCGGTCCGATCACACTCCGATTCGAAACTGCTCAAGAATCGGCCTCAAAATCGGGCATGGCGGGGCCTTTAGACCTACGTGGCAGCTGGACACTAGGGACTTGTCGATGACGTCATTCTCCAAGGTGTTTTGGCTTCGTGGCAGGACACATGGGAACTGAGTGGACTTCCATCTACAACAGGGAACAGTGCGCACGCGTGCTGAAAATCCGACCATCTACAAGAGAGGGACAGTGAGGCTGCCGTTGAATGCCGAGAGTACGAGTATGCTGGTTGCGCAATGTCATTGGTCAGTAGAGCTCCCTATGCCGTGCAAGACACTGGCATTGTGTTGAACCTAGGTTTACGTATGATAGGTTGGTTTCTTTTCTAATATTAGATCAACATCATGACGTCAACACGGAAACTGCCGCCCGGAGTGATGTGCTGTGTCTATTAAGTGCTTAAGGTCGACGCACGGAGATGCACTGTGATTTTAAATCCATGAAAATGCTGTCATTAAGGCGGTCTCAGCCCTTCCCTGGACACAATGCCTGCCCTGCTCAAGCTCTCCCGACAATTGTTATTATCGTTTAACGTCCTGTTCATATTTTGTGTTGTTGATAGTCTCTCCTGTCTGCATCATTAAAACCAAGCACGTGTTTGAAGGGCTACGAACAGCCACGGCCGATCTGGAAAGACCGGCCATTTTCGCATCGAACAGTCCAACTGAGACTGAACTGCCGCAGTTCAGTGGCTCGCGGGCTTTGATTATACACCGTCACACTGAATGCAGCCTCACGCCATTTCATTTGTTCTTCAAAATCTTTAGTTAATGTCATTAGCCGCACTGAGATAATAGAAAAGCTTATACAGGGGATCAAAGAACATTTTCTTTAGTATTGTCATCGTTCTGGTAATGCTTTCCGCTGCACCCATAACTGACTGACCAGCCAAGCTCTGCGTTTTCAGCTCGCCAGCTCATAGGCAAAAGAAGTGGATTCGGCAAGCACGTGCACGTTTAGAACTACGGTCTCAACTCGGTCGGAGCGGCCACCTTCAGGACACTCAGTTCAAGTTACTGCCGAGAAAAAGTCAACATGATCCAATTGCAAGAGACATAGATCCTCATGAGCCCCCGCGACTGCGGGGGCTCATGAGGATCTATGCCTCTTGCACAGACCAATATGTATCCATTTTTTGGGGTCGGTGTTGGCTTTTGGTCGTTGATTGAACCCAAGATTTCAGACGACGCGGCCGCAAAAATGTCGGTACAGTGGCCGGGAAGGTGTTAAGTGCTACGGACTAGTTCAAGTTCAGAAATAACCGACCGAGAAAGAAAGAAACACTCATTGAAAGGACGAGCACAAAACGCTTTACCGGGTAATGTTCGTGGTTATTATCGTTTTCAAGTAGACAGACAAACATCAATGGGAATGTGCTGCGCATACCCTGGGGGCAAATTGTCGGGTACCGGGAGAGGTCTCGTCTGCAGCCTTTCCATGCCCGGGATTACGCCACAAGTACACTTCTGTTCGGGGGGTGGAGGGGCGGGGAGAGAGGACTCTCACCTCTCGCCAAAATATCAAACGACGGGAGGCGGAGGGGAAGGGTTGGGTGAGGGGGGGGGGGGGGGACTTAGTGTGTGCGTGTCGAAACTCGCCCAAAAAATCAAACGAGGAGGAAGGGGGTGGGTGGGGGTGGGGGGTGTTCCAAACACCCCAACAAGGAACTTTGTTATAGCATTTTAAAGGATTTGAAAAAGGGGAGGGGGTGGGGTGGTGTCCGAAACCCCTGGACCCCCCCCCCCACACACACACACACACACTGACACACACACCCCAGATCTGCCTCTGGTACCGTACGACTTAGTATTGCGTATGCGCGTCGAAACTCGCCCAAAAATCAAACAGGGAGGAGGGGGGAGGGGGGGGGGTGTCCGAACACCCCAAAAAGGGACGTTATTATAGCATTTTAAAGAATTTTGGGTTGGGGACGGGGGGTTGGGTGCGGAATCCTCTGCCGGGCGGGACTCCCGCCCCCCTCCCCGATCGTCCCTTGGTGCTTGTGGCGGCGGGACTCCCCGAGTGGCGGGAGCCTGGTACTGCCGCAAGCTGCACGGGTTACCACTGAATTGCCGCCAAAAGTTCACACTGCAGTGTCGTTCCGCTGGGTTTGCCCACTTTGAAAAATCATTAACCCCACTGAAAAGTTAATGTTCAGGAGATGTTCGATCCGGCATCGTCTCCTGCCAGCGTCAGTGGTGCATCGGGGCTAAATGGGTTAACCCCATTAGCCCCCATCGCCCGACAGCAGGAGACGGCTTGACCATGATAATTCAAGGGTAGTGCCAGATGAGCTTGGCGCCATCAGGCACCAAGCTGATCTGGCACTACTTTGTGACTGGTGCATACCCTTTTGGCAAAACTACAAATTTGAGAAATGCAGTCTTAGGGTTAAAACAGTTAATTAACCCTCTTAGCCCCAAGGTCCCATTTTAAAGGATTTGAAAAAGGGGAGGGTTGCCAGTTCTGCACTAATAATAATAATAATAATAATAATAATAATAATAATAATAACCACCCCCCCCCCCCCCCGGCCCCACACTTTGGTACCGGTCTCAGGCCACTTTACAAATTTCAAATACAAGCGATAAAAAATCTCTGTAACTTCAGTAGCTGAACTGGCCCTTCGTCTGTCTTGTACTGTGTTTGTCATAAATGGCGTAAATCCGTGTCTGTTACGTGAGTGTGCGTGTTGGGTTTCAGTTCGCGGCGCTTTGAGTCGATCTGCCCAAAAATTGAGAAAAAGCGCCTATATAATAACAGTATTATTATTATTATTATTATTATTTCTCACATTTTGAAGGTGTTGCCTAATGACTATGTACCAGTTGCAGGAGATGGATTGACCATGATAATTCAAGGGTAAAGGCGCCAAGCTCATCTGGCACTACCCTTGAATTATCATGGTCAACCATCCTCCTGCAACTGGTACATATTTGTTTGAAATGGGGTTAAATTTGGGGTTAAATAACTATTTCCGTTCCGGCGGCCGCCAGCACGAGCTAACTTCATCAGCAGTGTGACTGACCACCGACATTCCACAAGGAGTCGTGAGCGCAGTTGAAGTCCCATCTCCACAGTGTGAAAAGACAAAGCCCTTTGTGGCCGGTCAGTGTTATTAGTACTAGTAGTGCAGAACTGGCAACCAACACGCGCGCGATATCCCGGCCACAGTGGTCTCTGGTAGGTTTAGGTCGGGCGGTAAAACACAGGAGCAAAATGGCAAAACAACGTCAGTGTTATGCCCACAATAACTCGCTGTCAAGTTTCGGTAACGTGAACAAAGAGGGGGGGGGGGGGGGGGGGGGGGGGGGGATTATAAAACGACTAAAAAGCAAGCCCGCACTGTTCAAAGGGAGGTAACTTTGGTTAGTACAGACGGAAGTCGCACAGGTTGTGCCTCCCTTGTCTTCGTTGGTGTCGTCAACCATTTCCTCCAATAACTGGGCGAGACAAACCCGAACCATGTCTCGGCGAGACACCCGAGACAGTCAATGCGAGATACCCGTGCCACCCGTTTATTAGGTTCGGCACGTCTGATCTTGTCTCGGAGAGTTCGCCGAACCTATTACTAAATAAACACGTTTGACCTTTCACCCCTGAGACACAACAGGTGGTTATTTATGACACACAGCTGCGTAACGAGTGAACGAAGCACGCACAATTTGATGACAGTTTTTAATCAAATTACGCTCGTTCTCCTCGGTAGTATAGTGGTAAGTATTCCCGCCTGTCACGCGGGCGACCGGGGTTCGATTCCCCGCCGGGGAGTTTTTTTTTCTTTATTCTTAGAAGCTACATTTAATTTTGTTTATTTTTGACACTTTTATGTATATGTCGTAAACCTCCCATACTTTTCCTTTTTTTTTTTCTTTTAAGCCACGCACCTGCCCTTCATTAAAAGAAAACTGATCACTGTAAGACCTATCATAGTCTCTCCGTAGTGGTGAGCTTGGTGGTTCAGTCAGAAGGTAGAGTGCTCGACTCTCGTTTGAAAGGTCGCGGGTTTGAATCGAGCTGGGGTCAAAATGTGTTCAGACCGTGTTGGGTGCCCGGTCTTTGCAATCCGGCACCATCTCCAAGAGGCATAATCTATGCCTCTTGGAGAGTTTAGCCGCGTGAGCAAAAGACTGTTGTCTCCCGGCCAAACTGAGGTGTAGTAAGAGTTGACGCCGTGCGTGTGCCAGTGTGAGTGCGTGCGTGTGTTTAGAAGGGGGTGGGGGTGGGGGGTATATCAAGGCCGGCCACTCCTCATTATGTTAAAGTGATCTCCCAGTAAGCAAAGGTCATCGGACCCATGGCGGCCGTCGTAGGCCCGAAGACCTATTGCTACTGGGGTTGTCTCCCCGTAATGAATGCACACAGCCATCAGGAGCAGCCACGGAGTGACTTTCACCTCTTCAGTTCTCGCCTGAACCCAAAAACTGTGACAGACCACAGACACTGCCGTCTGGAGGCCGCCTGCCCCAGTTTGCTGATGGCGGTCACCTGGGAAACGCATGGTCCTGGAGGCTGATTCAGCTTTTGAACATCGGCCTTCAGCCAGCCCGTTCCATCTGCAAGAGGCACTGACAAATTCCCATGAGCCCCTGCGTCCGCAGTCACAGCCAACGGTTACATTCTGCATCCGCAGGGGCTCATGAGAATTATTTCTCTTCAGCTAGCCCTGCCGCCATGGCCCATTTTCAGTCTTTTCAATTCAGTTTTCGCACTGCCCAGTGTCTCCCATGGAAAGGGTTCCTCACTGAGAATTTACCCAGTTCCTTCATGGTGTGTTCTTGGCAGACATTGACAGACAACAGAATCGTATTGGCTGATTGGCTGATTTGTAACGGATTAGCTTGGCGCCATCAGGCACTAACTCCTTAAAGGCCCACTGCCGCCTGTAACTGTTACAAGAAACACTTCTGTAACAGATGGGGGCGCTGTACTCCGAGGCGCGGTCAGACATGATGAGGAGGTGAGCCAAAAAGCCTAACGCGCAAGCAACAGTCAGGGAGATACACCCCTCTCCCCCCCCCCCCACGCCGGCCCCCGCCCCCCGCCCCCGCCCCCGCCCCCTGGTCGAAATCAGCGACAGCTGCAAGTCCTTTCCCGTTCACAAACTGAACCAGAACCCGAGATGATTACAATACCCTGCACACAGGTACACAGGTCTAGTTATATGGTTCGTTTAGACAGGAGAATCCAGTTCAGCACACATCGTCTTTATAGCAAATAACCTGACAATAACTCCACTCACTTCTATCAAAGATCCTAAATGTAGGATCTTTGCTTCTATAAATACACCGCTACCAGGACGAGAAACGGCTAAACTAATGGATTGACACGCAAACGGCTCCGCAAAATAAATAGGTGCAATTACGCGTGTGTGTTTGCTGCGTGTCCCAACTGCTGTTAATGTTCATTAGGTGTGTCGACAAATGGTGTTGAAATATGTCTTCACATTTAGGCGTAATGCTGCTTTAAACGTCTGTGCGCCTTAACTCTTTCGAGACGTGCCGACTCCGGTTACGCGGCATTAGCCGCGTAACCGGAGTCGGCACGTCTAGAATGAGTTAACATCCGTGCACCTATACATATGCACATTGACTCATTCGAGACGTGCCGCCTCTGGATGACGCGGCTTATTCCGCGTATCCGGAGGCGGCGCGTCTCGAATGAGTTAACATTCTAAACGTCCGTGCAACTAAACATCTGTGCACTTCAGTTAACACTCGTGCACCAAAAGCATCCCTGTACTAAATATCTGAGGTGCATTAAACATTCCTAAACACCCGCGTGCCTAAACCAGCAATGCACCAAAAGATCTGTGCACCTAAACAACCGTGCACCAAAACAACCGTGCACTTCCGAGTCCGTGCGATGGTGAACTTCAATATCATAATAGTTTAGCTGTAAACCGACTCAGCATAACTCTCTCCCCCGCCCCCCCCCCCCTCCCACCCCGCCGCCCCCCCCCCCCCCAACCCTTCCCAAGGTTGAATCCACTCAAAAGATTTGTACTGCGGCTTTTCCAACTGTATTTCTCATCTGGGTGGATTCAAGCTTGCGCAAATGCACACCGCGGGTAGATCTGCGTCTACATATGGGAGACACTGGACACCAGTCACCAGTCATTACAGTCGACGACGCGTAAGTGGAACCTGCAGGGGAAATGTTTTTTCGTTAGACGTAAGCGTTGTTTTTCTACGGAACAAAATCATGTTCATAACGCACAACATTCTTCTAAGATAAGAATAAGATGTAAAAAATTATCTTCAAACAGATAAAAAGAACTGATAGAAGGTTTTCTGACAAAACCAGGTCAGAATTTAATGACGCCTGAAATGAATCTCTCAGATGCCGGGAAAAGAGATTCAGACAGACAGACAGAGAGACAGACAGGCAGACAGACAGACAGACAGACAGACAGACGTCATAATACGCGGAACCTTCCCGGCGACTTCTGTAACTGGCAGCTATATTTCAGGATGTTATTTTTCCTGTGGCAATTTTCTCAAATCCATGACAAAGAATTTGGGGGGGGGGGGGGGGGGGGGGGGCTGTTATGAAACACCTTGCTCCCGGCGAAACGGAATCATCATCATCATCATCATCAGTCCCTTGCCCGAACTGGGCGTTGGGGGGACTGAAAGGCAGCAACAACAGACAGTGCTCTCCACTGAGTTCTATTTTGGGCGGTGGCAAGCAAGTCTGGCATCTCGAGTTCGGTCCATTCTTTTATGTTTGCGACCCAACTCTTTCTCTGACGACCTCGCCGACGACTTCCTTCGAGAGTGCCTTGGAGGATAGTCTTGGACAAGGTGTTGTGTCGGGTCACGTGGCCAAACCAAGCAAGCTTGCGCCGTTTCACGGTTGCCAGAAGGGGTTCATGTGGGCCCACCAGGGAAGTGACGATGCTCCGTACATATTCGTTGGTTTTGTGCTCGCGGTACGAGATGCGGAGCAACTTCCTCAGGCACTTGTTCTCAAAGGAAACGGAATAACTTTTCCAAATTCCGCCTGTGCAGTAATATAGAGCTACTTCAGTGAGCCTTATTTCCGGTACAAGAATGTCAGGCGTGGTGAAAACGAAAACACGCCGAGAAAATGTGATTTTGGACCCTTCTGCTTCTAATTTTTTCGCCATTTTTAAACACCTAAATCATCATTGAGTTTTGTGATATAAAAAAAAGCCACTCTTGTCATGCAGAGCAATCTTCGGACATCAGATAACCAGCGGCATTCGTTAGGTTTTCTTTTTGTTGTTTTGGAGGCACGCATTTTCTTGTAGAGGTATCTTATTCCTATTATGAAACACAAAGAGCACCTAATATGAAACGTGTTTCATATTTAGAACAGTGTTTCGTATCAGGAGCAGTGTTTGTTTAGCGTATATACATCGGAAACCATTAAGCCAGTCTGTCCCAAATTTCAGATGTTGATACTTTTACTCAATACAGAGTTATCCCACACCAGGACCATGTCATTTTTTTGGTGTCAAAGTCAAGGTCACAACGGCTACATTTACTATGTATGCCATTGTCCAGACAATGTTACTGTAAACACCGAAACGATGTGATCCAAATGGCATTTTGTGATATTTTGTGACGACACAGAGTGTTGCACACCAGAATCTATGCACTGCCTTAAAGGCCAAGGTCACAACGGCCATATTTGTTTTGTGCAGGATTGTGTGCTAGGCAATATCTCAATGACCATTGGGCCTATTGAATGCAAATTTTAGATAATAGTATTTTACCATATCACACATTGCCATCAATCTTAACTGAGCCTCTACCTTTAGGTCAAAGTCATAGTTGCCATATTTGTCTTGCAGATTATTGAGTAGAGAATACCTCTGAAACTCCTTTACTGATTTGCTCTGAATTTTTAGGAAATGATGCCTTACCCTTATATATGATGTCTTTAACAGAATGAATTCACTACTTGTAAGGTGAAGGTCGCAGAAGGCATATTTGTGCGAGCCTTTGTGCCGGCAATATCTCTAAAACCACAGGTCGGATTGTTTTCCAAATTTTGCTTGATGATATTTTCACTTAACCCCTTCACGGCCGAAAAACTCTCAATAGGATCCATCTGCAAGACACATAGATCCTCATGAGCCTCGCGCGATCGCGGGTGCGGGGGCTCATGGCGGTTTTGGCTCTTGCTGACGCAAGTGACATATATTTATATGACGGTTGGGGTTCCTTGGGACTGAATTAAGAAAAAATTCAGAGCAATAGTTGCGTCCAGTGGTAATGTGAGAATAAAACAGATATGTCAAAACCAGGTTTATGTCGCTACATCACTTCAAGATGACGTGCACAGATGTTGGGAATGCTTTCAGGTAGACAAAATGGCGCATTATTGTCTGCGGGAAGGGGGTGGGGCTAAATAGTTTTGCCAAGAGCAAACCTTGTTGGCTTAGGTGTGACAGCAAATGTGAAACAGTATAAATGTAGTCACCAGTCATCCGCTCTTCAGCCCTCGTGTGTGTGTATGCGTGCGGTTTGTATAAGCAATTTATATTGGGATTATAACATTCACAGACTTTAAACTCGACACAACTGTAGTTTACAAGAACAACTTTACCTGCATAGTTCACCTGTAGAAAATGATCTTGGTCATCATAGGTCGATGTGTTTGTAAAGATTAGACATTTTTGGCACGCACACATTTTTAAAAAGTTGGGCGCAAAAGTACGTAAGTATGCATTTTATACCACGAATACTCTTGTGAATGACATCTCTTTAAGGTAGAGGGCCGTTATAAAAGGAACGTTCGGGAGATTCCGTAGACCTTTTCGTGGGAACTCTTTCTGTCGGCGGAGTCACAGTTGCTGAGAATGTGAGGAGGATGAGGACCTACAAATGCGCCACTTGTTGACTATCAAACGAGGCGTGCGTGGTGCTGGTGTTAGTGCGAGTGGGGGGTCGAGAGAAGGGGGAGAGAGGTCTGGAGACCTTTTCACCAATGGCCGAAAAATCAGTCACACCGTTTACAATTTCCAAGAAGAGGCGCGGGTAGGGTGTGTGTGGTAGGGGTGGGGGGTGGGGGTGGGGGGGGGGGGGGGTTCAAATTTCCCAATATGGAAAATTACACATTAACAAATATCCTGGGAGCCGTGCACTTTGGAACACCCCTCTTCCCCTGAATTTGCTTCTGAATATGTACATAAACCTGTGTCGATAATGCTAGCTTTTATCAAGTTTTACTTCTGAGGTGGAAAAACTAAATACAGTAGCTTTTATTCCCCCATACATAGAACATTTTCAACACACTTGCTGACCATGCCTGCCCTTTGACCTTTGGAAGGAGCTAATAAAATTAATATGCATAGACAGTGTAATCCCTAGCAAAACATGTCTACTGGGGTCTTACTGCACAGTTCACGTACGAACTGTAATAGCAACAACCTAAAATAAAATTCTTCTTACTTCCCGTGACCTTTGACCTTAACGAGAGGTTAACTTAGTAGAGCTGCAAACAAAAGTTGTATCATCAGTTTTCTCTTTGGCAAGTTTAAAAATAAGATTATAACTAATTTCTTTAAAATAAATCGCCCGTTTATTGACCTTTGCAACCTTGACCTTTCATGGAGGTCAGCGCAAGTGACAATCAAAGCTATTGTCAAATAGGATCACTGTACCAAATTAGAAGTCTGTGGCTCTGATGGTCTGTCAGAAATTCAAAATGATAAAATCTGTCACAATTGGATATACACAGGATGATGGATGGATGGACCAATAGTGGACCAGTGGCGAATGACTCATTATATTTTACTCACTTTCAATGTTAAATGAGCCTATAATGTGTGCTAACCATCTCTCATGCCTTAAGTTTCCAACAAAATGTAAGTGCAACTTGTAAAATGACATATTCACTCTGTTTCATAATAGGATACCTAGTGTTTCATATTAGGCAAACTATTTTCAAACTGGAACTCCTTCTGCGTGGATTCGAGTTTTGAAATTTGGCTTTGTCCTAAGATGCATCAATATAATCTCTATCAAACCCTGGTTTCGGATTGATTCTACCTTTCTTTGGACGGTCGCGCGAGACGTTTTCGCTTAAGCGTTTCAGTGTTTCTACTGGGGTCTTACTGCACAGTTCACGTACCAACTGTAATAGCAACAACCTAAAATAAAATTCTTCTTACTTCCCGTGACCTTTGACCTTAAAGAGAGGTTAACTTAGTAGAGCAGCTGCAGACAAACGTTGTATCATCAGTTTTCTCTTTGGCAAGTTTTAAAATAAGATTATAACTAATTTCTTTAACTCATTCTACCCCAGACACACCACAGCAGGATAAGGATCCACCATGATAGTTCAAGGGTGATGCCAGAATAGCTTGGCGCCTACGGGCGCCAAGCTATTCTGGCATCACCCTTGAACTATCATGGTCGATCTGTGTCCTGCACTGCAATGCAGTCTTGAGAGGACAACGGCAACATTTGGGGATTTCGGTTTTGGGGTAGAATGAGTTAAAATAAATCGCCCGTTTATTGATCTTTGCAACCTTGACCTTTCATAGAGGTCAGCGCAATTGACAATCAAAGCTACTGTCAAATAGGATCACGACGCTAGACTACGTCCAAACACCCCCGAAAAAGAGTTTTATTATAGCATTTTAGGGTCGGTGGGGCGGGGGGGGGGGGGGGGGGTTCAAAACCCCTAATGATACCCCCCCCCCAAAAAAAAAAAAAATCCGCCCCTGAAATACCTACCCAAATCGTAACTACTAACTACAGCAGTTTAAAGCAGTCGCCGGACAAAAATCTCGGTATTAAAAAAAAAAAGCGTCATCCAGCTTTCACCAGCAAGGTTACCCACTCTAAACATTGTGTTACAATACCACTGCAGATATCGCTCTCGTACCATTATGTAGCTGTATATAACTGGAAATCTCACTAGCTCTCGCCTCGTCTGTTGTTGTTGTTGTTTGTTCAAGTTTACTGTTCCACTGGCACTAATAGTGATCGGGGACTAGCAGTTTTGGCGTAGTTTGCAACAGTTTTGGCGTAGTTTTTCCGTGTAGGTTGAGCGTAGTTGTTTCCCTCCTCCTTTCTCATCCGAGCTTGGGACCGGCAATGGCGGAGTTATCGTCTCGTCTTTTACTTCTTTCAGGCATATCGACCGCGATAACTCAACGGCAGTGCCTGATTAGTTTCTGTAATTTGCCAGACAATATTTAACTCATTCAGCCCGAAGGCCGTATTTCCCAAAATTTGGGAGGGCGTCATCTAACGACTATGCACCAGTTGCAGGAGATGGGTCGACCGTGATCATTCAAGGGCAGTGCCAGATTAGCTTGGCGCCGACAGGCGCCAAGCTAATCTGGCACTGCCCTTGAATGATCACGGTTGACCCATCTCCTGCTGTAGTGCGTCAGGGCCGGATGTGTTAAATCATAGCGTGAGCCAGCGTCCGTAGAAATAAATATTGAGTTCACTGGAGCCTCATAGCAAGCTTGCAATCAGCGTCCGTAGAAATAAATATTGAGTTCACTGGAGCCTCATAACAAGCTTGCAATCAGCGTCCGTAGAAATAAATATTGAGTTCACTGGAGCCTCATAGCAAGCTTGCAATCAGCGTCCGTAGAAATAAATATTGAGTTCACTGGAGCCTCATAGCAAGCTTGCAATCAGCGTCCGTAGAAATAAATATTGAGTTCACTGGAGCCTCATAGCAAGCTTGCAATCGCATATCATAACGACACATAGCAGAGAGGAATGCCCTGTCATGTTCTTAGCCCTTATCCTACTGAGGCTAATAGCTTCAAATTTGTACACTGGCAAGCTACATTACAGTACTCACAGATAAGGATATAGACCAACGGCTTTAGTACAAGGGTGGTGCCAGATGACTAGCTTGGTGCCTAGAGGCGCCAAGCTATTCTGGCTCTACCCTTGAACTATTTTAGTCAAACTTATTTCACACACTGGTGCGTTCCGAATGATAAGGGCTAACTCATTGTGTATCCCAGGTATCGAAATACCCACATCTTGGACTTGTCCTCTGAGGACTGCGTTACGATTTAGGAGACAGATCGACCATGATAGTTCAAGGGTGGTGCCAGAATAGCTTGGCGCCTATGGGCGCCAAGCTATTCTGGCACCACCCTTGAACTGTCATGGTCGAGCCATAGTCTGGCTGCGGTGCGTCCGGGACTGAATGAGTTAATGTGGAAGTTTGCTGTTGTTTTGTGTTTTCTACAGGGCAAGAGCACGGCGTTGATGGTCTCAGATCGCCCACCGCTAATCCCGTATCAATGCCACAAGCATCGACTACTGCAACAACAGCAACGACAACGATGACGACAAGCCCATTGCCGACCGGCACTACAACTGCCGCAGCGCTGCCAGTACACGCACAACCGCGTTCGCTCAGTCCCTGTGCACCAAATATTGTGGGTTTTGTTGAACTGAAGAAAATAGATTCTTTCTAAATTAAGACTTGCAAGAGCACTGGTTTTCAGTGTGTTTGTGTGCCGTGGCATATTTAGTAACCTGCCGGCCCTGCACTGCTAGCAGTCACAGTAATGTCACACTGGCTGTCTGCTGATTCCGTGGCTACCGTTCACTAGTGAGGTTTCTCATCACGTTTTTCCCTTGACATTTTGCCGCTTGATAGTTCACGGGCGGTGCCAGAATAGCTTGGCGCCCGGAGGTCAGTTAGTGCGACTGCGGCCAGTTAGTGCGACTGCGGTCAGTTAGAGTCTGAACCAGCAGAGTCTATCCATATCCTGTTGCTGGCGCGGTGTGTCACAGCTGCATGCGTTCGTTACCTGATACTTCACTGCTCTTTTGTCTGTGTGTGTGGTGTTGATGGTGATGATGGTGGTGATGGCGGATGTGAGTTTCAATAGTTAGCAACACGTTGTACACGGACACAGGACACTGACGATGTGCAAAATCACACCGATTGGACTGATAAACGTAATGAACCTGACTTGCTCTTCACACCGTCATGCTCGTGCTTTCATATCAGGTAGACTTACGGTTTGCTAGTGACGATGGGAGGGGGGGGGGGGGGGGGAGGAAGAGGGGGGGGGGGGGGGGAACAGCGTGCCGAAAAGCAGAGAATCACAGACCGGCACATTGGTATGGTCGTTCTCGGTTTCATTTAAGCGCAATCAAACCAACGTTGGCCCGCGACGTCCGCTCGGTGGCCCGCTTTGCACACTGGGGAGGTGGTGCTTGTTGGTCTATGATTTTGGACCTAATGGCCGCAAGGTCGAAAGTCACAGACCTGCACTAGGTACAAGCTTGCAATGTCAGTCGGAAAATGATGCCGGATGTTGGAGTTTTTGTGATTTCAGCATTCGATATTGATACAGGAGAGTGTGAAGCGGCGACGCAACTGAAAAGCCCGGTAATTGGATGCTGGCAGGGGGGCATTCTCCATGCAGATTGTAAGTGTGATACCACAGAACTTTGAATGTGCCCGCTTAGACGACGCCCGTGTGTGTGTGTGTGTGTGTGTGTGTGTGTGTGTGTGTGTGTGTGTGTGTGTGTGTGTGTTTGTGTGTGTGTGTGTGTGTGTGTGTATGTCTGTCTGTCTGTCTGTCTGTCTGTCTGTCTGTCTGTCTCTCTCTCTCTCTCTCTCTCTCTCTCTCTCTCTCTCTCTCTCTCTCTCTCTCTCTCTCTCTCTCTGTGTTATCACCAGACACCAGACACCAGATGCTAGTCAACATCGAGACCGCCAGGGTTAGGGTCCTAGTAGAATGCACAGGTTAATGTAATGATAAACACTGGTCACACAGCACCCTTAACCCCTTGACTGCCGAGAAAAAATAAACATGATCCAACTGCAAGAGGCATAGATCCTCATTAACCCCCCCTCCGCCCCCCCGCGCCGACTGCGGTCAGTTAGTGCGACAGACTGTGGGGGCTCATGAGGATCTATGGCCTCTTGCTGACACTGATTTGCACGCGCGTTGTGACTGTGGCTTTTGGTCGTTGAAGGAACCCAGATTTCAGAAACACACTGTACGTACCGTGGCCGGGGAGTGGTTAACGATCTTCTCCAGACAATAAAAGGTCCGGGTTAGGGCGAGATGGGTGCTCAAGTCATAGTTACGGCAGGACAAACATTGAGAACCATTTTTATTTGAGGGTTTTAGCATTCCACGCGTTACCTTGTAGTTTTTAGCTTCTTTTTTTTTCTTCACAAAACGCCGGAGTCGTTTGGAGTCGTCTGGAGTCGTCTGGAGTCGTTTGGAGTCGTCTGGAGTCGTCTGAAGTCGTCTGGAGTCGTTTGGAGTCGTCTGGAGTCGTCTGAAGTCGTCTGGAGTCGTTTGGAGTCGTCTGGAGTCGTTTGGAGTCGTCTGGAGTCGTCTGGAGTCGTCTGCTTTTGATTAACCCTTTTGGCGCCACGGGCGCATTTCCCCAATTTTAGAAGTGTTACTTCACGACTAATGTTCCACTTGCAGGAGGTGGACTGACCATGATAATTCAAGGGTAGTGCCAGATTAGTTTGGCGCCTTCAGACGCCAAACTAATCTGGCACTACCCTTGAATTATCCTGGTCGATCCATCCTGATGAAGGCCATGTCTGACGGTCTTTAACTGATGAAGGCCATGTCTGACGGTCTTTAACTGATGAAGGCCATTTCTGACGGTCTTTAACTGATGAAGGCCATTTCTGACGGTTTTTAACTGATGAAGGCCATTTCTGACAGCCTTTAACCGATGAAGGCCATTTCTGACGGTTTTTAACTGATGAAGGCCATTTCTGACGGTTTTTAACTGATGAAGGCCATTTTTGACGGTCTTTAACTCATTCTACCCCATCACCGAAATCCCCAAATTTTGCCGTTGTCCTCTGAAGACTGCATTGCAGTGCAGGACACTGATCGACCATGATAGTTCAAGGGTGATGCCAGAATAGCTTGGCGCCCATAGGCGCCAAGCTATTCTGGCATCACCCTTGAACTATCATGGTCGATCCTTATCTTGCTGTGGTGTGT
This sequence comes from Semisulcospira habei, assembly GCA_036245525.1. Taxonomy (NCBI): domain Eukaryota; kingdom Metazoa; phylum Mollusca; class Gastropoda; family Semisulcospiridae; genus Semisulcospira; species Semisulcospira habei. Next base: position 151,288,817 of record BTPG01000007.1, read on the forward strand.
CTGGGGTAGAATGAGTTAACTGATGAAGGCCATTTCTGACGGTCTTTAACTAATGAAAGCCATTTCTGACGGTCTTTAACTAATGAAAGCCATTTCTGACGGTCTTTAACTAATGAAAGCCATTTCTGACGGTCTTTAACTAATGAAAGCCATTTATGACGGTCTTTAACTGATGAAGGCCATTTCTGACGGTCTTTAACTGATGAAAGCCATTTCTGACGGTCTATAACTGCTGAAGGACATTTCTGACGGTCTTTAACTGATGAAGGACATTTCTGGCGGTCTTTAACTGATGAAGGCCATTTCTGACGGTCTTTAACTGATGAAGGCCATGTCTGACAGTCTTTTTGGGGATGTTAATCTGTAATACTCTCATGTCTTTCTTTGTTCCAAATTTCAAGGAAAAATTGTTTTGTTGATGTTGTTGTTGTTGTGGTTATTGTTTTGTTGTTAATTTTAAATTTTAATTGTAGAGAGGCACATTTCGTTTTTTGTCCAGAAATTGAGAGTACAAACTCAAATTATTAAGGCGTTAAAAAGTCGACTGTGTTTCTTTAGTAGAATGCTGGTCATGGAATTTTTTGTTGATTGTGCTGAATTAATCCAGGCGAAGAGGTGTGTGCGTAGGTGTGTGTGTAGGGGGGGGGGGGCGGGTTGGGTGTCGGGGAGGGGGGGGGGGGGTCCGGCCTACTGCATCTTTCATGGCTTCTTGAACCATTTCTTGTCAACTCGATCTCTCGTGGTCACACGAATCTTTTTCTCAAGAGAACTCTTATTTGAACAAGAAGACATTAGCCTACCACGTGGTAGTCAAGGTAAATTCTGTCAGCACCGTACACCCCTAGGTCAGAACCGTACACCACACTATTTTCCAGTCAGCGAAGGTCCTCGGGCCCACTGCGGCTGACGTCGCCCGGGGTGTGTTTTGCTCACTGGGTTAGGTGTTGAGCGGTTTGAAAACTCGCACTGAAGTATCTGTTATGATTATAATAATAATACCGTTATTATAATGCGCTTTTTCTCAATTTTGGGCAAATCGACTCAAAGCGCCGAGAACTGAAACCCAACACGCACACTCACGTAACAGACACAGATTTACGCCATTTAAGACAAACACAGTACAAGACAGACGAAGGGCCAGTTCAGCTACTGAAGTTACAGAGATTTTTTTATTCTGGACTATCGCTGAGCGGTTTCATAAAAGAAAGGCTGACGTGCCATATTTACATTTAGCAGGTTTCCGATTTGAACTAGGCGTCAGTTATTGTTTGTTCCCTTAGCTAGTGTCGTTTCACGACCGTACACTCTCGCTTTTACTTGTACCTTGATGCGGCGTGGGGAAAGGTAGTTTTCCCTTCCACGATCTTGTACACATACTATTTCTGATTAGATCATTACTGAATTGCGTGTATCCCAGGTTTCGATGACTCATATTTATTCGGTACAGCTTGTGTGTAGCCAGCTACTCATATGACTGTCTAGCTTAACGTTATAAGCCGCGTAAGCGTGTGTGTGTACGTGTGTATGTATGTGTGTGTGTGTGTGTGTGTGTGTGTGTGTGTGTGTGTGTGTGTGTGTGTGCGCGCGCGCGTTTGTGCGTGCGTGCGTGCGCGTGCGTACGTGTATATTAGAGAGCATAGAGAGTGGCGTGCTCAAAATTTAATGTGCATGCGTTATGTATGCGTATTAGGTTGCGTGTATTCTTATTATATTATTTTAATTAAACCTCACAACATGTCATTATGCCCGACCAGTAAAGTTGGTAATTCCTATGTCACTTCCCCCTTACATTTTTTTTCTTCTTCTTTCTTGGCTTGTGTTGTGTCATGAAAATTCCCCCCCCCCCCCTCCCTGTTCAGTAGTAGAAAACAATTAGTGCGATAGTAACTCAGTAATCAGTAGATTAGCAACGGCAAGTTCGAAAAATGGTTGTTACTACCAAAACTTTTACCGTTGTCAAATAAAGGATCATTGTCATTGTCATTGTCATTGTCACTCTCTCTCTCTCTCTCTCTCTCTCTCTCTCTCTCTCTCTCTCTCTCTCTCTCTCTCTCTCTCTCTCTCTCTCTCTCTCCCTCTCTCTCTCTCTCTAGGACCGTTACTCTTCTGTTTGTTTATAAATGATCTTCCACTTCATATATCCAATCCAAATACCGAATGTGACATGTTTGCCGATGATTCAACTCTTCACGCGGGCGGGAAAACTGTACCTGAAATATCAAGCAATCTTCAGCTTAGTCTTCAGGAGGTCTCACTGTGGAGCAAAAATAATCAAATGCTTGTTAATCCATCCAAAACGAAAAGCATGCTAATCACAACACGCCAAAAGCATCAGCTCCGCCCCCATTCACTTAGCCTCTCTTTTGATTCAGTTTCAATTGAGCAATCAAGGAATATCGTCTCCTCGGGGTAATTGTTGACGAACAACTGTGCTGGTTGCCCCATCTAACACAACTAGGGAAAACATTATCAAACAAGCTATTTTTACTGTCAAGATTAAAATCTATCACTGATACTAAGACACGAAAGCTATTTTTCAACTCCTACATAAAACCTCACATTGACTACGCATCTACTATTTGGGACGGCTGTAGTGAGGCTAAAGAGGATCAATTCTCTATACAAGCGCGCAGTTAAACTGATCCTCCGAATCCCCTCTCTAACTTTAGAGGAAAAGCTTCAGGCAACAGGGCTCCTTCCTTTAAATCAACACCTTACGTTAAATAAGTGCGTACTTATGCACAAAGCACTGAACGGGAAAGCCCCCCCTCCCCTCTACCTGGCTAAGCTTTTCACTGAGAGCGAAAGGGTTTACAGCACTTCGAGAAACATTCTCGTCATTGAACGGCCCCGAATTGACTTGTTTAAATCCAGCCTTTCGTACGCGGGTGCCTATTTATGGCGGAACTCACTTCCCTCACATATACAGCAAACGAGACATCTTCCATTGTTTAGGACGAAAGCTTTTAAATACATCTTAGAGCAAAAGAAACATAGATAATGTGTCCAAAAGAGCCATGTCAATGATTTCCTTTTTTTTAACGCATTGTTGTGGGTCCTCCGTTTTGCACTTGTTAGTTTTTATTATCTCCCTTCTCTGTAGTATTTTGCCTGTTCACTATATTCCTACACAAGAGTAGCTGTATCATAAGCGCGCAGTCGCTGTCTATCAACACTCACTTTACATCGTCCCCTCCACCCCACCCCCCCGACCCTGTCAATTGATGTGTGTGTGTGTGTGTGTGTGTGTGTGTGTGTGTGTGTGTGTGTGTGTGTGTGTGTGTTTGTGTGAGTCCGTGTATGCGTGTGTATGTATGGAATGCGCGTGTGCCTGCGTGTGTGTATTTTAGTTGCATTTTTTCTTACATTTTCTTTCTTTATGTTAATATGTTTCAATGTTAATATGTTTCACTTCTCCCTGTCTTAGTTTGGCGCATGAGTACCAAGTTATTATAAATGAACTGCTTGTCAAGTTGCAGGATATCCAGCAGATTGAACTTGTAATCAGTACTAATGACTTGCATGGGTCTGTCAACGATTAATTTGCTTGCCCGCCTGTAAAGCGAATTCATCTGTTTGAGATTAGCATCACTGCTCCCATCCCAGACGGAGGAGGCGTAATCCAAATGTGGCTGAATATGGGCACAGTAAAAAAAGTTTCCTTGTCGATTCGTTAGTAAAATATCTTAATTTTGACAGTAAGAATAAGTTTTTTTTTATATTGTTTTACACACTTTGGTAATATGGCTTTGCCAACGCAGTTTGTCATCAATGATGATTCCAAGCACACGCTGTTCCTTGACTTGCTCAACAGACTGCCCATTCAAATAGAGCTGTAGGGGAGGCGGGTTCAGCTGATGCTTTTGTCTAGTAGTAATTAACATACATTTGGTCTTAGTAGGATTCGGAATCATATAATTGTTTTGACACCATGTGGAAACATCATTCAGGCCGCTTTGTAGGGACTGGGTTATATAGGATGCATCTCGAATAAAACCAGACTGTAGTCGATGAATACGTTTGTATTTATCTAAGAAATGTTGTAAATGTGTGTGAATATGTATTTCAATCGGTTTTGACAGAGTTGACAACAGAGAAATGGGTCTGAAATGGTTGGGGTCATTGAAATCTTTTGTTTTAGGTAGCGGTATTACATTTGCCGTTTTCAGACCAGACGGAAATAGTCCATGTTGTATGCAAAGGTTGTAGATGTTTGTTAGCGACTCGACGAAGTATGGAAGAGCCATTTTTAAGAACAGTGCTGCTAATTCCATCATGGCCAGATGTACGTTTACTCTTTAATGAAGAAATGGATTTTAACTGTTAAGAGCGGAATGCTGCAAGACGTGTTAGGTGTTAATCTTTCAGCACAAAACCGTTTTAGCTTCTCTGAAACATCAGACGGTTGACCGGGAGACGTAAGATTCTGTAGCAGTGTAGTGGAGGTAAAGAGAAAATGCTAATTAAACGTATCAGCTGATATTTTAGTGCACTGTGCGGTATTTCTATTTACGCACACGCGCTTGCACACACTCACACACACACCCACACACGCGCGCACGCACACACACGGAAGTACGTAAATCAGAGTTAGGTCAGACCCCGCTACGGCTCACACATTGGATTAAAGGCCGGGACAAACGTGGTATCGTGATGTATGTCCGGGGCCTTCAACCAACGCCTGCGTCAGACGAAGCACAGTCCCGACCCACGTCTGGCTAATATGCATTACATACGGTACATGAAATACAACTACATAATAAACACATATAAAGAGAGAGAGAGAGAGAGAGAGAGAGAGAGAGAGAGAGAGAGAGAGAGAGATAGAGAGAGAGAGAGAGAGAGAGAGAGAGAGAGAGAGATTACTTATTATAATAGTTTACCCACCGGACTATAAATTATGATATTAACTATTTGAATTGCAATATTTCTATGTAAGATGCCATACATAATTTCTGCTATCAACAGATTCGTTGTGATAGGACACTCACAGATTATATGTTTAACAGAGATGGGGCTTAAGCACTCGCATTTGATGTCATTGGCAAATTTTGTTTTCCAAGAATTTAGTCTTAACTTGTATATCAACGAAGCTGTTTTTCTTGAACAAAACCGAAAAAGGTCGCAGTGTCTAAATATTTTATCCTTGGAAAATAAAGTGTTGTTATCGATATCTGACTTCTTCACTTTTTTCCTTATTAACAAACTCTTGGTGCGACCAAGGCCTGCCCGCTGTCTGTGTCCCTGATAAACCGACTGTGTGCAAATCGACAGGAACGGGTTTTCCACCCAGTCTGTCCGCGTGTCTACCAATCAGAATGGGGAAGCCTCAGTGGAAACTGTGTTTTGTCGCAGACCTTTTCAACCCATTGTGTGTCGGTAAAGGTTTTAGTCGCGATAATTCATACAGGAATAACACCATCCTGACATCCTGCAGGAATAACAACACCCTGACATCCTGCAGGAATAACAACACCCTGATTTCCTACAGGTATAACACCACCCTGACATCCTGCAGGAATAACAGCACCCTGATTTCCTACAGGTATAACACCACCCTGACATCCTGCAGGAATAACAGCACCCTGATTTCCTACAGGAATAATAACACCCTGACATCCTGCAGGAATAACAACACCCTGACATCCTACAGGTATAACACCACCCTGACATCCTGCAGGAATAACAACACCCTGACATCCTGCAGGAATAACAACACCCTGGCATCATACAGGAATAACAACACCCTTACGTCCTACAGGAATAACAACACCCTGACGTCCTACAGCAATAACAACACCCTGACGTCCTACAGGAATAACAGCATCCTGACATCCTACAGGAATAACAACACCTGACATCCTACAGGAATAACAACACCCTGACGTCCTACAAGAATAACAACACCCTGACATCCTACAGGAATAACAACACCCTGACATCCTACAGGAATAACAACACCCTGACGTCCTACAGGAATAACAACACCCTAACATCCTACAAGAATAACAACACCCTGACGTCCTACAGGAATAACAACACCCTAACATCCTACAAGAATAACAACACCCTGACATCTACAGGAATAACAACACCCTGACGTCCTACAGGAATAACAACACCCTGACATCCTGCAGGAATAACAACACCCTGACATCCTACAGGAATAAGAACACCCTGACATCCTGCAGGAATAAGAACACCTTGACATCCTGCAGGAATAACAACACCCTGACATCCTACAGGAATAACAACACCCTGACATCCTGCAAGAATAACAACACCCTGACGTCCTACAGGAATCACGGCGACTAAAACCGCTACCGACACGCACAGGGATACAGTCAGTGTAGTGAAGAAAACTGCGCGCGCCCCAAGTCACGTGAGCGGATCGCGACACTGGCGAGCAGACGACAGAGTTGAGGGCCGGGAGGACGTGAGGGCGGTTGCCGAGTGAGTGACTGATTGACTGAGTGAGGTTTTTCAGCGACTGTCCGTCAGAAGTGACGACGTGTGCAAGGCAGAGCGCCGGACACGCCATGGCGGGGACACTGAGAGTAAACAAGTTTGTTGTCACCACCATCCTGGCCATTATTACATCCCGTCCGTCGCCAACACTCGGCAAGTCGACATTTCTTGTGCTCTTTCATTGTTATTTTAGTATTGATTTTTTTTGGTAGTTTTTTATATATAGAAAATTCGAAAAAAACCCAGTCGAAAATTGCGTTCGCCTGAAAAAAGTATTTGAAATTTTGGAAACCTCTCTCTCTCTCTCTCTGATTGTGTTTAAAAAAATACAAAAATCAGCATTATAAAGTGAAAATGAGGCGACTTTGTATAGCAGTTAAAATTTTCCCGTAGATCTTTGTGTGTAGGTTTGTAGGTCCGCAAACAGTTAACCTTTAACCTTCCCGTAGATCACTGTAGACCGCTATGCAGTTAACACCTGCCATTACACGTCACGTAAACCACTGCGTTTCACATTTTTTTTCTTCTGAAGGTAATGTCTGAAGGTTACCTTATCAGGGAAAAACGACACAGGTTTCGTCCCGAGATAAAGCAGGTTGGGACTTTTGTCAGATGGTGGCCGCGCTAGTGACTGTGCGATATAATTATATAAATACAATTGTGCTCAAGATTTAACTGATTCAGCCTCGACACACCACAGCAAGACATGGAACGAGCATGATGGTTCAAGAGTGGTGCCAGAATAGCTTGGCGCCCCTAGGCGCCAAGCTATTCTGGCACCACCCTTGAACTATCATGCGCGATCGGTATCTAGAATTGTAATACAGTCCTTCAGAAGGCAACTTTAACATTTTACGGATTTCGGTCCTGTGGGAGAATGAGTGAAGCAACATTGCCATTATTATATTCAAACTCTCCAGACTCTGTGGTCGTCGGTAAGGGTTTTTGTACAGGAATCATCGCGACACTGAAAACCCGCTAGCGACACGCAAAGGGTTAAACCACGGTGCATGTTCTTTGTCCCCCACGATCAGGACATACATCTTCCCACGAACGAATCCTTTTTCAAAGTTATGATGATAATTTAATTTAATTTATAATGAAACCAGGGAAAGTGATATTTGTTATTTTCCTATCAACAAGTTGTAGGCCATCCTTGATTGTTTGGTTTGTGTTTATCAGGTCCGCTGAAACTTGCAAATGTCTAGTTTTAGACTAGTCTGGATTTTGGGTTCATGTTTCGTCACATCTAGTGGAAACTTACAAATATTCAGTACTAGGCCATTCGTGATATTTGGTTTCTGTTTTGTCAGGTTCAGTGAATCTTACAAATGTCAGAACTGTCTTATGTTTTTGATAGGCCTACCAATGACAAAACACACACACACACACACACACACACACACACACACACACACACACACACACACACACACACACACACACACACATACACACACACACACAAACACACACACACACACACACACACACACACACACACACACACACACAAACACACACACACACAATAGAAACCCAAACAAAGAAAGAAAGAAACAAACAAACAAAAACCAACAACAACAAAAAAACAACCAAACAACCCCCAACAAAAAATAACCCAAAACAAAACAAAACAAAACAAAAAACCCAAAACAAACAAACACCCGCTTGCTTTGTTCTGACCACCCCTAATGTGGAAGCGGTTCTGTCAGAATAGCCATCCATACAAACCACTAACACTTTATCTATAACTTTGCTAGCATTCCGACCAAATCAAAAACGTCAACTGACCCCTTAACCGTCGGGGCCAGGCGAACTCTACACAGCTGCAAGAGACATAGATCCTCATGAGCCCCCGCGACTGCGGGAGCTCATGAGGATCTGTCTCTTGTCAGTCCTGTGTTGTTGTTTTTTGTTGTTGTTTTTTTGTTGGTTTTTTGTCTATGTTTGCTCCCATTTGCATTTGTTTCTCCACGCGAGAGCGGGGGCTCATGATGATTTATTCGCTTGTTAGACTTATGTTTTAATTCCTAATGTTGCCCCCATTTAGGCCTATGCCTGTGTTCTGAATGTCTGTCATTGTGCACCTCTCCCCCCCCCCTTCCCCTTCCCCCCCCCACCCGGGTCTGCCCTGGGGGACTTGGGTGGGGTTAACTACTTTTTAGTTCCCAGGGTCACCCTGGTCAGCCCCACAGGGTGGGTTTTCTCCTCTATTCCGGGGCATGTGTTTCTGTCTACCTTTGGTCCATTCACCTGTATTTTCATTTTTTAAACTCTCCCTACTGTCTGCGCTGCCTGTAGCTCTTGATATTGGATGTGTGTTGCTAAATGGTCTTAGCTTTATTTAGCGTATTGGACCGGCTGGCGACATACATTCAATATTCTGTTTAGTTTTTTGTTTTCACAAGCACGTCCTGAGAAAGTCTTGTTGCTGTCGGGACGTTAAGCAATGTACAACTAACCCCCCCCCCTCCCCTTTCTTGCCTTAAATGTAGCGGCCCGACATAGGCGCACGAGACAGCACAATAAAACGTCACTGAATGGGTATCATTCCAGTCTGCTGACAGATATTAGGAGACCGGATCTTGGCTACAGGTGTCTGGAAGGTCACAGTTGGCCGCAGAAGGGAACATGTTCTTTTAGCAGATTTTATTGGCTCAAGTTTTATCTCTCTCCCAGTTCATTTTCTTTTTTCTTTCTGACATTTTTGTCTACGGTATTGAAAATACGGTAGATTATGAAAATTTAATGGAGCTGGTCGGAGCGCATTCCGGAGCATGCACATGATCTTTATGGCGTGCGGGGCAGAAATTCTGGCAAAGAAGTAACAAGATAAATATGACGTCACGTCTAGCTACGCAAACCGTGCTAGAGAAAGCGCCGTATGTGTGTGTGTGTGTGTGTGTGTGTGTGTGTGTGTGTGTGTGTGTGTGTGTGTGTGTGTGTGTGTGTGTGTGTGTGTGACAGCGGCTAGAGCCCGCGTTTCAGGACGGACAAGCTTGAAATTTTAGGATATTGTCCCTAAAAGAATTATCTCGACACTTTTTTTCCCGATGTTTTGATTAAGATACTCATTGGCAGAAAATGGCCGTTTCACTAAAACCGGTTGATCCACACTGGAGTCCGTAATTTTTCTAATTTTTGCTAGATATTTTGCATATAGCTAGATAAAAGGGAGATATGAATGAGTTCGTTAACCAGCATTGTACCCCTAGAATGTTTTGAGTGATAATTAAATATTTTAAAAAATATATATATTTTCAAGGTTTCGGGATTAATTTCACGAATTATATGGGTTAATCTTAAAACAAATGAATCTTTTTTTACGAAAAAAAATCTTCTCATTAATAATCGCATGATTTTTCGTATACGGTATTTACATAAGCCTACAGTTTGTCTCGGCTGTCGGGTACGATTAGATCCATTATGACCTGTATACCCTAGGTATACAAATCAGACAATTTTCTGCACCACTTTTTCGGAGTCATTTGTAAAACAGCTAGCATAACTTTAATTTTTCTTTTACGAAAAAAACCCCTACCTTCTCATTTATACCAGCATGATTTTTCACAATCAGTGTTTGCATAAGCCTGCTGTTTGTCCCGGCCCTGGTGGGGTAGGATTAGGTCAAATTGTGACCTGTAAGCCCAAAGTGTGAAAATCAGCAATAAAATTGCAAAGTTGATCCTCTGATACGTCAAATGTTAGTACTACGATGAGTGACGTAAAACATCGAGTCGTCACTAGGAACAAGGCGTCGAGGGACTAATGATGCCATGACGTAAAGCTTGAATTGACGTCATTTCGCTGCTCGTGCTATTCTTCTTCAGAATAGCTATGCTACGCCAGACCACGGAGCTTACAAATGGCGGGAACAGCCGTGTCCGTCTTTATTTCTGTGTGCCAGTGTGTGTGGATCAGAGGGTGGGTTAGAGTAGAAGGAGATGGATTCCTGTCGCTACACGAGCCCACAGAGCGCACTAATGGCGGGAAGGTTGTGTCCGTCTTTATTTGTGTGCGCCGACGTGTGTGTTGATCAGAGGTTGGCTCACAGAGGAGTGAAATGGATCAGCACAATAAGCCTAAAAATATGAACAACTCTGAATGTTCCCAAAAAGATAAACGCATCTGGGCTCCAGCCAATACGGCAGACCGGCTTCGGGATGAGATCCTCATCTTGTTTCTTTGTACATACGCGTGTGCCATTTAACCGAGAGTCCGCAGTGAGTGAAGCGAGTCAGTGGTGTGTGATCTGCCGACTGTCTGTGTGTAATGCGCCTTGACGTGATCTGGCGGCGGGGTGTGGACGTCACGTGCAGGACTCGGAATCCGTACTAGAGGGGGACTAGTTCAGTACTATGCTCGCTGACCGCAGTCCGTGTGTGCCGCATAGGAGAGTTGCATGAGAGCTTAGTCCTGCGCCAGCCACTAAGCAAGGTGCTCCGCTATAGCGGAGCACCTTGCTTAGTGGCTCGCGCAAAGACTAAGCTCACTCGAACTGTCCGCAGGTGATCAGCGGGGAACAGGCGCGGTTAGCACGCGGAAACCCTAGTAAATCTCTGTACTGATCACTAATTGACTTCCTTCACATTCTTCGCTCTCTTCCTCCGCTCTGATTAGGTTTATGTACACAGTACACTGGCCACAAACACTCAATGCTCTCTTTTTAGGTTTCTTTATCCTGTCGTCCTGGGTTTATTTTCATAGCGCACTGACCCCCGGGCCACATTCATTCGCTTTCGGCTGTTCTTATGTTCCATCTTAGGTTATAGTTTGTCGATTAGAGCTGCTGCTGCCGCCATACAATCAATATTCTTTTTGCCGGTCGTTAATTTGTTTTTATATCTATCTATCTATCTATCTATCTATCTATCTATCTATCTATCTATCTATCTATCTATCTATCTATCTATCTATCTATCTATCTATCTATCTATCTATCTATCTATCTATCTATCTATCTGTCTGTCTGTCTGTCTATCTATCTATCTATCTATCTATCTATCTATCTATCTATCTATCTATCTATCTATCTATCTATCTATCTGTCTGTCTGTCTGTCTGTCTGTCTGTCTGTCTGTCTGTCTGCCTGCCTGCCTGCCTATCTGTCTGTCTGTCTGTCTGTCTGTATGTCTGTATGTCTGTATGTCTGTCTGTCTATCTATCTATCTCCCGTTATCTTGCCGACCGTTGGGGCACCACTGATGACTTGGCAACCAGCTCCCTCCATTCCTCTCTGTTCTCTGTCATTCTTAGCGTATCGCCCAGCTTCAGTCCTGTCTACTCTGAGATATTGTCCTCCCATCTTTTCCTCTGTCTTCTTCTCCTTCGTCCTCCTTGCACAGTGCCTTGCAGGATTTTCTTGGCAGGGTTTTTATATCACTAAAGTTTATTAGCAGAGCACGGACACGCCCTCAGCATCTCGTTATATCTTGGTCGATCTATCTACTGACGGTTTGTCGTTGTCAGAGAACTCACAGAGTTGGCAGCATCCACTTGGGGCTTAAATGTGTTAAGGACAGTGGAGGAGGAGGGTGGGAATGGGGTGAGGGGGGGGGGGGTGAACATCTGAATGTGTGGGGCATTTTACCTGTTACCTGAAGCGTCCAGAAGCGGGTCGTGGGTGAGTGTTGGGGGAGAGCGTGCTTTTCGGACTGAAATTATTAAACGATGCTACGCTTGGAGAGTGTGTGTGTGTGTGGGGGGGGTGGGGGTGGGGGTGGGGTGGCGTGGGGGGTTAGATATAGGACACTTTCCTATAGCCGAAATTACAGGTCTACGACGAGGAGTGGAGGGGGGAAGAGGAGCAGGGGGTGTGGGGGGGGGGGGAGCTAGAGGGTGGATGGGTGTGGGGGGGGGGGGGAGGAAGGGGAGGTCCTAATTCTCATAGTTGGAGGGAAATTGTAGACTCAAAATGACTAAATGGGGGGAAAGGGGGGAGCTGACCTTATCTTTATTTTCTTTTTTTATGCGGAGGGGGAGGGGGTGCAGAGCGGAGTGGGGGGGGGGGAGGGTGGCGTAATATATGTGGGCGCGAACCTCTGAACCCCCTCCCCCCGCCTCCGCCCCCCCCCCCCCCCCGCCCTAATCTGGCACTTCACTTGAATTATCACGGATCCGTCTCCTGCAACTGGTACCTAAGTTGTTAGTGGCACCTCGACTATTTGTGATATTCGGCCCTGGGGGCTGTTAAGTGGAGTAAAGCGATGATCATGTCAAACTAAATTGATGGGTTTAGAGTCGGGCGCTCTCGTCGTCGGCAGAACTCGGTCTCACACTGACTTGGGCGCGCTGCTAAACTGGACCTAGTCGTGTCACCCTGGTTGCCTGCGCAGCGATCGAGGCACACAACCAGGTTGAATGGGTTTTGAGGTCTTCGTCAGCCGCAGGAGATGCTGTCGGGTCCCAACTAACAACACAACCCGACATCGGAATCGGTGACATAGTACACATCGAATCCTCGCGTCAGATGACGTAGTACTCATACTATTGTGCACTTTAAGTACAAGACTTTTGTGACATTTTGAAGACGCAAAACAGAGCAACTCTTGCCGGGGCCCAACCTTGGATACAACGAAATGTATGGAGCGGAAGTACTGAATTGTCGTATATGTATATATTATATTTATGTATAACTGTGCAGAAAGGCACTGTTGTTTGCATTTTACAACGCAGACAATGCTCATTAAAAGTCTTTGACTGAGTTTCATATGGCACATGAACTTAGCCTGACATTTTGTACTGACGCGGCGCCGAGTGTAAACATGGGACTGGTCAGGCTATCATTAAAACTGGCGTTGGACGGCTGGAATAGGTCGCTCCTATGTAAGTCAGTCATTATCCTAAATATCAGCCATTGCGGTTGGTTGTTCCGAGGTTCGGCATCCGAAGTTAGCCACTAACAAGACAATGCTGCATCCGTCTTTGGTTGGACTTGGGCGCAACGTTCCACTCGCGCAAAAGGTGAAGGTAATTCTGATTTAGGCCGGATATTATAGACTCCATAATGGGTGTCTACGTCATATCCGATCTTTGTTGGGGTTGGGACCCGACAGATGCACCTGGCCAAGCCACGGGAAACCAAAGTGTCTACGAGGTGCCATATTGAGCGTATTTATAACAGCACGATAAGCCAAACACTTTACGCGGTGCCGCGATGTACCGACTGGGTTGCGTACGTGGCCTGAAATCACTCCACCCCTAAACCCGACCGTGAGTCTGACACCTTGTCCTCGCTGCGGGCACATAATTCCTGTACTGGATTAACGACTGAAGGAATGTTGAAAACGAAGCGTGATTGATGAGGGACCAGCTGACGCCCCTCTAGCAACACGCCAGATCTAGCAGTACGTCACTACTGACAGTAGAAAAAGAAATCAGTTAACTCATTGTACCCCAACACCGAAATCCCCAAATGTTGCCGTTGTCCTCTGAAGACTGCATTGCAGTGCAGGACACAGGTCGACTATGAAAATTCAAGGGTGATGCCAGAATAGCTTGGCGCCCATAGGCGCCAAGCTATTCTGGCATCACCCTTGAACTATCATGGTCGATCCTCATCTTGCTGTGGTGTGTCTGGGCTAGAATGGGTTAACGACGGTGCGACTCCACCAACACAAGTCATCAGCTGACCTATTTCTCTGTCAGACTGGCGTACTTTATCAACGCTGCCCTTTGATCGTCGTTGGCGTTGTCAGAAACGGGTGACCGCGACGAGAAAGGGTTAAGGTCACGTCAGTATTCTGATCTAGTATGGCCAGCGCTACATGTCACGTCAGTATTCTGATCTAGTATGGCCAGCGCTACATGTCACGTCAGTATTCTGATCTAGTATGGCCAGCGCTACATGTCACGTCAGTATGGCCAGCGCTACATGCCACTCGAACCGAAATCACACTGGTCATGTCAGTTTGCCAGCTTTCAAACAAGTGTGTTGTGTTATGCACGCAGACAAGAAGACGGGTTTTCAAAACACGAAAATACGAGTCTACACCAATGTCGTTAAAACGGCACTACATGGTGTTGGAAAACTTGCGCGGGGGAGGCATCGTGAAGGGCTGGGACCCCAGGGAAATTGCAGAAGTATTCCTAGAGCTCCTGCGTGGGTTTGAAATTACCAGGCAGCCTCTTTAATTTATCTGAAACGAAACGAGTAGAAACGACCAATGTCGCTCTGTGACAGCAATATTATTTTCCTATTGAGTCAGTGTGTCAACTTCCCGACTTTCAAGTTAAACCTGCGGCATTGTTTCGAAATTGACAAACAAGCCTGTGTCGGAACGTGTTCACTGAGAGACTAGCTTAGTCTGTGTCGGAACGTGTTCACTGAGAGACTAGCTTAGCCTGTGTCGGAACGTGTTCACTGAGAGACTAGCTTAGCCTGTGTCGGAACGTGTTCACTGACAGACTAGCTTAGTCTGTGTCGGAACGTGTTCACTGAGAGACTAGCTTAGCCTGTGTCGGAACGTGTTCACTGAGAAACTAGCTTAGCCTGTGTCGGAACGTGTTCACTGAGAGACTAGCTTAGCCTGTGTCGGAACGTGTTCACTGAGAGACTAGCTTAGCCTGTGTCGGAACGTGTTCACTGAGAGACTAGCTTAGTCTGTGTCGGAACGTGTTCACTGAGAGACTAGCTTAGCCTGTGTCGGAACGTGTTCACTGAGAAACTAGCTTAGCCTGTGTCGGAACGTGTTCACTGAGAGACTAGCTTAGCCTGTGTCGGAACGTGTTCACTGAGAGACTAGCTTAGCCTGTGTCGGAACGTGTTCACTGAGAGACTAGCTTAGCCTGTGTCGGAACGTGTTCACTGAGAGACTAGCTTAGCCTGTGTCGGAACGTGTTCACTGAGAGACTAGCTTAGCCTGTGTCGGAACGTGTTCACTGAGAGACTAGCTTAGCCTGTGTCGGAACGTGTTCACTGAGAGACTAGCTTAGCCTGTGTCGGAACGTGTTCACTGAGAGACTAGCTTAGCCTGTGTCGGAACGTGTTCACTGAGAGACTAGCTTAGCCTGTGTCGGAACGTGTTCACTGAGAGACTAGCTTAGCCTGTGTCGGAACGTGTTCACTGAGAGACTAGCTTAGCCTGTGTCGGAACGTGTTCACTGAGAGACTAGCTTAGCCTGTGTCGGAACGTGTTCACTGAGAGACTAGCTTAGCCTGTGTCGGAACGTGTTCACTGAGAGACTAGCTTAGCCTGTGTCGGAACGTGTTCACTGAGAGACTAGCTTAGCCTGTGTCGGAACGTGTTCACTGAGAGACTAGCTTAGCCTGTGTCTGAACGTGTTCACTGAGAGACTAGCTTAGCCTGTGTCGGAACGTGTTCACTGAGAGACTAGCTTAGTCTGTGTCGGAACGTCAGTGTTCACTGAGAGACTAGCTTAGTCTGTGTCGGAACGTGTTCACTGAGAGACTAGCTTAGTCTGTGTCGGAACGTGTTCACTGAGAGACTAGCTTAGTCTGTGTCGGAACGTGTTCACTGAGAGACTAGCTTAGTCTGTGCACCAGGCCCAGTCTCGTGACATCTTTGACTGAAAACGTAAGTTATTTCTTGAAAAATAAATGATTAGAAAAGATAGTTATGAAAAATAATAGGATTAACGTATTCGAGACGTCCCGCCTCCGGATACGCGGCTAATGCCGCGTATCCGGAGGCGGCACGTCTCGAAAGAGTTAAATGACTTCGGCTGTGGTTGTGTGAAAATCATAACACCCAACATTTTTTGCCGTGACCTACGTGCAGGCGTGGGACATTTCAGGCTGGTCTGCATGCGGCCATATTTTGTTTATTTCGTTTTGTCAGAATGACACGGTCTTCCGTACTATGATAAATAAAGGTTAAATTTTCACATTATCCAACAGAAGATGAAACATTCTGAGAATTAATTCAGTGAGAAATAGCGTCAGAATCTGCACCATTCGAACGTTACACACTGTGTCAAAACGCCGAGGTGAAGAAAAACGTCCTCTGCTACATCATCGTGGAGTCTTATCGTTGCTTGAGTAGCTGTTAAAATCGTTGTATGTTTACAATGTACACAAACAGAAAAATTAAAAAAAAGAAGTCCCAAAACAATTTTCAGGATAGATTTGCTACTTTATTTGTGTGTTTGTTTTTGGTCAAACGGTAACGTTCGAAACTTTGCCATCATACCCTGACCAGCATACTGAACGCGGATTATCGCCAACCGGAAGCCCTTTCTACCCAGAGTGCCTTTTGGCCTTTGTTCTTTAATGATAGCGCCGACCAGGAGGGAAGATAAGTTTTTTTTTTGTTTTTTTTTTGTTTTTTTTTTTGTTTTTTTTTGTGTCAGGCCCTGCTGACTTGTAACGTTCAAAAGAATGTAACAACCGAAGGAAGAAAGACTCTAGCAGGCTACCTACTTTACAATGACTTCACGCGTTAACCGGATGTTGTGTGATTTGATCAAACAGATGAAATGTGTTTATGCTGCATACTCTGAAGTGTTGTGTTGGACACAGTACAACTTCCATACATGGAATTAATAATTTAATGTAGCTTAATTATTAGTGCAAATGTTTTAATCGGTCCTCATAAAGAAAATGGTTTTCAGATTAATCTGATGTGACATTATTAATTTGTAGGCGATTTCATCGTGTCCAGTGTAACGTCGGACACTCGTCCTGTGTCTGTCCTGGAAACACTGCTCTCAGCTATCTTTGTAAAACCACAAAATGTACACAGGGAACGTTCGTCTTTTGCACTGTGAATCTCAGGTAACAAGACAAGCATTTCCAGTTCCGTCTGATACGTCCCACTTGCAAGCGGCACGTCCTGGCACAGGCTCAATACAAGTTGATCAATATTTTCCCAGTGCTCATAGATCCTCGGGCTAACGATGACCGCAGCTGCTCCGCGCACAACCGTGCGCGAGGCAGCTGCGGCCATCGTTGGCCCGAATACCGTTTGCTTACTGTGTACGCGCCCCCAGAGAACATGGTACTGAGTAATTAAGAGAGCTTTTAATTATTTGGACAAGGAAATTTTTAGTAAACTGTATAAATCACTAGTCAGACCACATTTAGAATATGCAAACACTGTATGGTACCCAGGTTTAAAGAGACAATCAGCTGCACTCGAAAGGGTACAGAGACGAGCAACAAAGCTGGTCAAAGAATGTAGAAATATGACTTATTCAGACAGACTCAGATACTTTGGATTACACTCCTTACGCGGACGTAGAATACGTGGAGACTTAATCCAAGTTTTTAAAATTTATAATGGCATCGACGACCTAAAGTGGAACGACTTTTTTGCAACACCATTCTGTGACAGAACCCGAAATTCTGAAGGGAAAATCTTTGTACAGCACTGTAACACTAACCTGGGGAAGTTTTGTTTTACTAACAGAGTTGCCATTGTTTGGAATGACCTACCAGTTTCATTAAAAAAAGCATCTAATATAAATTCTTTTAAAAACCAGCTGGACGAATTACCAAAATTTAAAGAGATTTTTTATTCCTATGATGAATGATTTTATAGGCAAATTGCATGCATAGCAGACCCATAAAAGAAAGAAAGAAAGAAAGGACATTTATAAAGGCCTCACGGCCTATTTTGTCCTCACAATACTACTACTACTACTACTACTACTACTACTACTACTACTACTACTACTACTGGTCGGACCGCAAAGTGTCGCAGGAATCTTGTTAGTTCCTACGGTGGTGTGCGAGTGGTGATGACGTGACAAACGTTCACTAGGATGATCCACGGCTCCAAGTTGTCACGTCGATAAGCGAAAGCGGGTGGCGGCAAAAGATGTTAAGTCCATTGGTGTAGAAAAGCTAGAGTTTCATTGTGCAACAATGTCCATCTCGCTTTTCCTACATGGACTTACTCGCTCGTGCCATACAACAGCGTTTCGTCAGCGAAAGAAATGTGAGAAATTGGGAGAGCGTGTTCGTTGAGTAACACGTTAGTCATTATCGGTTAGTCAGCAGTCCTTGTGATCCGACCGGAACAGTGGAAGCCGATTACGCAGTGTACGCTCAACAGCCCAAAGGCCCACGACGGTCGCAGAGGGCCCGAAGACGCTTCGCTACTGGGGACACACACACACACACACACACACACACACACACACACACACACACACACACACACACACACACACACACACACACACACACACACACACACACACGCACGCACACACACACACACACACACTCACACACCACACACACACACACACAAACACACACGCACACACATACACACACACGCAGGCACGCTTAGACAGGATAGTTCCAGACAGAGGACATTGTGAATGTCAAGCGTCTCCGAATGTCGTCATACCCTCACAATGACACTTACGACAGATCCCAGGCTCGTAAACCCGTACCACAACACGCACAATGCAGGGTAGGCAACCCGTGGGTGTTTGTTTCCACCTTGTTGTGCTCACGTGAATTGCGAGCGACGGAGGCGTGACGTCACATGTGCTTGTCGTTGTGAAAGACGGCGGCCCGCTTGTGTGCCTGACTGAGTCGTTCAGGTGGGGATTATGACGTATGTGACACAACGTCCCCCGGGCAGTCGGGCAGCTTGTTACAGCGTCGGCTAGTCACGTCTTAAGGTGCGGTCTGACGGGAAGTGAAACAGAAGCAAAGCGGCAAACAAAGCAGAGCATCTGCTTCTAAAAGCATCTAAAAATAGTGCGTTTATAACGCTTTGCTTTGTGAGCCGGTCACACGATGAGAAGTTTTGCATAGCAGTCTGCGTGGAAGCAATGCGCAATAAGTTGTAAATCAGTTTACCTCCCGAGCCAGCATCCAGCGCAGTCGGACTCTACAGTACACGCAATGAACGTGTGACTAAACAGACCACCAGCCTGCCGGGCACTACTCAAGTGAAGCCGGCCAACAAGACTGCAAAATGAAAGCCGAAATGGCAAACAACACTCTAATAGAGTGAACAAGATCATCAACTCTATTACAAAAAGCCCAGTAGCTTTTGATGCCGCCATGATCGCCGAAATGATAACAACCTCGTTGTCGTAAAGTCGGCTCTTCTGATTGGCTGGCAATCAAATGCTGCAGCCGAAGCAACGCAAAATTTTAGAGCACGCTCAAACACTGAAAGCATCGGCTTTGCTTCACTTCGCGCTTTGCTGCTGTTATGCTTTAGGTCTAGTCACACGAGAAACATCGTCAAAACTGCGATGTTTCGTGTTTTACTGGCTGTTTTGCTTCTGCTTCGCTTCCCGTCAGACCGCACCTTTACTCGGGGCGCAACAAGTCAAAACTACACTACCCGCCCGTCACGTGACACCCAGTAAGCAAACGGTCTGAGGACGGACAGAGGCGGTGCTTGGTCTGTGATCTTGCCAACGAGGACCGGCGTCTTCTTCCAGCGGCGCGCCGTGTTGCCACTGGGAAACACCGCTACTGGGGCAAGTTGCATGAGTGAGCGAAGTCCTTCGCCAACCACTAAGCAAGGTGCGCCGCTATAGCAGGTGCCTGGTGATCGCCGATCTTGGGACTATTAACTCCTTCTACCCCAGACACACCACAGCAAGATAAGGATCGACCATGATAGTTCAAGGGTGATGCCAGAATAGCTTGGCGCCTATGGGCGCCAAGCTATTCTGGCATCACCCTTGAACTATCATGGTAGATCTGTGTCCTGCACTGCTATGCAGTCTTCAGAGGACAACGGCATCATTGGGGGATTTCGGTGTTGGGGTACAATGAGTTAAGTGTGTGGTTACCGCGTGATGAAAAGTGAACCTTTATTACCATCATGGCATCAACCGTGCTGTCTCTCTCTCTCTCTCTCTCTCCCCCCTCCACCTTCTCCGCCCCCAACCCCTTTTCCCCCATATGCGCTATTAGTTCATTGAACTCTGCGGTGGAAATTCCAAACTTGAAAGTAGTGCTGTAAATACCCTGTTGCGGTTCACCGGATAGTGTGACCAGGGTAGTTCAAGGGTGGTGCCAGGATAGCTTGGCGCCAAGCTATTCTGGCACCACCCTTGAACTATCGTGGTCAGTAATGATTTTCTTTAACTGTGTCTGCGCTATACTGGTGAACCAGCATGGCGTGGGCAGGCAGATTAAAAACGGTCTTTCTTATGTGTCGGGGCCGGATCTGGGGGGTTAGGGGTGGGTGGTGTGGATGTCTACCGCCCCCCCTCCCCCACCCACCCGCCAACAAACATTCTTTAACTGTTGTGTCAAAGTCCCTTTTCGGCTGACTGGAACCACCAACCCCCGCCTCCCCGCTCTTGAATTCTTTTCGGCCACTGGCACGTCTAGAAACCTGTTGTGTCAGGTTGAAGGTCCCCGACAAGAGTTGCTCCCCCCCCCCCCACTCCTACCCGGGAGGTTTGACCAGTGGGGGTGGAAACCTCAGGTGACAAGCTAGAAATACCAAATACTGTGACGGAACTCCCGTGCACCCTGGCGTGTCCAGTTTCTGACGTAGTTCGGAGTTGAATCACACTGCGCTGACAGCTGGCGGCTCGCGGGTTATAAACAAAATGCTGCCACAAGGGAAAATAGGTATTACAACCACAGGCGCTGGCGACAGGCGTTACAGCCACAGGCGCTGGCGACAGGCGTTACAACCACAGGCGCTGGCGACAGGCGTTACAACCACAGGCGCCGGCGACACGTTGCCGCTACAATGCGACGGGTCTCAAGAGTAAAGCAATGACTTGACGCGCGCACAGTGACCCGCGCACAGCCGTGGGGATGGGAGAGGTGGTGGTGGTGGGGATTGGGGTGGGGTGGGGGTGGGGTGGGGGTGGGGTGGGAGGGCTTTGGAAGAAGGGTGTGCCCTAAAATTTTGATTTTGTTCGTGGGTTGTTTGTTTTTTGTCGGTTCATCGTGTGATTTAATTTTTTTTCATCTTCGTGATCCGTGAAAGCAGTGTTCGTCATGCAAAGGTGAAAGCCGAAATCCCGGTCAGCAAAAGGACCTTGAGCTGTCACGGTAGATCCACAACACGTCGCAGACCTCAACCCGGCGGACACGCACCATTGCGCGTCGTTGAGTTCCGTTATCTGTGAGAGTTACAAAGTTGTAATCTGTCCGTCGCGGAGGTGAAGGCGTCTGGCCCGGCAGGGACTGTCAGTCATCTCAGGACACGCGCCAGATGTCCCGGCCGCTTCAAGCAGATACCGCACGTCCCGTGACCTTGGTGGGCCCTGTCCTGGCCAGCTTTGCGTGCTGCTAATGACCTTCGCCAGGTCAGTGTGTTTTACACACAGGCAAACAGGCGGCCAGGGCAAGGACGGGGGATTACTGTGAACTGACACAGGGAGAGAGAGAAAGAGACAATCAATGAATCTTTATTTGACAACGGCAAAGATATTGACAGAGCCCGAGGCAATGTCATTTTCCACATCTGCCTTTGGTTTAAATAGTTTATTACTTTGCAAAATACATAAAAGAATATACATCAATTATCATCAGATCAAAACAAGCCACAGGCTTATAGGATGATCTGGACACTCAGTTATATTTGCAAAATTTGCATAGTGGTGGTTTGCAGATTTTAATACAGTATAGGTAAGTATATATATATATATATATATATATATATATATATATATATATATATATATATTATATATATATATATATATATATATATATATATATATATATATATATACATAATAATAATAATGAAATTTCAACGAGAGAGAGAGAGAGAGAGAGAGAGAGAGAGAGAGAGAGAGAGAGAGAGAGAGAGAGAGAGAGAGAGAGAGAGAGAGATGATGATGATGAATCTTTATTTATTCAGGATAAAGCTATTAGGCAACTCAATGCCTGTCTTACGAGCTGTCCTGTAAACAAACAACATAACAGGAAAATAAACACAGCATGCAAATAACAACAACAATAATAATAATAAGATGAAGAAGAAGAAGAGGAGGAAGAAAAACTACGGAAAAAAACACAATAGGTGAAATTAATGAAAGGAAAAAAAATTGGTATTGGAGAATTAGTAACTGCCACCAACACAAAAATCAAGGGAAATAAATGAGTGCATAGCATTAATATTATACTCAGCTAAGACAGTGTCAAAGAATCAGCAGCATCAAGAGCATATAGCGACACCGACAAGACAAAGGATTATCAGTTTACAAATTAAGGAGAAAGAGAAAATACTTGACGTTCACGTGTTATCAGCAGTAATACTCTGATATGGCAAACTGTGAAGTCAGGCTGAATGGAAGTGAGAAATGAAACGAAATGAAATGAAACTTTATTGAAATGAAACTTTATTTCTGAACGGAAGAAGCAGCACATGTGCCATTTTTCACGCTTGCCGTTGCTAATCTACAAGGGTACAACTCTGCTAAGGGTACAAAGCTACTAACATACAAAGGTACAAAGCTACTACGTACAAAGGTACAAAGCTACTAACATACAAAGATACAAAGCTACTAACATACAATGGTACAAAGCTACTAACATACAAAGGTACAAAGCTACTAACATACAAAGATACAAAGCTACTAACATACAAAGATACAAAGCTACTAACATACAAAGGTACAAAGCTACTAACATACAAAGATACAAAGCTACTAACATACAAAGGTACAAAGCTACTAACATACAAGTACACATAATATAACAAGTCGTTCCAAAAAAAAAAAAGATGGATAAGGCAAAATGGAGGACACCGATTATGATGGGTAATAATGTGAATGGCAAAAACAAGAAGAAGATATTCTTTAAAATTCCTTCTTTCACTGAAATCAAACACGCGCGCACGCTCTCGCCGCACCCCCCCCCCACACACACACACTCGCGCACGCACGCACGCGCGCGCGCGCGCGCACACACACACACACACACATACACTTGCGTGCGGAGGTTAATATCAAGGCTTTAGGCGATGGAGATACCCGAACCAGTGAATGAGCTGTTAGATAGCAGGTACTTGAAGAGGCTTTCCTTGAAAGACTGAGGTGAGTGAACCAGTGTGTGTTATGTGCGCTGGCAGTTTATTCCAAAACGAGGCGCCCGAGAATGAGAGGGTGGTTTTAAATAAATCTATCCTCGGGCTTGGTGTGATGAAGTTACGCCTTGATGTTGAATAGCCTGACGCTGCCTTGGTGAAGAGCTTACACAAGTATTCTGGGTGGATTTCATTCCAGATTTTATACATGACTACCCCTTTGTTAAAGAGATGGTGCCTGTCGAGAGGAAGCATCTTTAGTTTTTCAAATTTTTGGTCAGTAGAAAGGGCTGGATCAGGCAGGATCTGCTTCACTGCCCTGCGATGCAGGGAGTTAAGCCTCTTCAAGTGTATGTCACCGCTGCCGTCCCATGTCGTGGAGGCATAATTGATGTGGGATTTGACATGGGCATTGTAAAATAGTTTGCGAGCGTCGACATCAATAAAATATTTTAGCTTAGACAGCATAAAAACATTTCTGGACACAGTTTTACAGACAGCATTGATGTGAGATTGCCATTTCATCTGGTTATCAACAATAAGTAGACGATGTTCAGTTACTTGTGTAATAATGTGGTCTTGGATTTCCAGGCTAAGCGAAAGTGGCTTGAGCTGATGCTTCTGACGGGTTGCTATCGTCATACATTCGGTTTTGGTGGGATTAAGGATCATTGCATTATTTTCACACCATTTGGAAATTTCGCTCAGTCCCTGTTGCAAACGACCATTTAAAGACTCAAGACACTTATCGGGGGTGTGGATTGTTGCGTCATCGGCAAACAAGCCACATGCAATTTTGTCATTCGTAAAATGTAGTGGCTGGTCATTGATAAATATGCAAAAGAGAAGAGGTCCCAGGACAGAGCCCTGGGGCACTCCTCTTGTTACTAAACCACTTGAAGAGTAAGATCCATTGGCTATCACGCGCTGCTGTCTGTCTGTAAGATAGGAAGCGAAAAACGAGGTTGTTTTCAAGGAATGAATAAATGCCTGAGAACTGGCGTCTGAGGTATGAAAACGGTTACTTGAAAATGAACCATCCAGATATATACTAAGCTTGGAAAGGAGAATGTCATGATCTACCAGGTCGAAAGCTTTCCGAAGGTCTATGAAAACAGCACCTGTAAATTCGCCTTGGTTCATTGAACTTAGCCACGCGTCTGTAAGTCGCGCTAAGGCTGTATGACAACTATGCTTCGGGCGAAAACCTCACTGGAGGGGGTGGATTAATTTTCGTTTTCCCAGGTATTTTAACAGATGCTTATGAATGTGTCGTTCAAGGGGTTTACTTAAGACAGACAAAAGTGAAATGGGGCGATAATTGTTAACATCGGACAGATCCTTTGTTTTAGGTAGGGGAATAACTTTAGCCTTTTTTAGTTCTTTTGGGAAAACATTTTTCTGGATGCATAAATTGTAGATATAAGTTATTTTTTCTATAATATAGGGAAGTGATAGTTTCAGTATTTTGGGGCTTATTTCATCTGGCCCGGAAGATTTTTTATTCTTCATGGAACTAATTGTCTTACCAACCTCGTGAACCGCCAGAGGTGGAATAGCAAAAGGATCAAATTTCGCAGTTCGCGTTCTACATAAATCAATCAGGGTGTCGGGACAGGTATAGGGCCGACAGTTTGTTTTAGAAGGGACCAGGGACTCAGCAATTGAAAGGAAATGATCGTTAAAATTATCGGCAGTCAGGGTAGACGGGATTACAGTGGATTTACTACTCTTGCCTCCAGTCACTATGGCCATAGCGCGCCAGAGCGTGGACATATCTTTGTCTTGTTTAATCAAACGATCAATGAAAGATTTTTTAGCCTGCCGCACTAGACATTTGACACGATTGCGCTCACGTTTAAATTCAGCAAAACACTTCTGTTTTCTCAGATCATCTCTCACCCTCATGGCCTGAATGATGTCTTGAGTCAGCCACGGCGGGAGTGATGCGTGTTTGACTCGCCTCCGCCGCACAGGCGCATGTTTATTTAAAATAGTAAGAAAAATGCTATACCAGGTAGAGAGCGCTGTCTGGGTCAGTTTCACTAAACACGTCATCAAAAGGTGCATTATCAAGGTAAGATAAAAAGTCACTCTCAATAAATTTTTTAAAAGAACGATAGGTGATATACGTATGCCATCCTTTATTTGCTTTTGGGAACTTAGTGGACCACGTACAGCTGATGGGAAAGTGATCACTGATACCAAGGTTGCCGACAGACACACTATAAACAGACTCCGGTTTGTGGCATAGATGTGGTCTATGAGTGTAGATGTTGTTGGTGTTATTCGTGTTGGCGAAGTGACTAACTGTTTAAGACCCAGCAACGTCATCGTAGAGTCCCATGCATGATGCGACTTTAACATGTCTATGTTAAAATCTCCCATAAGTATGACATTAGAATTAGGTAAAGGCTTCATCAAACATACTAAGAAAATTATCGTACCACTCAAAGTTTGCAGCAGGGTTGCGGTACAGAAAACCGATAAGAAATGATGGTAATTGGGGGGGGGGGGGGGGGGACTTGAGCTCAAGCCACATACACTCAACTTGCTCAGTTTCTAAGTCATGTCGTCTACGTGTAAGAGCTTGAACAGACGTGTGAATATAGGCAGCTAATCCTGTCTGTCCGTGGGCCGTTGGATCACGTCTCAGGACAGAAAAGCCAGGAACCTGAATTGATTCATCAGATACATTAGAACCAAGACGTGTCTCAGATAATCCAAAAATATGAAATGGGTTTGAGTCATTCAGGTAAACGCAAATATCAGCAAGTTTGGCATATATATGGTACACATTTAAATGCCCAATGCGGAGATCTTTTACGTTCACGTCTGCTTGATTCATCGTGACAGATGAGAAAGAAACGAAGGAGGCAAAAATGAAAATAACAATAAATACACTTAATGTAATAAAACTATTGAAGTATAGTAATCAGTACACAAACACAAATAATAATAAAACCAAATAATGAAAGGGACAATAATATTGAATCAAAGCAAACAAAGATTAGGCTTAAAAGTAATGAAGAAGAACTATAATTTTTAAGAAGAACAAAAATTATGATGTTGCAGTAGCAGAAAAAGGAGAACCAGTATTCAGTCGGCGAAAACGTTTTCAAAATGAGAGTCAACACCTTTTATAAACATATAAAGGGAAAAAGAATATTGCATGTGGTTGCTGAGGCTGTCCGTATAGTACTCATAAAATAGCTTAGTACAAGTCCGTCTCACAGTCCACACGATCGCAGTCCACACAGCGTGCGGCTTAATTATGAAGCATCAATATGAAAGTACAACTGTCCAGGTTTCATTAAAGTGCTGGTCAGAGAAAACATTGCGCAACACACTCAGGCACAGTTATCCGGCTTAGGATTGTCACTGAGATGATGCAGAAATCCACAAAACTATTTAGACACAAACTTCATAATAAGGCTGGTGGTAACCAACCCGAGACTAGTACAGTCCGTTGTCTGCAAACAAAATGACGTAATGCACAAGTTTAAACTGGCTACATGTGTAGCAACTACCACAACATCAAGAATATTATATCACCACAAAATTAGGAACATTATGTAGTCACCGCGTTGATTGACCATTGAGCCTTGAGGCTAAAATACCCAAAAACATTAGTTATGAGCTACGGACCATATTACATTAAAGGAGACAGAAAATACATGTTAAATGTTTAGGGTTTAACGTCTTTTGTCCACCACGATAAAGGAGACAGATAAACCGTGACAGATCAAGAATAGCCTGGCACTCTGGGCACCACGATAAAGGAGACAGATAAACCGTGACAGATCAAGAATAGCCAGGCACTCTGGGCACCACGATAAAGGAGACAGATAAACCGTGACAGATCAAGAATAGCCTGGCACACTGGGCACCACGATAAAGGAGACAGATAAACCGTGACAGATCAAGAATAGCCTGGCACACTGGGCACCACGATAAAGGAGACAGATAAACCGTGACAGATCAAGAATAGCCTGGCACTCTGGGCACCACGATAAAGGGGACAGATAAACCGTGACAGATCAAGAATAGCCTGGCACACTGGGCACCACGATAAAGGAGACAGATAAACCGTGACAGATCAAGAATAGCCTGGCACTCTGGGCACCACGATAAAGGGGACAGATAAACCGTGACAGATCAAGAATAGCCTGGCACAATCGGCACCACGATAAAGGTGACAGATAAACCGTGACAGATCAAGAATAGCCTGGCACACTGGGCACCACGATAAAGGAGACAGATAAACCGTGACAGATCAAGAATAGCCTGGCACTCTGGGCACCACGATAAACGAGACAGATAAACCGTGACAGATCAAGTATAGCCTGGCACTCTGGGCACCACGATAAAGGAGACAGATAAACCGTGACAGATCAAGTATAGCCTGGCACTCTGGGCACCACGATAAAGGAGACAGATAAACCGTGACAGATCAAGAATAGCCTGGCACAATCGGCACCACGATAAAGGTGACAGATAAACCGTGACAGATCAAGAATAGCCTGGCACTCTGGGCACCACGATAAAGGAGACAGATAAACCGTGACAGATCAAGAATAGCCAGGCACACTGGGCACCACGATAAAGGTGACAGATAAACCGTGACAGATCAAGAATAGCCAGGCACTCTGGGCACCACGATAAAGGAGACAGATAAACCGTGACAGATCAAGAATAGCCTGGCACACTGGGCACCACGATAAAGGAGACAGATAAACCGTGACAGATCAAGAATAGCCTGGCACTCTGGGCACCACGATAAAGGAGACAGATAAACCGTGACAGATCAAGAATAGCCTGGCACTCTGGGCACCACGATAAAGGTGACAGATAAACCGTGACAGATCAAGAATAGCCAGGCACTCTGGGCACCACGATAAAGGTGACAGATAAACCGTGACAGATCAAGAATAGCCTGGCACACTGGGCACCACGATAAAGGAGACAGATAAACCGTGACAGATCAAGAATAGCCAGGCACACTGGGCACCACGATAAAGGTGACAGATAAACCGTGACAGATCAAGAATAGCCAGGCACACTGGGCACCACGATAAAGGAGACAGATAAACCGTGACAGATCAAGAATAGCCAGGCACACTGGGCACCACGCCATTGGGCGCCTCCCCCGCACTATCAGGAGTGAATGATAGCCAGGCACTCTGGGCACCACGCCATTGGGCGCCTCCCCCGCACTATCACTCTGGGCACCACGCCATTGAGCGCCTCCCCCGCACTATCACTCTGGGCACCACGCCATTGGGCGCCTCCCCCGCACTATCACTCTGGGCACCACGCCATTGGGCGCCTCCCCCGCACTATCACTCTGGGCACCACGCCATTGGGCGCCTCCCCCGCACTATCACTCTGGGCACCACGCCATTGGGCGCCTCCTCCGCACTATCACTCTGGGCACCACGCCATTGGGCGCCTCCCCAGCACTATCACTCTGGGCACCACGCCATTGGGCGCCTCCCCCGCACTATCACTCTGGGCACGACGCCATTGGGCGCCTCCCCCGCACTATCACTCTGGGCACCACGCCATTGGGCGCCTCCCCCGCACTATCACTCTGGGCACCACGCCATTGGGTGCCTCCTCCGCACTATCACTCTGGGCACCACGCCATTGGGCGCCTCCCCCGCAATATCAGGAGTGAATGGGTCAAGAATAGGTAAATAAAGCTGGACGAAGGTACGATAACGGGTCACATAATGACGGATGACGGTGACAAAAGTTGAAATGACTGAAGACGGTCCGCGAACTAATAATAATAATCCATTTCCAACAAGAGACATACATTGTCACGAGCTCCTTCATCCGCAGGGACTCATGATAATGTATTTCTCCTGCTAACTGAACAGGCTGGCTGACGGAGGCTACTTCTCCTTCGTGAGCGCGACAACACCGGTTACTGTTAACAGTAAAATTGCGCAATCGCCTGTGCGATGCTGACACTTAGTGCTTGAATGTTGTCAAAAGGAGAGGACGGGGTGGCTAATCCGCTTTTCTCCCACCCTCTGTTTCTTGGTGCCAACATGGTCGGAGAGCTGATCGGCTGCAGTGGAGGAAATTGCGTGTCATTACGGGTGTTAGGCGGTGGCCTTATGGCATGACGCGAGGTGGCTGAGTGGCGAGGGTGATTCTCTTCGCCTCCTCCTGCTGACGGTGACTCGGAGCGACGACGACGATTTACGGCCCGGTGATCGTAACGCCTCGTATCCTGAGATTCCTCACCCGAGGACAAAGGCGATCTGACGAAACGGTTCATGTTCCACTCCAGCGCATGCACGCCATGTTTGCTAGGGTGCAGTTTGTCAAAGTACATAGCCTGCTAGAGAGAGAGAGAGAGAGAGAGAGAGAGAGAGAGAGAGAGAGAGAGAGAGAGAGAGAGAGAGAGAGAGAGAGAGAGAGAGAGAGAGAGAGAGAGAGAGAGAGAGAGAGAGAGAGAGAGAGAGAGAGAGAGAGAGAGAGAGAGAGAGAAAAAGGGAGAGGTGAGAGAGAGAGAGAGAGTTGTCTCAACTGGTCTTTATATTTTCTTTATTTCCTTTATTTTTTGCAGTCTTATTTTATAACTCAATGAAATCATTTTGCTGCAGTAATAAATTCGTGTACTGCTGAAAATATATCGCTATTCACTGTGGATGGCAGGGTTTTACTTCCATTAAGGAGTAAATGTATATTGGTGTATTCTGGTGGAAGTGTCAGTTAAACGTCTTATTACATCGTAATTACTACACTGGAGTAAGAAATGATCGGCGGTTTCAGAGCTGGCTCCACAAGAGCAGGCAGGAGAATTGGACAGGTGACGACTAACCAGATCATAATTGAGGTCGCTCATGTTGAGTTTGAGTTTACAGTGGATTATCTGTGTTATTCTACATCCTAGATAGTAATAATTATGGGGGTACCACACAATCGTCTCGCGACAGGAATGATTTAAATTCGCTTAAGGATTGACTACGCTGAATGCGATCGGGCAAACTGTTCCAAAGGATGGGAAAAATGAAGTTTTGTACAGTTTTGTTTTATAATAATAATAATAATAATAATAATAATAATAATAATAATAATAATAATAAGCGCATTTAATAGGCGCTTTATCCCAATTGAAAATCGGCTCAAAGCGCCGCCGCGAACTGAACCCAACAAGCACGCTCACGTGAAACACGCGCATTCACTCCCGGCACACACTATGCATAAACACAGAACATTCACGTGGTGCTAAGGGCAAGCTCAAGCGAGCTACTGAAGTTTTTGGAAATTCAAAATCGTTTGTATTTGAAATTTGATTAAGTGGGCGGAAGCTGATACCAAAGTGGAGGGGGAGGAAGAGCCGGAGTACCCGGAGAAAGAACCCCCGACGGTCCGCCCGAATTAGTAGAGGAGAAAAATCCGACGCCGGAACCCGTAATCGAACCTCGCACCCTTAGCATTGGTGGCAGGCGCCACGGACCGCCCCTGGGGGACTTTGCGTTCAAATGGACGTCGTTTGTGGTATGGATTTGATGCGGATACTAGCTGGGCCTAAGTACGCGGGGGTTATACCATTGACTATTTTAAAATAAAGGATGAGTTTATGACGACGACGTCTTTGCCACAACAGAATAAAACCGGTTTCTTCATAAAGTAATTGGTGGCTAGTGCCACGGACTGCGCCAGTAATGGTTCTTAAAGCGTGTAACTGGAGAGTTTCCAATTCATCCGAAAGTGCCCCTGTACAATTATCCCAGATCACATCAGCATAGTCAAAGTGTGGCAGTATAAAAGATTTGAACATAGTCTCCAGAGATCGTCTCGATAGTCTATATTTATATGAATCTAGGCAAGCTATAAGTAATCGACATCTGGCTATAATAGATTTGATATGGGTATCCCATTTACAGTTATTTTGCAAGATGATGCCAAGGTGTTTGTGTGTAGCAGTACTTTGAATTGATTGTATATTGCTTAACGTCCCGACAGCAACAAGACTTTCTCAGGACGTGCTTGCACTGCTTGTGAAAAAAAAACAACAAAAAAACAAAAAAACAAAAAAAAAAAAAAAAAAAAAAAACAAAAAAAAAAACTAAACAGAATATTGAATGCATGTCGCCAGCCGGTCCAATACATTAAATAAACCTACGACATGGGGCCTAAATAAAGCTAAGACCATTTAGCAACACACATCCAATATCAAGAGCTACAGGCAGCGCAGAGTTTAAAAAAGGAAAATACAGGTGAATGGACCAAGGGTAGACAGAAACACATGCCCCAGAATAGAGGGGAAAACCCACCCTGTGGGGCTGACCAGGGTGACCCTGGGAACTAAAAAGTAGTTAACCCCACCCAAGTCCCCCAGGGCAGACCCGGGTGGGGGCAGTACTTTGAAGTGGACTGTTATCAAAGAGTAGGGGAAGTGGTTGGAAGTTATGGCTACGTGACATGTTCAATAGTTCAGTCTTTAGGTGATTAAAATTTACTTTCCACTTATGGGCCCAAACACTAATTTTTTCAAGACCCGAGTTTATTATGTCAGCTCTAATATTATCATTAATAATAATAATAATAATAATAATAATAATAATAATAATAATAATAATAATAATAATAATAATAAGCGCATTAAATAGGCGCTTTATCCCAATTGAAAATCGGCTCAAAGCGCCGCCGCGAACTGAACCCAACAAGCACGCTCACGTGAATCACGCGCATTCACTCACACACTGTACATAAACACAGAACATTCACGTGGTGCTAAGGGCAAGCTCAAGCGAGCTACTGTAGTTTTTGGAAATTCAAAATCGTTTGTATTTGAAATTTTATTAAGTTGGCTGAAACTGATACCAAACATTCAGGGACAAATACATACTGCTATCATCTGCAAACAGTTTCATTTTAGATTCAATGTCTAGTACAATGTCGTTAATATAAATAAGAAAAAGGATAGGGCCTAACACTGACCCTTGCGGGAAGCCTGCCTCCACGGGTAGATATGTAGATATACATCCTTTGATGACAACGGCTTGCTTGCGATTGCGCAGGTAATCAGCCATCCATTGTAGAAGCTTCCCACGTATTCCTATTACATCTATTTTTTTTAAGCAGACCATATATGCCACACTTATCAAAGGCTTTGGCTACATTAAAAAAAATACATCTTGGGAATTTATGCTTCTATCCAATGACTTGCAGAGGTCATTATGGAGTTGGTAGACTGTTGAGTCCCCAGGTATAAAACCTGATTGGCTAACAGTTATCAGATCATTCGAATAAAGATAATTATTGGAATATATGGCGTTGGATGCATTTTTCTAGAATTTTACCAATGCAGCTGAGCAAGGATTTTGCTTTTGTCACCTTTTTATAGACAGGAGTTACATGGGAAATTTTCCACACGGATGGAAATATACATTCGTCAAGCGACCGGTTAAAGAGAATGGTGAGAGCTTCTGAAAAAATAAGCGTAATACTAGCTATCCAAATTTTATTGTGTATACAATCAGGACCTACGGACTTATTTGGGTCTAGATCGTTTATAACATTAGTTACCTCTGTAGGACTAAGATGTATATAAGAGATTGATGTAGGTACATATTGCATATCAGGTACTGGATCGTTGTTACCTTCTACCGTAGATTGGCTTGTAATGTAAAAAACTAGACCGAAAGGGCTTGTAATTTAGAAGAAACTACCAAGTGAGTACGAAAAAGCACTGTCAAGGGAGAGAAGTGTGCATGATAGACCAATGATCATAGATCTACTTTGGTCCAAGCACACACACACACACACAAAAAAAAAAAGATAGGAAAGAGGGGGTGCGCTAAGTAAGTGACTGGAAGCAATGCATATGGAAGCCCCCCCCCCCCCCTCGAAGGGAGGCGTATCACATATCCCACTGTTCACAGCCCCTTTGGTGCAAGGAAATTTAAATCTAGGTCCCCGAAGTGGGGGATCCTGGAGTGGGTTGCATGTAGCGTGCTTAAATATAGTGTGTTAAGCTCGCTGACTTAAGGTCTTTCTTGCTTAGTAAAGCTCTTGCTTAGTGCGCGAGTGTTTTCTGTTGCATGGAGCGACTTAGCGATGTGCGTAGCTCCGAACGAGTTCTTAGCGAGCGGGGATAGGTTATTTATAGCTTATGGTGGGGTTCTCCCCTACGTCATCATAGATTGTAAAAATCGGCCAATAAAAACGCACGGTTTTCGCTTCTTCTGACCTAACGGAAACGAAGTAGACAAAACGCCGGTGAAATGGCGGCGATGGAAAACAAGAAGTCAAGAGAGAAAGAATGGCAAATTTTTAGTGCAGTCAGTCCTGCTTGTCAGTCTAATGTAGACGTACATTAGTTAAGGAGTACCGTGTAGGCTCCCATAGTATGAGGATCTATGTCTCAAGTCTAATGTAGATGTACATTAGTTAAGGACTACCGTGTAGTAGGCTCCCATCGGCTGGTGTTGGGTTATACCCATCGGTGTGCAGGGTCAGTTAAAATAAGTTATGCAGACTCCTCACCAATAATTCCCAGATGTCCGTGAGACGAGGCTGGGTGGGGGTCCGTGCGTTCCCACGTACATTTCGTGTTCCTCCTTCTCTATCCTAGATGGAAGGCTGTTTCTGCCACAAGGTTTAAGAGAGTGAATTCACATTTCCGTTCTCGCGTTAACACGGCAGCTAAGAACTCTTCCTCAGCTAAGCACGCCGCTACGCACGGGGGGGACCGTCCTTAGAATTAAGCACGCCACTAAGCTCGCTCCAGCAGATAAGCACGCTCATGCAACGCACATTTTCAGCTAAGCTTGTTAACTTAGCGCTAAGCAAGAAATTTGCGCGCTAAGCAAGCATATGCAACCCACCCCTCAGATATTTAGCCGGTGTGGACAGCTGTTTCGGTCTTGGCGACCTCTTCAGCACACCATCGGCAATACTGGAGGAAGAGAAGGAATTTCTGCCTACCTGCAAAGAAGACCACATTTTACTGTGGTTTCTGCAGGGGCATACATTCCATGCCTCCACCTAGAGCTAAATTTCCATGCACCCTAAGAGAGAACCTACCAAAAAGGGGGAAGGGGTTGCAGTCGAAATTGTAGTAAAAAACTAGACCGAAAGGGTTGACTGCCAGTGCTTGTAATTTAGAAGAAACTACCAAGTGAGTACGAAAAAGCACTGTCAAGGGAGAGAAGTGTGCATGATAGACCAATGATCATAGATCTACTTTGGTCCAAGCACACACACACACACACACACACACACACACACACACACACACACACACACACACACACACACACACACACACACACACACACAAAAAAAGATAGGAAAGAGGGGGTGCGCTAAGTAAGTGACTGGAAGCAATGCATATCCTATCTTTTTTTGTGTGTGCTTGGACCAAAGTAGATCTATGATCATTGGTCTATCATGCACACTTCTCTCCCTTGACAGTGCTTTTTCGTACTCACTTGGTAGTTTCTTGGCTTGTAATGTGATTATTAAACGCCTTTGCCTTCTCCTCGTTAGAGTAATAAATTTTACCGCTTTTCTCGATAGGGGGTATATCCTGTATCGTGAATCCCTTTTTTGACATAAACGATTTGACTAGTTTCCACCAGTTCTTACTTCCGAAGTTTCTATTACAAGAGATGCGATTGTCTAACTCTAACATGTACTCTTTCTGTCTTTTGCGTATTGCATCTGTGTAAGTATTACGAGCATGACGAAAGAGTTTCCAGTCAGCTTCTGAGTTAGTATTTTTGGCATTCTTATGGAGGTTATCTTTTTTTTTTTTAAAATTTAGCTAACTGCTCGTTGTGCCATGGAGCATCTCGTTGTTAGACTATTATAGTTTTGACTGGCATACATTTCTTAGCATGCGGTATTTAGGAGTGTGTCACCAAATGTCTTGGCAGCAGATTTAATAGACGGAATAGTTGCTATGGCTATCCAGTCAATTCTAGCGAGTGAGTTTTCGAGCAAATGTTTCCCTGTCAAGCTTGGCATAATTGAATATTGTTCGTTTAAATCGTACATTTGGACACATGTGACCTTTAAGCTTGATAATAGGGACAGAATGGTCACTGCACATGGGAGGTAGAACATCAACACATGAGACTAATTCCCTGCTAGGAACTAAAATGAGGTCAATACACGTTGCGGTTGTAGATGTTATGCGGGTAGGGGAGGCAGCTAATTGCATAAGGTTGTTCCTAACCAAAATCTCAGTAAGATATGGCGAGGGGTTCCGAAGTGTATCAGAATTGAAATCTCCCAATATGATAAATTTGTGCGGAGTAGAGATTACATCGGCATGCCATAATGTAGCTTAACTTTGCTACGCATTTTGACCAGTAGAGAGAATAGTGAGAAAGGACGAGGAAAAAAGGAAACAATTAAGAGAAAAAGGAATAAAAATGTCCTATAGTTATAATGACGATGTGTTTCTCCGCAGAAACTACTGAAATACGGAGTATTACATTTTACAAATCAGTGAATAATGTCAAATTAAACATGTATTCTGCAAGAAAGAACCACCGTGAAGGGATCGCGTTCCACTTCAATTGGTTACTCTCGTGCATGTCACAAGCTTACTATTCCAGTGAATAATAATGAGCAACAGAATGGGGGAAAATTAGTGCTAACTAGAAGGAAAGCGAGAAGAAAACATTTCCACTGTGCAGGCGGGCCGCGGGAGACAGGTCGAACAAGACTGCCCTGGGACAACTGTCCCGAGCTATCGTGGTCAACTCTTCCCCCACGGCCTGTTGAAGACAAACAACCAAGCAAATAACCAAACGGCACCCACTGTGTAACAGTATAGCATATATATGGTGCGTGTACAAGAGAGAACGAGAAAGAAAAAGAAAACAAAGAAACGAAAAAACGAAAAAACAGGCTCTTGTTAAATCAAACGTAAAGCGATAACCATGGTGCTTTGGAAGACGGAACGAACATGACCGCCCTGTGGCAAAACCCCTCAGCCATCATGGTCGATCCATCTCCCGATGCCATAATGTAGCTCATTTGCAAGACCGTGGCTACACAAAATAAAAATACAGCAGACTATATATAATCCGGTCGCCGAAGACAAGTCAACCATGACGGCACTAGAAAGAACCCAGTGCCGATATGGTTGATCCCTCTTCCGCGTGAGACAGCATGCGACCAGTCCATGGGAGGCAGGTCAAGCACGACCACCATGGGCAATACCCCTAAGCTGTCCTGATCAGAACAACCTCCACGGTCTGTTTGCAGTACGTCTAAAAATCACTATGCACCAGCCCGCGCGAGACGAATCAAACACGACCGACACGGGACACAACCCCAAGCTAACGTGGTCGAGGCGTGCGGACCCGCCCGGCCCGTGCGTTGCACCAGTCCAAACCTTGACAGGTCAGGACACAAAATGATAACAGCACGTGTGCCACTTCGCAATAGGCCCTCGGAAGGTAAGTCAGGTCACCACAACCCCAAGCTAGCCCAGTCGATCTGCCTCCGAGGGACTACACATGGCGCATGACGAAGACCAAAACAATGGTAAGGGGACAAGGCTAAATCTAATCAGCCCCGTCAGCTCCGTGGGAGACAGGCCACACATGACTGCCCCGGAGAAAAACTCCCGAGCTTCCATGGTCGATCCAACTCCCACTGCCAGTTAAAGTGCATGTCCAAGATAAAACATAACGCAGCAACCATTGTGCAAAAGTGTGCATTCAGCTCGTGGGAGCGCCCCGTTTCAATATGGCTGATCCGTCTCCCACTACCTGTGTGTGTTGCCTGTCCAAAACAGAGTACAAAGCAGCGACCACTGTGCAAGAGTGTATTAAGTCCACGGGAGACAAATAAAACACGACCACCCCAGAGCAACATCTCTAAGCGACCATGCCCGACTCGCCTCTCCTAGTCTTTGCGTGGTGCATACGTGTACAAGGTCATGGTTGAGCAAAACAAAAGAACGGTAAACAGTACGTCTATCATCTCAATCCGTAAACAACACGTAGTCTGGTCACGGAAGACAGGCCGACCATAGCGGCTACAGCAAACACCCTCGAGCTATCACGGTCGATCCGTCTCTCACAGCGTGCTAGTGGGTTTTATCACTATAACAAAACACAAAACACAATCCAAGATTGCCAATTACCAAATCAAGCACAGGATTGCCAACTACCAAATCAAGCACAGGATTGCCAACTACCAAATCAAGCACAGAATGATAAACCCAACATATACCACTGTAATCCCACTGTAATCTAGTGTAATCTAGTCCGTGGGAGACAGATCAAACATGAAAACCCCGGGACCACACCCCCGAGCTTCCATGGTCGATCTATCTCCCACAGCCTGCTTGTAGAGCATGCTCAGACTAAAGCAGAGTATGCTCAAACTAGAATGCAGTGTGCATTCAGCCCGTGGGTGAGAATTCGAGCATGAGAGTCCCAGGGCCGCACCCCGGAGCCAATGGTCGAACTATCTCCCATAGCCTGCTTGCAGGGCATGGTCGATCTATCTCCCATAGCCTGCTTGCAGGGCATGGTCGAGTCAAACACAACACGGTGATAACTGCGTAGTCGCAGTGTACATTCAGCCCGAGGGAGACAGGTCAAACACACGCGCTCCGGGGACAGCCCCCGAACTTCCACGGTCGATCCATCTCCTTCTGCCTATCTGCAGTGCCTGTCCAAAACATAACACATAACGGCAACCACAATATAACAGTGCGTCTTTCATCCAGTGGGAAGCCTATCAAACGTGGATGCCTCGGGGCCACCCCCCCCCCTCCCCCAGGCCTCTAAGGCTGATCCATCTCCCACAGCCTGCTAGTAATGTTTGTCCAAAGCCATTCACAAAACCGGCGGTGCCCATTTGTAGCAGAATGTCAGCCCGTGGGAGGTAGATACAACACAATGAACGATCCATCTCCCATAGCCTGCTTACAGTATATGATGAAGTCAGAACAAGTCAAGTCAGCACACAACAAGGCGTCCACTGCGCATTAATGTGCCTTCAGCCCGTGGGAGTCAGGTCAGACATGAACACCTCGGGGCCACACCCCCAGGTTTCCATGGTCGATCCGTCTCTCGTAGCCTGTTTGCGGAACCTGTCTTAAACCTGTCTTAACTCATTCTACCCCAGACACACCACAGCAAGATATGGATCGACCATGATAGTTCAAGGGTGATGCCAGAATAGCTTGGCGCCTATGGGCGCCAAGCTATTCTGGCATCATCCTAGAACTATCATGGTCGATCTGTGTCCTGCACTGCAATGCAGTCTTTAGAGAACAACAGCAAAATTTGGGGATTTCGGTGTTGGGGTAGAATGAGTTAAGACATAACACAGGACGACGACCGCTGTGTAGCCATCTGTCTTCAGCCAGTGGGAGACAGATCAAACATGAACAGGTTTCCATGGTCGATCTGTCTCCCGTAGCCTGTTTGCAGAACCTGTCTTAAACCTGTCCCAGACAGAACACAGGACGGCGACCGCTGTGTAGCAATCTGTCTTCAGCCAGTGGGAGACAGATCAAACATGGATACCTCGGGGGCACACCCCTACGTTCCATGGTCGATCCATCTCCCATAGAACATTTAAAGAGGTTGTCCAGAACATAGCACACAAAAAAAAAAACAAAAAAAAAAAACGGCGACCACCGTGTAATAGTGTATCTTCAGCCCGTGGGAGACAGGTCAAACATGAATGCCCCGGGGTCGCACCCCCAGGCTTCCATGGTCAATCCATCTCCCACGGCCTGTTTTGCAGAGCCTGCCCAAAATGTGACGTAAAATGTATATAACAATGAAACAATGTGTAACAATATGTCCTTAGCCTGTGGGAGATTGATCAAACATGAATCGAACATGAATGTATCGGGGCCCCCAGGTTACATAAGACATAACACTGTCTTTCACATTTTCAGATACAGGTTTTAGATTTTATGGACCCCTTTCAGTTTGCTTACAGAAGGCAAAGATGTGTTGATGATGCCATAGTTGCATGTTGTAAACAACATCTACTCTCATTTAGAGAAACCAGGAGCCTCCATTCGACTGATGTTCTATGATTTTTTGTCTGCTTTTAACACCATTCAGCCACACATACTGGCCTCCAAACTAGTTCACATGAACATAAATGCCTCTACCATTCTTTGGGTTTTGGACTATCTCACTAACCGCCCAGAGTATGTCAGAATTAGTTCGGATCTAATCTCAGATGTACTTTATACCAACACCGGTGCACCAAAGGGGATTGTCCTGTCGCCTTTTTTGTTTTCTTTGTACACAGCAGACTGTAGAGCATCTCATGACGACTGTGTCATGGACAAATACGCCGACGACACGGCACTGACAGGTCTGATTACAAATGAGGACGACAGACACTATTGACAGGAGATCGATGACTTTGTAGAGTGGTGCGATAGAAACTATCTTGAATTACATGTTGGCAAAACAAAAGAGATGGTCATAGATTTCAGGAAAAACACATCATCCAGGTCCTGTTGTCATCAAGGGAACAGAAGTTGAGCGTGTAGCGTCCTACAAGTATTTAGGTGTTCTTTTTGACAATGCGCTCAACTGGAAACAAAACACAGATGCTATTGTGAAAAAAACGCATACCCGTCTTTACTGTTTGAGAAAGCTCCGATCATTTCATGTAAGCACTCAGCTTTTCAACTAGCGCAGGGTCTTATGGCATGGAGATCAGTACGGATAAAAGCAAAGTGATGATCAACACCACAAGCGACAGCAGCAGCAACATTCACATGAACGGCCAGAAGCTAGAAGAGGTCAATAGCTTCAAGTACTTGGGAGCCACCCTGTCCAAAGACGGTAGTTGCATAGCAGAGATCCGTATCAAGATAGGTACAGCAACATCCGCAATGGCCAGGCTGGACAGGATATGGCGAAGTAACTCCATCAGCTTCACCATCAAATACAGGCTTTACAAGTCCCTCGTAGTGTCTATTCTACTCTACGGCTGTGAGACTTGGACACTGCTTGCAGACTCAGAAAAGAAAATCCAGGCCTTTGAGAACAAGTGCCTGAGGAAGTTGCTCCGCATCTCGTACCGCGAGCACAAGACCAACGAATATGTACGGAGCATCGTACTTCCCTGGTGGGCCCACATGAACCCCTTCTGGCAACCGTGAAACGGCGCAAGCTTGCTTGGTTTGGCCACGTGACCCGACACAACACCTTGTCCAAGACTATCCTCCAAGGCACTCTCGAAGGAAGTCGTCGGCGAGGTCGTCAGAGAAAGAGTTGGGTCGCAAACATAAAAGAATGGACCGAACTCGAGATGCCAGACTTGCTTGCCACCGCCCAAAATAGAACTCAGTGGAGAGCACTGTCTGTTGCTGCTGCCTTTCAGTCCCCCCAACGCCCAGTTCGGGCAAGGGACTGATGATGATGATGATGACTCAGCTTTTACAGATGTTTTACTGCTCCAGTATTGGTAGCATTTTAACTTTTGGACTGACGTGCTGGGGGAGAAATTTATGTAAAAGAGACCAAGATCGACTTAACAAAGTAATCCGGAAAGGGGGCGGGGTGATTGGTAGGGCACAGGATAATTTGGACACACTGTACAACAGACGGATTACGAACAAATTGGCTGACATTCTTGATGACAAAACACATCCACTTAGATATGAATTTGACAGCAGACGTATCGAACGAAGTGGCAGACTCCGAGTACCCAAAAGTAGTACATCACGTTATGCCAACTCTTTTGTCCCTCAGGCTGTTACCCTTTTCAACAGTAATATCAGTAGATAGTGTCGGTCAACATTCTTCCGTTCCTTAGTACTAGCCCTCTCAGTATTATTATTATTATTATTTAAATGCCAAGTGTGTTACAAAGGTAACAATACGTCTGTTACAGTTCATTTCTTTAATTGAGAGTTATGAGTTATTTAATTATTTTTATGAGTGAATGATGATGCCATGTGTTGTATGGGCAGACAGTGAATTTCCCCGTGAGGGATTAATAAAGTATTATTGTATTGTGTTGGTTCCAATGATCGAATCTTCTCCTGTAGCCTGCTTGTAAGTTTCTAACTATAGCCAACCACTCAAAGTGTCCCACGTGTAACAGAGAGCATTCAGCCCGCGGGAGGTAGATAGAACACGATGAGCGATCCGTCCCTTGTGACCTGCTTACAGTGCATGGTCAGGTCAAAACACGACACAGGTTCACTGTGCATGCAGCCCGTGGGAGGTAGATA
Source organism: Semisulcospira habei (assembly GCA_036245525.1). Classification (NCBI taxonomy): domain Eukaryota; kingdom Metazoa; phylum Mollusca; class Gastropoda; family Semisulcospiridae; genus Semisulcospira; species Semisulcospira habei. The sequence goes on from BTPG01000007.1 coordinate 151,330,448, forward strand.
GAACACGATGAGTGATCCGTCCCTTGTGACCTGCTTACAGTGCATGGTCAGGTCAAAACACGACACGGGATTCACTGTGCATTCAGCCCGCGGGAGGTAGATAGAACACGATGAGCGATCTGTCCCTTGTGACCTGCTTACAGTGCATGGTCAGGTCAAAACTCAACACGGGATTCACTGAGCATTCAGCCCGTGGGAGGTAGATAGAACACGATGAGTGATCCGTCCCTTGTAGCCTGCTTGCAGTGCATGGTCAGGTCAAAACTCAACACGGGATTCACTGTGCATTCAGCCCGCGGGAGGCAGATCAAACATGAATGCCTCCAGGCTACACCCCCAGGCTTCCATGGTCGACCCGTCTCCCATAGCCATTTTTGCAGAGCCTGTCCAACAGAGCAACAATTTGCACTCAGCCCACTGGGTACACCGAGTCTACACCGAGGTTACGTTGTCCGCCCTTTTTGCAGAGCCTGTCCAACAGAGCAACAATTTGCACTCAGCCCACTGGGTACACCGAGTCTACACCGAGGTTACGTTGTCCGCCTATATCTATCTGCCAATCAGGCACTAACCTCAAGCCACCGCGTTCAATCCACTTTCAATCCAACTTCAGCGGACTGGCTTGCAGTAACTAGCATGAAACTGAAAAGTGCACGCCATTAGCTATTGGTTCTGGAGGAGACAGGGATATTTTACTTATTTAGCACGGGCATGCAGCACCGATACGTCACGATTAGCAGAGTGGTTGTGGAACAAGACTTTATGTACACAAACCAAGGGGATTCACTCAGCGCTGGACAGACAAACAGTTAGATCATCTGCCCCCGCAAATCAGGCACCCATTCGCCAGCCCACAGAAAAATACTCAGGTATAGAACAAGACGATTATCTACATCCCTTAGATCTCTTGTTCTATACCTGCGTATTTCTCTGTGGGCTGGCGAATGGGTGCCTGATAGACGGGGGGCAGGGGATCTAACTGTGTGTCTGTCCAGCGCTGAGTGATTCCCCTTGGTTTGTGTACAATTCTGCCAGCGCTTGCTTCACCTATCTGGTTTGTGAGAAGACTTTATGTAGCAGTGTGGCACAGTGTGAAAGACTATCTGCGCGTGTTCTGTGTCTGTTATCTAATTAGTTGTCAATAATAATTGTTATATTTTTTGTTGGTGGTGTTGGTTGTCATGTTAAATTATATTTGTTATGAATGGAGATCAAATGTGCTTGTCAGTTTAAATGTGCTTGTCAGTTAACTCTTTCGGATGCGGCACGTCTTGAAAGAGTTAAACTCGGAATGGCTGTAGCTGTCGAAGAGTAGTAAGCCTGAAAACGATGTCAGCCTTTTTAATGAAGACAATGCCGTCACGTACCCAGGTGTCGTCAATACGTCTTCCTCTTTTAAGATCTCGTGCCTCCGCTGCCAGCTTAGCTCGCACCCTCGTCAGGTCGTCGTTGACAAAGATCTTGCAGGAATCTCGCTGCGTGGGCGTGAGACCGGGCCAGTTAGCATCGGGAAATAACTTGGCTCCATCCACCTTGCTGCGCAATCTACGCGAGCGCATAATTCCGTTTTTGGATCGGTACGATGCAAACTTCACGATAATGGGCCGCGCTGAGGCCGCGTCGCCAGGTGCAGGCTTCTTCCCAGCTCTGTGGCTTCGGTCGATGTCAGTTAAATTCATTTTAACTCCCATAGACTCGGCCACCTTGAGCACAATCTCGTCCGTGCTTTCACCGCTCCTCTCAGGTATGGAGGCGATACGAATGGCATTGCGTCGGCTATACTGCTCTAGCTCATCAACTTGTTCCCGTAGCTCCATTATCTCCCTGTCTCTCGCCTCCATCTTCCTTTTAAGTTCTATCATCTCAATCCGCAAAGCGTTAGTCACCTGAGCAGCCACCGCTTTAGAAATTAGGTCCAACACTTCCGGGTCATAAAAAACGGCCTTTATCTCGTTCTTGAGAGTAGGTGCACTGGGGAACATTGTCCCTTCGACATCAGCTACAGAAGCCAAGCATGCTCCTTCAAGTAATGTGCTGGAAAGGAAATCAGGGTTTATTATAGTGGTCTCACTATCCTCAAGCGGAGCACGGTGACTGCTCACATCCTCTGCCACGAGACTGTTATCCAGTGACACGTGAGGTCTTTTATCTTGGTTGCTCTGGTTGTCTGCAGGAGAAGAGGCTAGGCGTATAACTCTTGACATCACTGACCCCTCAGATAACCAGGGCACCAGTGCACGTTACTAAACTCTAGATCGTTAAATCACTAGGTCACGGAACCATTAGCATACAACACGCAGGCTAAGCATATTACACGTTAAATCACTAGGTCAAGGAACCAAGGAACCATTAGCATGCAACACGCAGGCTAAGCATATTACACGTTAAATCACTAGGTCAAGGAACCAAGGAACCATTAGCATACAACACGCAGGCTAAGCATATTACACGTTAAATCACTAGGTCAAGGAACCAAGGAACCATTAGCATACAACACGCAGGTTAAGCATATTACACGTTAAATCACTAGGTCAAGGAACCAAGGAACCATTAGCATACAACACGCAGGCTAAGCATATTACACGCTAAATCACTAGGTCAAGGAACCATTAGCATACAACACGCAGGCTAAGCATATTACACGTTAAATCACTAGGTCAAGGAACCATTAGCATACAACACGCAGGCTAAGCATATTACACGCTAAATCACTAGGTCAAGGAACCATTAGCATACAACACGCAGGCTAAGCATATTACACATTAAATCACTAGGTCAAGGAACCATTAGCATACAACACGCAGGCTAAGCATATTACACGTTAAATCACTAGGTCAAGGAACCAAGGAACCATTAGCATACAACACGCAGGCTAAGCATATTACACGTTAAATCACTAGGTCAAGGAACCATTAGCATACAACACGCAGGCTAAGCATATTACACAAAACAAGCTCCACGTGCAGGTTTGGCGTATAACATGTACGGGTTAGCACGTATTGTTTGAACCGGCTTCACAAATATAATGAAACTATGGTGATGGAATAGTTGAATAGTTGAATAGCTGAATAGTTGAACAGTTGAACAGTTTACATTCAAAACTTATGCAACTACTATCAAATCCATATAGATCGGCGACTAACGTGCATCTGAGTCATTTTGCGGAGTTATTGTAGCATGTTACTGTGACATCAAACGTGCCGCCATCTTGAAATCCACCAGGTGTACGCCGAGCGCGGGCCGGCCTGGGTTGAATTGTCCAAAATAACACAACTTTGGAGGCACACCTGTAGTTGAAGTACACAGAATAATAAAGTCCAAATCGGGAAAAAACGTACTCCGAAGGAAGATGGACTGGCGAATTAATTCTGTCAGGGCAAAACCAAAAAGTAAAATCGCTCTGCAGAGGGATATGGTCGTACCACCGCGCATGCGCACTTCGTCACATCTGCTGTTGCTACTTCTACAGAAAAACAATAATTATATACATTAGATACATAGTCTGAGACTAAGGGGGTGCGGGGGAGGGGAGGGAAAAAAATAAATAAATTTGTTTAAAAAAATCAAATAAAATAAAAAAATCGCACGCACAGAATATAGTAATACTTGCGTGCGCACACTCATTCACACCGGCCAGGTTTACATATCCATGGTTAATGAACGAGTCCCTACTAACAGTGTATGAACTGAGCATCATTTGCTCCTATAGCAAGTAAGTATTGTAGCTACTTGTGATTGCGATGCTAGGTATTTAATAAGTCTTTCCTTAAAACATGATATCGTAGGAGTGGTGGAAGGAATTCCACAAAGTTGCCCCCGAGAATGCTAAACTGGTTTTAAATAAGTCAGTTCTGGTTTTGGGTACGACGTACGTAATTACACAAAAGGAAAGATTAGGAGACATTAACACATGAAGAGACATTAAATAATATTCATTCATTCATTTGGTCATACATTAAAAAAAAAAATAATTTCTTTGTAATTGTCTTTCCGATGTGTATGAGATGAGGCTGCCAACTAAGTTGGTTATCAACAATTACCCCTAGTAAACGGTGCTGCTGTACTTGCTCTATGGGGACAGCTTCAAATGAGAGGTTTAGAGGCGCGGGTTGCAGCTGATGTTTCTGACGTGTTGTGACTAGCTTTTGTTTTAGTTGGATTGACTATCATTCTATTTCTACTGCACCATTCAGAGACTTCTTGTAGGCTCTGCTGGAGGCTGTTGGTTATGTCAACTACAGTTTTACCGGATGCATGTAGCGACGAATCGTCAGCAAACATGTCACACTCGGCACTAGCACATGTGATGTGTAGTGGTAAATCATTAATAAATATACAGAATAACATTGGGCCCAGAACCGAACCATGAGGAACACCAAGCTCTACCTTACCCTGTGTGGAATTGTGGAATAGTTGCCATTCACATAGACAGCTTGAGTTCTCTTACTGTTCTCTCGGAGAGAGAGAGAGAGAGAGAGAGAGAGAGAGAGAGAGAGAGAGAGAGAGAGAGAGAGAGAGAGAGAGAGAGAGAGAGAGAGAGAGAGAGAGAGAGAGAGAGAGAGAGAGAGAATCAATGAGTCTTTATTTTACAACGGCGAAGATAGATATTAACGCAGTCAGCGACTATGTCATTTTTCGTACCTGCCTTTGTGAATGTTTAGTAAATTACTCTTCTCAAGGAAATTAAGAAGATGCTTGTGAATGTGCCGCTCTAATGGCTTTGACAAGACTGAGAGCAAAGAGATCGGTCGATAATTATGAATATCTTCAGAGAGAGAGAGAGAGAGAGAGAGAGAGAGAGAGAGAGAGAGAGAGAGAGAGAGAGAGAGAGAGAGAGAGACTGGACCGCGACTGAGAAATGGCTGAGTGTTGGTTAGTTCAGGGTTTAACGTCAACGGCACCGGAGTGCTAACGGGCGGGTTATGGGGGACAAGGGCAGCTATCGGCAATGGAGTACGACCTGAACGCTGATCAATTCAGTCGCACTGCAACTGTGCCGCGTTAATTTACCAAAGTCAGTCCGTCTTTTTTCCCTGGATTGCGAGTCCAACTACCAGGACCGGGACTGTGACTCGCACCCACCACCCTACCCCTGCAGCAAAAGGCTTTCGGGCCAGCTGCGACCGTCGCCGGCCCGAGCACCTTTCTTTGCTGGGCAGTGACAGTGAGGACACAGCGTTACTCTTATCGCGCCGTGTTTGTCCAGATATCGTGTACCTGACACCAAGTGCCGCAAGAAAAAAGGAATCCGGGGATCAGGCAATTAGTGACCTCGCTCTTCCCGCTGTCTTCCCTGTGTCGGCCGGTACTGATAGACAGCCTAGACCCCCCCCCCCCTCAGCACGCAGCAGGTCTTCGGGCCTGAACATCTGTGCCGATTGAGGATGAAGTCGGTCGGCGCGATAGCCTGGTGCTCAGGGACTGGGATAGAAGTTGGTCATTGGGCGTCTTTGCCTGGTCTTAACGTTATCCTCAGGCACTCGCCCGGGAGATAATCGTTGTGGGCTGACGACAAATACCCAGTTCACAAAAGGCTTTCGGGCTGTAGTCGGCCGTAGTGGGCCCGCGCACGTTAGTGCGCGGGCCCACTACGGCCGACTTCAGCCCGACAGCCTTTTTGCGAGCTGAGTAATTTTCACAGACACTCAGCGGTGATGGCCACAGCGGTGCGGTTCTAACTGGTTTCAAGCGTTTCTCTCTGTCCTCGTGATTTATCGCTCAATATGCGGCCGCCATCTTGTGTTTGACGAGAAGTGGCCGCGAGAGATTCCAGGCTTTATCCTAACGGCCGCTTCTCCAAAACACTTCACCACACTTCACAGAGACATGGTTAGCTGTCCCCTGACCCTGATGGCTGCGCAGAAACAGTGATAAGTTATCCCTGCAACAAAGAAAGAAAGAAAGAAAGAAAAAACACGAAAGAAGGTGGGGGGGGGGGGGGGAGGGGGTAGAGGGGTAGGGAGCAGTAAGTGCAGCGGGCGGTTGTTGGGCGGACTCCATTGCAAGATGATAACCCATGACCTCTCGTGCCCCCTCACCACCCCCACTCCGGCAAAGCTGTGCTTTGTTTACTGGGTGAGGCAGGAGCGACTGTTAAAACATGACCAGAATAATTTCCTCTTACTGTTGCTATATGGGGACAAAAACATTTCATACACAGGCACAACAGGTTATCACGTACAATAGCAGCATGTAAATGTACGTTTTGCACACACACACACACTACACACACACACACACACACACACACACACACACACACACACACACACACACACACACACACACACACACAGGGCGTTCGGCGCCAAATGTACGTTCTCTCAGCAAGCGTTTGCGTAGCTTGAGCTGACGTCATTTTTATCTTGTTACTTCTTTGCCAGAATTCGGGGCCTGCCCGCCCAGTACATTGTACGGAACGCGCCCCGACCAGCCCCATTTTGAAAGTCTACCGTATTTTCACTATACGGTCGGCAAAATTCTGTACTGGCCCAAGTGTAAGTGCTGACTAGTGGGGAGATGAACATGCAGGGAAGGAAAGAAAGACAGAGGAAACAATTTCCGGCTAGTCAAGATAATAAAAGCCCACGCCTGAAATGTTTACCCTTCAGATTAGTGGTAGTGTTGACAAAGAAACAGCCAGTGGCAGGCAGGAGATGATCTGCGAAACTGATGATAATTCAAAGGCAGTGCCAGATTAGCTTGGCGCCGACAGGCGCCAAGCTAATCTGGCACTACCTTTGAATTACCATGACAGCGGACTGTTGTTACTGGTCCAGAAGACGGTAATCTGGCACTACCCTTGAATTACCATGACAGCGGACTGTTGTTACTGGTCCAGAAGACGGTAATCTGGCACTATCCTTGAATTACCACGACAGCGGACGGTTGTTACTGGTCCAGAAGGCGGTGCTCGAGCAGACGAGATGACGTTACCAATCAAAGTGCGTCGTAATGAAGTAAAACAAATGTGACGACAAAACAACTTTCAAAATAGCGACGCTAACTTGAAAGAGTGTATGCACGTGCAGAGCGCGTGGGGAAGAAGAGAGAGGGCGGCCAGCGCCTATCAGTCATGTTTCCGACTCCAGTTAGGCAATATTTGCCTCTACTATTGCTTTAATTCTTATATGTGTCGCTGAACGTAGAAGAAACGCGTAGAAAAAGACGGTTGAGACAGCTTGTGAATCCGTACATTTTGCAGAGAAAGTAGTAGATCGCTTCTCTCTTCGATGGGCCGCCATTTTCTTCGCAGAAATTTGCGAAGATTTCTCGCCCCTGAATCTTTCTCTCCCCTGAGATTTCCGACCAACGAAAATGCGACTTGTACGTCTTTTACGTTTGATTTACTTTCATTGTAACGTAGGCACGAAGGTTTTTGCGGTAAATAAACGTTATACTAACGTTAGCTTGTAACCACTACGAACGTCGCTTTTTACTACGGTAAATAAACGTCAAACTAACGTTACCTTGTAACCACTACGAACGTCGCTTTTTACTACGGTAAATAAACGTCAAACTAACGTTACCTTGTAACCACTACGTAACGTCGCTTTTACTACGGTAAATAACGTCAATCTAACGTTAGCTTGTAACCACTACGTAACGACGATTTTTACTACGGTAAATAAACGTCAAACTACCGTTATTTTATAACATTTGAATTGTAACCACTGATTAACATTAAATGAACGAGTGCATTCTTGCATTCTAACCATGGTCTAACCATACTAACCATTTCTAACGTTATTCTAACGTTGGCATGCTGTCTGGAAATAACGTTGTACTGTACCGACCAGCAAAAGAAATACGACTTTTTTGGAATCATCGGAAACACTAAAGTGAAAACGTCGCATTTCTTGTGCTCGTCAGTATAATAGTGACATGTAACGGCAGCACGGTGACGTTGTACTAGTGGCGACAGTGTAACGACAGTACAGTGACGTTGTACTAACTATGACAGTGTAATAACTCACGTATCTTGTTTGACTAACAGGGGGATCAGCACCAGGTAACACTATGTTTCTTCGTGCGTGTAGTGTGTGTGTGTGTATGTGTGTGTGTGTGTGTGTGTGTGTGTGTGTGTGTGTCTGTAGTTTATCATCAGCTAATGAGCTTGCGTGTGGCACTAGTTGTGGCTCTCTGTGCACGTGTGAGCAATACGCTTTCCTAATGTTTGTACACGTGAGTCACTAACCACCCTCTGTTTCACCCTTCACCTTATCTGGCTCCACACGATTAGCTGCACACCCCCGCCCTACCCCCAACCCAGCCCTCGCCCCCCCCCCAACCCACACACCCACAACCCCCTCCCCCCACCACACACACACTCTCCCTTCCCCCCCTATCCAAACACACACACTCCCCGCAGACTCTACCCGCCAGAGTTAGCGATAGAAGTAAGCACAGTTTTGGTGACAAAAAAACTTTTTTAAAACTAAAGAAAAGAGAAATAAAGATTTTTGTTTAATGGTCCTTTCACAAAGTAAGGCCTCAGGTACATTTCTTTAGTGAGAGGCAACAGACGATTTCCGGAACTACAGAATTAGGTCAATATATCAGGTGTTTCGACGGAAACAGCGGATTAAAAGCACTAACAAACATGCAATATCGCATGTTTGTCCGGGCTTCTATTACATTCTCTCCCCCCCCTCCCCCCCCCCCCCCCTCGTCGAAACGCGTGCAATTTTGACGTAATTGTGATTTGCGGAAATCATTCTTTACGTACGGTGTGTGTCTCCTGTTCTCTAAGTATGACCAACTCAGCAAGTCGCTTTGGGTAGCACTAGGGTTTAACTCATTCGAGACGTGCCGCCTCCGGCTCGGGGGCTCATGAGGATCTATGCCTCTTGCAGTTAGGTCGCGTTCACTTTTTAAGAGACTGTCGATGTGGAAGTAGGTCCGAACTGCACGTGTTTCCACGAACAGAATGCATTACACGACAGGAGAAGCGTGCACTCGCATGATGGTCCGGGGCGGTTACTCCACTGTTTTTATAGAAACACCCGCACACCGCATGTTGGACGGGATTTTATAATCCACTGTTTTCGTCGAAACACGTGTGGGTCGGACCTACTTCCGATTTCAGAAAGTCTCTTAGCTAACGTAGGTTCTTTTTAAAACTCGGCAACTAAATCTCTCCTGCTTCTCCGTCAAATGTTCATTTTTTTTTCACTTTCTAAACTTGTCGAACTGTGTCGCTAGGCCAGTGAGTCAGTGTGACGTTCCAGTGACGTCACGAGCTAATGCGCTGTTTTCACTTGTTCTAGAGACTTGCATGACGCCGCGTGCTAGTGTTGCATGACATCACCACGTTTTGGCACCACGCACAATGCACCGTCACACGTTCACTCGCATGCCACAGCGCTTGCACAAGGATGGCTACTGTCTGTTGTTGATGTGGAGCACTGGGATGATTACTGTTTGTTGTTGATGTGGAGACTGGGATGACTACTGTTTGTTGATGGGATGATCATGTTACTGTCTGTTGTTGATGTGGAGACTGGGATGATTACTGTCTGTTGTTGATGTGGAGACTGGGATGATTACTGTCTGTTGTTGATGTGGAGACTGGGATGATTACTGTCTGTAGTTGATGTGGAGACTGGGATGATTACTGTTTGTTGTTTATGTGGAGCCCTGGGATGATTACTGTTTGTTGATGGGATGATCATGTTACTGTCTGTTGTTGATGTGGAGCACTGGGGTTACTACTGTCTGATGTTGATGTGGAGACTGGAGCACTGGGATGATTACTGTCTGTTGTTGATGTGAAGCACTGGGGTTACTACTGTCTGTTGTTGATGTGGAGCACTGGGATGATTACTGTCTGTTGTTGATGTGAAGCACTGGGATGATTACTGTCTGTTGTTGATGTGAAGCACTGGGGTTACTACTGTCTGTTGTTGATGTGGAGCACTGGGATGATTACTGTCTGTTGTTGATGTGGAGCACTGGGATGATTACTGTCTGTTGTTGATGTGAAGCACTGGGGTTACTACTGTCTGTTGTTGATGTGGAGCACTGGGATGATTACTGTCTGTTGTTGATGTGGAGCACTGGGATGATTACTGTCTGTTGTTGATGTGAAGTACTGGGGTTACTACTGTCTGTTGTTGATGTGGAGCACTGGGATGATTACTGTTTGTTGTTGATGTGGAGCACTGGGATGATTACTGTCTGTTGTTGATGTGAAGCACTGGGGTTACTACTGTCTGTTGTTGATGTGGAGCACTGGGATGATTACTGTCTGTTGTTGATGTGGAGCACTGGAATGATTACTGTCTGTTGTTGATGTGAAGCACTGGGGTTACTACTGTCTGTTGTTGATGTGGAGCACTAGGATGATTACTGTCTGTTGTTGATGTGGAGCACTGGGATGATTACTGTCTGTTGTTGATGTGGAGACTGGGATGATTACTGTCTGTTGTTGATGTGGAGACTGGGATGATTACTGTCTGTTGTTGATGTGGAGACTGGGATGATTACTGTCTGTTGTTGATGTGAAGCACTGGGGTTACTACTGTTTGTTGTTGATGTGGAGCACTGGGGTTACTACTGTCTGTTGTTGATGTGGAGCACTGGGATGATTACTCTCTGTTGTTGATGTGGAGCACTGGGATGATTACTCTCTGTTGTTGATGTGGAGACTGGGATGATTACTGTCTGTTGTTGATGTGGAGACTGGGATGATTACTGTCTGTTGTTGATGTGGAGACTGGGATGATTACTGTCTGTTGTTGATGTGTAGACTGGAGCACTGGGATGATTACTGTCTGTTGTTGATGTGGAGACTGGGATGATTACTGTCTGTTGTTGATGTGGAGACTGGGATGATTACTGTCTGTTGTTGATGTGGAGACTGGGATGAGTACTCTCTGTTGTTGATGTGGAGACTGGGATGATTACAGTCTGTTGTTGATGTGGAGACTGGAGCACTGGGATGATTACTGTCTGTTGTTGATGTGGAGCACTGGGGTTACTACTGTCTGTTGTTAATGTGGAGCACTGGGATGATTACTCTCTGTTGTTGATGTGGAGCACGATGTTTGAAGCATTTTGTTTTGGGTACAGCTCTAATGTGATTGTTGTGTACATTGCACCTGACACTGGATGGGGTGGGGTGGGGGTGGGGGGAGGTGCGTGCTGAAACTCAGCACTACTACTGCCCTTTCAGGGCAGACAATAGTAAGGCTGTTAGCAAGAGCTTCATTGTATTACAGCTATAGCTGCGTGAATGAGCTTATTATTACGCCAGCCACTAAGCAAGCTGCTCCGCTATAGCGGAGCACCTTGCATAGTGGCTTGCGCAGGATTAAGCTCACTCATGCAACTGGATCCTGGAATATTTGTCCCTCCCTGTGTGATGTGTGGTGTGTCCTGTTTTTACTACAAGACACACTGACCCATAGTCAATGTTTGAGGTTTATACACACAATGATGTCACTGGTGCCAGTCGTGACGTCAACGTTGTCATAATTATAATATGACGTGTGTCCTGTTACACAGTTCTTTACTACGGCCATTATCACGGTCACATGCCGACCCCCCCCCCCCCCCCCCCCCACCAAACCCTTGGTGAAATGTCCAGACACCATGTTCTGTCTGCAAGTTATAAATGTGTCGTATATTATAAGTTATTAGTCGGAGGGGTTCGCTACACGGACCTTTGTAGGTCTGAGGGAGGTCAAAGGAATCATTGTACCCCGAAGGCCGAAGGCCTGAGGGGTACAATGATTCCTTTGACCTCCCGAAGGCCTACAAAGGTCCGTGCAGCGAACCCATCCGACTAATAACGTATTTGTTTTCATTCCTCCACTATTTTCGTAAAAGAAATCAAGAAAACATCTTGCGACCTAGATCAGGCCAGACATGACTGACGTCAAAGGAATATACATTTATACATAATAGACTTATGACGTAATTTAAAATATGTCATGACGTTGCCGTCTCCAGTACTGAGTGTCCTTGTTTCGAACAACACTAAGTAACTTTGTACTTTAGAACGTTTGGCGATCTTTTATAGAACAAAACTGGCATCCAAGATGCGTCATCGAGAGGGCTACAAAACGTCCGCCATTATCACGGTCACATGGTACGGTTTGCGCTAAAGTGATTGGTCGTGTGACGTAGGGAGGAAAACAAAGTTTGTTTATAGAACATGTGTCTTCGTGGTATCATCAGACATCGTGCATATTTCTAAAACATGGTGTCGATGATATCATTAGACATCGTGCATATTTATAGAACATGCTGTCTTCGTGATATCATCAGACATTGGTCATATTTATTGAACATAGTGTCTTTGTGAAGTCAGACATCTTGCATATTTACAGAACACGGTGTCTTTGGGACATGATCAGACTTGGAGCAAAGTCAGCAGTAGAACATGATTTAGTCTATTGTTAATATTTATTGACGCCCCACTTGGCTGGGTTTAAATACCTTTTGAGTTCCCAGGATCACGTTGGTAAACCCCACTGGGTGTGTCTTCTCTTTTTTTCCTGGGGCTAATGTTATCTACCTTCAGTCCATTCATCCGTATTTCCTTTTAACTCATTCAGCCCTGACGCCCTACAGCAGGAGATGGGTCGACCATGATAATTCAAGGGTAGTGTCAGTGTAGTGCTACCCTTGAGTTATCATGGTCGATCCATCTTCTGCAACAGGTGCATAGTCGTTAGATGACGCCTCCAAAATTTGGGAAATACGTGCGTCGGGCTGAATGGGTTTAAACTTCTCCCTACTGTCCGCGCTGCCTGTAGTCCTTGATATTGGACATGTGTTGCTAAACGGTCTGCCGCACCTAAGAGATGACAAGTTATGTGCTTACAAGTTATGTGTTTACAAGTTATGTGCTTACAAGTTATGTGTTTACAAGTTATGTGTTTACAAGTTGTTATGTGTTTACAAGTTATGTGTTTACAAGTTATGTGTTCACAAGTTATGTGTTTACAAGTTATGTGTTTACAAGTTATGCGTTCACAAGTTATGCGTTCACAAGTTATGTGTTTACAAGTTATGCGTTTACAAGTTATGTGTTTACAAGTTATGCGTTCACAAGTTATGTGTTCACAAGTTATGTGTTTACAAGTTATGTGTTTACAAGTTATGTGTTTACAAGTTATGCGTTCACAAGTTATGTGTTTACAAGTTATGTGTTTACAAGTTATGCGTTCACAAGTTATGTCTTTACAAGTTATGTGTTTACAAGTTATGTGTTTACAAGTTATGCGTTCACAAGTTATGTGTTTACAAGTTATGTGTTTACAAGTTATGCGTTTACAAGTTATGCGTTCACAAGTTATGCGTTCACAAGTTATGTGTTTACAAGTTATGCGTTTACAAGTTATGTGTTTACAAGTTATGCGTTCACAAGTTATGTGTTCACAAGTTATGTGTTTACAAGTTATGTGTTTACAAGTTATGCGTTCACAAGTTATGTGTTTACAAGTTATGTGTTTACAAGTTATGCGTTCACAAGTTATGTGTTTACAAGTTATGTGTTCACAAGTTATGTGTTTACAAGTTATGTGTTTACAAGTTATGTGTTTACAAGTTATGCGTTCACAAGTTATGTGTTTACAAGTTATGTGTTTACAAGTTATGCGTTCACAAGTTATGCGTTTACAAGTTATGTGTTTACAAGTTATGCGTTTACAAGTTATGTGTTTACAAGTTATGCGTTCACAAGTTATGTGTTTACAAGTTATGTGTTTACAAGTTATGCGTTCACAAGTTATGCGTTTACAAGTTATGTGTTTACAAGTTATGCGTTTACAAGTTATGTGTTCACAAGTTATGTGTTTACAAGTTATGTGTTTACAAGTTATGTGTTTACAAGTTATGCGTTCACAAGTTATGTGTTTACAAGTTATGTGTTTACAAGTTATGCGTTCACAAGTTATGTGTTTACAAGTTATGTGTTTACAAGTTATGTGTTTACAAGTTATGTGTTCACAAGTTATGTGTTTACAAGTTATGTGTTTACAAGTTATGTGTTTACAAGTTATGTGTTTGTGTGTTCACAAGTTATGTGTTTACAAGTTATGTGTTTACAAGTTATGTGTTTACAAGTTATGTGTTTACAAGTGATGTGTTTGCGGTTAACGCATTTCTATACAGATCGTTTCCTTGTACATGTTTTGTAGTTTTAACGTTGTAAAAACTACATATAAACAATTCAATATTATGTTTAGTTTTTGTTTTGTTTGTCCGATTCCTCTGTGTCCTTTGGCCCCAATGGGCCCCTCGACAATAAACGTTGTTCTTGTTCTTGTTTTTGTCTGTGAAGAATTTGGGTGGGGGTGGAGGGTGGTGGAGGTGGGTATGTAATGACGGCGTTGTGTAATACCCTCTGTCTCTCTCTTCAGGGGGAGCTGGCTGGGAGTACACAGGACCTTATGGTGAGTTGTACGTCACATTGCAGCCAATACCGGTATTGCACTTCAGACACAGCCAATACCGGTATTGTACATCATACACAGCTAGCCAATACCAGTATTGCACACCACAAATAACCAATAATGGTACTGCACACCACACACAGCCAATACTGGTATTGCACGTCACACACAGCCAAAACTGCTATTGCACATCACACACAGCCAATACTGCTATTGCACCACACACACACACACACACACACACACACACACACACACACACACACACACACACACACACACACACAGCCAATACTGGTATTGCACACCACACACAGCCAATACCAGTATTGTACATCACACACAGCCAATACTAGTATTGCACACCACACACACACATCCAATACTGCTATTGCACACCAGATACACATACACACACAGCCAATACTGGTATTGCACACCACACCCATCCAAAACCAGTATTTCATATCACATACAGCCAATACTGATATTGCACACCACACCTAGCCAATACCAGTATTTCATATCACACACAGCCAATACTGCTATTGCACACCACACACAGCCAATACCAGTATTGCACATCACACACAAAGCTAGTATTGGTATTACATCACACACAGCCGGCTAGCCAGTACTGGCATTGCACACCACACACACACAGCCAATAATATATGGGTATTGCACATCATCAACACAGCCAATAATATATGGGTATTGCACATCATACACACAGCTAATAATATATGGGTATTGCACACCACACACACACAGCCAATAATATATGGGTATTGCACATCATACACACAGCCAATAATATATGGGTATTGCACATCATACTCGCAGCCAATAATATATGGGTATTGCACATCATACACACAGCCAATAATATATGGGTATTGCACACCACACACACACAGCCAATAATATATGGGTATTGCAAATCATACACACAGCCAATAATATATGGGTATTGCACATCATACTCGCAGCCAATAATATATGGGTATTGCACATCATACACACAGCCAATAATATATGGGTATTGCACATCATACACACAGCCAATAATATATGGGTATTGCGCATCATACACACAGCCAATAATATATGGGTATTGCACATCATCAACACAGTCAATACTGCTATTGCACACCACACAACGGCCAATACATCACTACAGCATAAGGTGTGTGTCGGACTCAAGACTGGCAGAAAACAGGTGACCGAAGGCTCGGCAGAACAGTACCCACAGTGTACGTGAAGGCCGCATGCAGCTCTCAGTACCAGACGGACAGCCAGCCGGTCAGCCAGACAGACAGACAGATAGACAGCCAGCCAGCCAGCCAGACAGACAGCCAGCCAGCCAGACAGCCAGCCAGCCAGCCAGCCAGACAGACAGACAGCCAGACAGACAGACAGACAGCCAGCCAGCTAGCCAGCCAGACATGTTGTTGTTCATTGTGGTGTTGATGTTGCCGTGGTGGGTCCGCCGGAGTGGCAGAACCGGTATCCAGAGTGTGTAGGCCACACGCAGTGCCCAGTACCAGACGGGCAGACACACCTTGTTGTTATGTTATATTGAGCAACAGTTTGCTTGATATGGTGCCGATAACAGGCAGATGTGATTACGAGACCGGAATCAAAATGTCCGAGTCGTCAGACGAGGACATTTTGATTCGGGTCAAGTAATTACATCTGTCGGTTATCGGCACTATCATGTACCCCGTCCGAAACAAAACTGTGCCTTTTTCATTCATTTTGCCGCTGATTGTGGCGTTCAGACGAAACACATGAATGGCAGACGACTGCATGTAACTGTCGTCTCGGCGCGTAGATTTCTTCTGACAATGAAAACATCAGTGCTTTGTATTACCGTGCATGTAAAATTCTACTTTTAAATAGATCACGCATAAGGGCGGAACATGCCAGCAGGATTATTTTTAGTTCTTTTCTCAGGCTGTCGACATCGGCAGCTGACATCTCGTCAATTTCACCTGTGCGGCGACTCGCATATTTGGTGGAGTCTTTTGTCCTTTTGTTTGTGTATAGGACATAAACGTTGAGCGTTCGTACACACTATAAGTATTTCATTACTGCTACACATAATGAGCTTGTTATGTATGAGCATATTTTGCGTTTAAGTTTGAGAAATGCAAGTATAATCAAGAGTGAATCGTCTTGGTCTGCAAAGAATTTGGGGAAGAAAAGTGTATCACGTAAATTCTTCAATATTAATTTGCTTGTTATACAGTATATCAATACATGTGTCAAAGAAGGAAACTCTTTATGGAGTGGTCACATAGAGTTAACCCTTTGGCTGTCGGTAGTGCATTTTGTCGCGATGATTCCGACAGGAATCATCGCGACAAAAACCACTGCCGACAGCCGAAGGGTTGACGTTGATGTTGATGTTGACGCTGATAGGCCCGACTGAGTGGCCGAAGCAGTACCCGGAGTGTGCCGGCCGCATGCAGTCCCCCATCAACATCGACACCCGCTCCGTGCTGTACGACCCCTCCATGCAAGTCTTCGACCTGCGACAGTACGCCACTTGTGAAGCCTGCACAATGACGCTCTCCAACGTCGACGGACATACGGGTAGGTTGCACGCGCTGCCACGTCACTGTCTACACGTGCCTTGACGTCATCGTGTTGTTCTTGATGTCAGTGTAGCGTAATTCCCCTCTTGGGACACACAATTATTATTGTTATGATGGTGATGATAAATATTTTTATTAATAATAATAATAATAATAATAATAATAATAATATTATTATTATTATTATTATTATTATTATTATTATTATTATTATTATATTATTATTATTGTTACGTACAGTTTAGTCTAATAATTGGTAAAGTTGCTGTTGAGTAGTCCTTGTGTTTGTTGTTCTTGCAGTTGTGGTTGTGTTGGTTGTTGTCCTTGTTATTGTATTCGTTACTGTGCTTGTTATTGTGTTTTTGTTGTTCTTGTTTTTGTGCTTTTTGTTGTTGTGCTTGTTATTGTGTTTTTGTTGTGTTTGTTGTTGTTGTATTCACATTGTGTATTACATTATCAAACAACATGCGAGTACTAATTGTGTGCGCGCCATGTATATTTGTCCCACTGTGCGCTAGTCCACAGGCTCATTGCGGCCGTCATTGGCTGCTCTCGGTTTGTGGGTTCCGCATGTGCGCGGCCGAAAGACGGTCGAAATGGGAACGAGGACATCTTGCTTACTGAGATGCTGAATTGTTGTGTAGCGGAGGTGAAGTTTTCCGGCAAGCCCATCGTCATCAGTGGCGGCAGTCTGCCCGACGATTACGTGCTGGATCAGTTCCACTTTCACTGGGGCTCGCAGGAGGACAGGGGCTCAGAGCACACAATGGACTACAAGCACGCGCCCATGGAGGTACACACACACACACACACACACACACACACACACACACACACACACACACACACACACACACACACACACACACACACGCACGCACGCACGCACGCACGCACAAGGAGACAGGGTCTCAGAATATACAGTAGACTACAATGCAGCACCCATGGAGGTACACAACCACAACCACACACACACCCACCACCCCTCCCCACCCCCTCCCACACACACACACACACGAGTGTTGGAGTGCCTCACGCGTAACCTGTAGTGTAGTATCCGATCTCATTAACCCTTTGGCCACTCATGGAGCGCTTTGTCGCGATGATGCAGGATATCAGGGTGTTGCTATTCCTGCAGGATGTCAGGGTGTTGTTATTCCTGCAGGACGTCAAGGTGTTGTTATTCCTGCAGGATGTCAGGGTGTTGTTATTCCTGCAGGATGTCAGGATGTTGTTATCCCTGCAGGATGTCAGGGTGCTGTTATTCCTGCAGGATGTCAGGGTGTTGTTATTCCTGCAGGATGTCAGGGTGTTGTTATTCCTGCAGGATGTCAGGGTGTTGTTATTCCTGCAGCATGTCAGGATGTTGTTATCCCTGCAAGATGTCAGGGTGTTGTTATTCCTGCAGGATGTCAGGGTGTTGTTATTCCTGCAGGATGTCAGGGTGTTGTTATTCCTGCAGGATGTCAGGGTGTTGTTATTCCTGCAGGATATCAGGATGTTGTTATCCCTGCAGGATGTCATGGTGTTGTTATTCCTGCAGGATGTCAGGGTGTTGTTATTCCTGCAGGATGTCAGGGTGTTGTTATCCCTGCAGGATGTCAGGGTGTTGTGTTTCCTGCAGGATGTCAGGGTGTTGCTATTCCTGCAGGATGTCAGGGTGTTGTGTTTCCTGCAGGATGTCAGGGTGTTGCTATTCCTGCAGGATGTCAGGGTGTTGTTATCCCTGCAGGATGTCAGGGTGTTGTTATCCCTGCAGGATGTCAGGGTGTTGTTATCCCTGCAGGATGTCAGGGTGTTGTTATCCCTGCAGAATGTCAGGATGTTGTTATCCTTGCTGGATGTCAGGGTGTTGTTATCCCAGCAGGATGTCAGGGTGTTGTTATCCCTGCAGGATGTCAGGGTGTTGTTATCCCTGCAGAATGTCAGGATGTTGTTATCCCAGCAGGATGTCAGGGTGTTGTTATCCCTGCAGGAATCATCGCAACAGAAAGCGACATGGACAGCCAAGGGTTAACATGATACACTGACACCTGGCACAGACTGTAGTGACGTAGTATACCAGACTGTAGTGACGTAGTATACCAGACTGTAGTGACGTAGTATACCAGACTATAGTGACGTAGTATACCAGACTGTAGTGACGAAGTATACCAGACTGTAGTGACGTAGTATACCAGACTGTCGTGACGTAGTGTACCAGACTGTAGTGACGTAGTATACCAGACGGTAGTGACGTAGTATACCAGACTGTAGTGACGTAGTGTACCAGACTGTAGTGACGTAGTATACCAGACTGTAGTGACGTAGTGTACCAGACTGTAGTGACGTAGTATACCAGACTGTATTGACGTAGTATACCAGACTGTAGTGACGTAGTATACCAGACTGTAGTGACGTAGTATACCAGACTGTAGTGACGTAGTATACCAGATTGTAGTGACGTAGTATACCAGACTGTAGTGACGAAGTATACCAGACTGTAGTGACGTAGTATACCAGACTGTAGTGACGAAGTATACCAGACTGTAGTGACGAAGTATACCAGACTGTAGTGACGTAGTATACCAGACTGTAGTGACGTAGTATACCAGACTGTAGTGACGTAGTATACCAGACTGTAGTGACGTACCAAACTGTTCCAGGTCAATGCTTGGTTGCAGTTCACTATTAACTCATTCAGCCCGACGCACGTATTTCCCAAATGTATGGTTTTGTCATCTAACGACTATGCACCTGTTGCAGAAGATGGATCGACCATGATAATTCAAGGGTAGTGCCAGATTAGCTTGGCGCCAATATACGCCAAGCCAATCTGGCTCTACCCTTGAGTTATCACGGTCGACCCATCTCCTGCTGTAGTGCGTCAGGGCTGAATGGGTTAACCAATGAATCATTTGCCCTAGAAAGATGTAGTGTCGATGATGATGAATCTTTTATTTTAGGAAAAAGCTATGAGGCAACTCAATGCCTGTCTTACAAGCTGTCCTGTAAACAAAATAAAACACAACAAGGAAACAAACGCAGCATACAACGAAAAAGATAAAGGAAAAAATTAACGAACACAATAGGTGAATACCCCCCCCCCCACACACACACACCTCCTCCTCTCCCCCCCAAAAAAAAAAGAAAAGAAAAGAAAAAAAAAACACAAAAAAACAAAAAACTGGAGTTGAAGAATTTATAGCTGCAAAACAAGGGAAATAAATTGAGAGAGAGAGAGAGAGAGAGGGAGAGAGAGAGAGAGAGAGAGAGAGAGAGAGAGAGAGAGAGAGAGAGAGAGAGAGAGAGAGAGAGAGAGAGAGAGAGAGAGAGAGAGAGAGAGAGAGAGACTGAATGGTGTGGCACAGTGATATTTGCGGTTGGCGGTATGCCGGAAAGAGACAAGATGGGACCCCAGCCCAAAGTTGTTCCTATTTTCAAGCGTATTCTTCTGATCCATCTCCCTCTACCTTAACCCACCCTCTGGTCCACACACACTGGCACACAGAAATAA
Organism: Semisulcospira habei; assembly: GCA_036245525.1. Taxonomy (NCBI): domain Eukaryota; kingdom Metazoa; phylum Mollusca; class Gastropoda; family Semisulcospiridae; genus Semisulcospira; species Semisulcospira habei. The sequence continues at coordinate 151,350,952 of BTPG01000007.1, forward strand.
AGACGGACACACGGCGACTCCCGCCATTCGTAAGCTCTGTGCCTGTGGCCTGGCGTAGCGATAGCTATTCTGAAGAAGAGTAATGGCACGAGCAAAATGACGTCACTTCAAGCTTCACGTCATGGTAGCACTAGTCCCACGATGCCGTGTTCCTAGCGACGACGATGTTGTACGTCACTCCTCGCAGTACTAACGTTTGACGTATAAAGGTTCAAGGAGATTCAAGTTAAATTTGCTGACGACACCACTGTTGAAGGCTTTATTTTAAACAACAATGAAAGAGCATACAGAGAGAGGGTAGATGAACTTGTTGGCTGGTGTTCTGACAACAACCATGACCTGAATGTGCCCTACCCCAGGGCCGGGACAAACGGTAGGTTTATGCAAACACTGTTTATGAAAAATCACGCGGGTATTAATGATGATGATGATGATGATGATGATGATGAAACTTTATTACACAACGGTAGAAGTTTTGACAGATACAAATACGTCATTTTCAAACTTGCCGTTGCTAACATACTACAACATGAGATATACTGAAGACAAGCAAAGATATTTAACGCAAACAAAAATCATAACTAAATAAGTACAGACACACTCCGTACAGCAAATGATACATAGGCGACAATAAACAGATACGGAAAGGAAAGCTGTCAGCTGTTTGTTTGTTTTTTTAACTCTGAAAAGGTGATGCAGAAAATTGTCTGATTTTCACACCCAGGGCTTGCAGGTCACAATTGACCTCATCGTACCCGACAGCCGAGACAAACTGTAGGCTTATGTAAATACGGTTTATGAAAAATCATGCCATTATTAATGAGAAGATTGCTTTTTTCGTGAAAAGATTCAAGTGTTTTAAGATTAATCCCCACATAATTGTGAAATTAATCCCCAAAACGTGAAACTACTTTAAAAAAAAATTAATTATCACTCAATTAGTTGAAAAGGTACAATGCTTGTTAACGAACTCACTCAAAGTCTTTCTTTAATCTAGCGATATGCCAAATATTTAATAACAATATGAAACAATTACGGACTCCAGTTTGGACCAACCGGTTTTTGTGAAATGGCCATTTTATCGCCAATGTGCATCTTAATAATAAAAACAAACAAACAACAACAACAATGAAAGAACAAAACCACCCGAGATTATTCTGTGAGTGACAGAAACTTTCAGGCTTGTACGTCCTCAGATGTGGGCCCTAGTCACTGTCACACACACACACACACACACACACACACACACACACACACACACACACACACACACACACACACAAACACACACACACACACATATATATAAACACACACACACACATATACACACACACACATACACATACACACACACACACACACAGACACACACACACACACAGAGAAACACACACACACACACACATATACACACACACACACACACACACAGAAACACACACACACATACACATACACACACACACACACACACACACACACGCACGCACGCACGCGCACGCACGCACACACACACACACACACACACACACACACACACACACACACACACACACACACACACACACACACACACACACACACATGAACATCTCTGAATGTTCCTAAAAGAAAAACGCACGAGAGCTCCAAACAGTACGGTAGACTTTGGGATGAAATCCTCATCTTGTTCAATATAGTCGCTGTCCTTTCGTGTCGGTAGCGGTTTAGTCGACATGATTCCTACAGGACTACTCGCGATTGAAAACCGCTGCCGACACGCAAAGGATTAAATATTGGCGCCCTGTCACCTGTGCCCCTGTACCGTGTGTGTTCTGTTCCCCAGCTACACATCGTGCACCACATGAGTTCCAGCGCCAACAACACGGAGGCCGCCAAACATCCCTACGGACTGGCCGTCCTTGGATTCTTCTTCAAGGTCAGACACTAAACGCGCTGCTCGCTGTGATTGGGTGATAGTGTTGACAGTCTTGTACTGGACGCTGTGATTGGTTGACGATAATTATTCATTGAATCGTGTTGGGTTACTTCGAGGGTTACATCGTGGTTTTGTAGTCCGGTGAAGATGATTGTCAGACCAACGCCCCGAAGGCACAGAGGTCTGATAATCAGCTTCAGACGACTACAAACCACGATGTAACCCGAGAAGTAAGCCAACACAGACGGTTCAATGTCATTGTCGTTTAGTCTACATTGCGCACTCTTTGAAGTCTCGAATTTGTGTCTGACGTCAGGAGTAAAACGCCAAATATTTCTGACATCAAACTAATTTTTTCTGGGAAATACAGAGGGCACGCAACTCTTGTATGCATAGGCTACCATGCTGCCATGCCCGGTCGTGCAAATGTGCTTGTTTTTTTACCGCTAGAATTTCAAACGTTTACCAGCGGTGCTGCTTCTTAGTAGCCAGTGACGATTTCAGAATCTTTAGCAAGGAAGTGCAGAGCTTTCTTATTGGATTCAAGTGACAAAACTTCAAAATTGAGCTTGGGGCCGCGTGACAAGCGACTGGATACGGTAGTTCTGTTTTCGTCTTATTTACTTTAATTATTTCTCGTTTTTTTCTGCCTAGCTTTCTAAACAGCATGCGTGTTGACCTTCACAATGGAAAATGTAGAGCTATCTCAGTTCAAAGTTTGAACGCGACGTATTTGTGTAGCACTTTTGTAGAGTGCTCCCCGCTTGAGTCGTGCAGAAATAAGGTACACTTCTTTCGTTTTCTATAGTGTACCACCATTTGATCTTTGTGTTTTCCGTGTCTTTATGATGTAAGTTGCCGGATAGCCCTTATAGCGTTCAGACGAAAGACCTAAGTGAGATTCGTGCGCAAAAAAGTAGTGCTGATTGGCCAATGGATTAAAAATTACAGGTATGGAAATGGTTCTATGAGGTAAACAATGGGGCATTGAAACCGCTGCGATATTTATGTGCAAACCAATCAGTGTCCTGAAAATGTCGAAAATGAGTGACTGCACGACAATATTTATTGGTCAGTGTGCTTAGTTGACGATGATATACTGTTTGCTGTGATTGGTTGACGATAATATACTGTTTGCTGTGACTGGTTGACGATAATATACTGTTTGCTGTGCTTAGCTGACGATAATATACTTTTTGCTGTGATTGGTTGACAATGGTATTATTGTCGCTGTGACTGGTTGACAACGACAATAATAATAATAATAATAATAATAATAATACTAGTAATATGCTCACGAAATATTCACTCAGTTTTTCCTGTGACAACGATTATACGGTATTTCTTATGCTGGTCAGTTGCTTTTCCAGGGTTTGCATGATGGCGGCTTTTGACCGCTTTGATTTGAGATGTTTTGTTGCTGCTGCTGTGGTTGAGTGCTGCCTGACTGCATAGTACATAACTGAAGGACGTGCTGGGTTTCCTAGTGCCTGCACTACAGCAGTAATACATAACTGAAGGGCGTGCTGGGTTTCCTAGTGCCCGCACTACTACAGCAGTAATACATAACTGAAGGACGTGCTGGGTTTCCTAGTGCCTGCACTACTACAGCAGTAATACATAACTGAAGGGCGTGCTGGGTTTCCTAGTGCCTGCACTACTACAGCAGTAATACATAACTGAAGGGCGTGCTGGGTTTCCTAGTGCCTGCACTACTACAGCAGTAATACATAACTGAAGGACGTGCTGGGTTTCCTAGTGCCTGCACTACTACAGCAGTAATACATAACTGAAGGACGTGCTGGGTTTCCTAGTGCCTGCACTATTACAGCAGTAATACATAACTGAAGGACGTGCTGGGTTTCCTAGTGCCTGCACTACTACAGCAGTAATACATAACTGAAGGACGTGCTGGGTTTCCTAGTGCCTGCACTACTACAGCAGTAATACATAACTGAAGGGCGTGCTGGGTTTCCTAGTGCCTGCACTACTACAGCAGTAATACATAACTGAAGGGCGTGCTGGGTTTCCTAGTGCCTGCACTACTACAGCAGTAATACATAACTGAAGGACGTGCTGAGTTTCCTAGTGCCTGCACTACTACAGCAGTAATACATAACTGAAGGACGTGCTGGGTTTCCTAGTGCCTGCACTATTACAGCAGTAATACATAACTGAAGGACGTGCTGGGTTTCCTAGTGCCTGCACTACTACAGCAGTAATACATAACTGAAGGACGTGCTGGGTTTCCTAGTGCCTGCACTATTACAGCAGTAATACATAACTGAAGGACGTGCTGGGTTTCCTAGTGCCTGCACTACTACAGCAGTAATACATAACTGAAGGACGTGCTGGGTTTCCTAGTTCCTGCACTACTACAGCAGTAATACATAACTGAAGGACGTGCTGGGTTTCCTAGTGCCTGCACTACTACAGCAGTAATACATAACTGAAGGACGTGCTGGGTTTCCTAGTGCCTGCACTATTACAGCAGTAATACATAACTGAAGGACGTGCTGGGTTTCCTAGTGCCTGCACTACTACAGCAGTAATACATAACTGAAGGACGTGCTGGGTTTCCTAGTGCCTGCACTACTACAGCAGTAATACATAACTGAAGGACGTGCTGGGTTTCCTAGTGCCTGCACTATTACAGCAGTAATACATAACTGAAGGACGTGCTGGGTTTCCTAGTGCCTGCACTATTACAGCAGTAATACATAACTGAAGGACGTGCTGGGTTTCCTAGTGCCTGCACTACTACAGCAGTAATACATAACTGAAGGACGTGCTGGGTTTCCTAGTGCCTGCACTACTACAGCAGTAATACATAACTGAAGGACGTGCTGGGTTTCCTAGTGCCTGCACTATTACAACAGTAATACATAAATGAAGGACGTGCCTTGTTTACTAGTCCTTGCACCACTACAACAGTAATACATAACTGAAGGACGTGCTGGGTTTCCTAGTGTCTGCACTACTACAGCAGTAATACATAACTGAAGGACGTGCTGAGTTTCCTAGTGTCTGCACTACTACAGCAGTAATACATAAATGAAGGACGTGCCTTGTTTCCTAGTGCCTCCACTACTACAGCAGTAATACATAACTGAAGGACGTGCTGGGTTTCCTAGTGCCTGCACTACTACAACAGTAATGAAGATATTCATTGGATTCCACACAAAAGCTGACCGCTCTGCCGCGCGTGGATCGTGCCCAGAAATAACCAGCAAAGAAAGAAACACTCTTTAAAAGACAATGACAAAATAATTACTTCGATTAAGTCTTTCTAAACCCTTTGGCTGTCCGTGGCGGTTTTTGTCGCGATGATTCCTGCAGGATGTCGAAGTGTTGTTATTCCTGCAGGATGTCAGGGTGTTGTTATTGCTGCAGGATGTCAGAGTGTTGTTATTGCTGCAAGATGTCAGGGTGTTGTTATTCCTGCAGGATGTCAGGGTGTTGTTATTGCTGCAGGATGTCAGGGTGTTGTTATTCCTGCAGGATGTCAGGGTGTTGTTATTCCTGCAGGATGTCAGGGTGTTGTTATTGCTGCAGGATGTCAGGGTGTTGTTATTCCTGCAGGATGTCAGGGTGTTGTTATTGCTGCAGGATGTCAGGGTGTTGTTATTCCTGCAGGATGTCAGGGTGTTTTTAATTCCTGCAGGATGTCAGGGTGTTGTTATTCCTGCAGGATGTCATGGTGTTGTTATTCCTGCAGGATGTCAGGGTGTTGTTATTCCTGCAGGATGTCAGGGTGTTGTTATTCCTGCAGGATGTCAGGGTGTAGTTATTTTTGCAGGATGTCAGAGTGTTGTTATTCCTGCAGGATGTCAGGGTGGTGTTATTCCTGCAGGATGTCAGAGTGTTGTTATTCCTGCAGGATGTCAGGGTGTTGTTACTCCTGCAGGATGTCAGGGTGGTGTTATTCCTGCAGGATGTCAGGGTGTTGTTATTCCTGCAGGATGTCAGGGTGTTGTTATTCATACAGGACCTCAGGGTGTTATTTCTGCAGGATGTCAGGGTGTTGTTATTCCTGCAGGATGTCAGAGTGTTGTTATTCCTGCAGGATGTCAGGGTGTTGTTATTCCTGTAGGATGTCAGGGTGTTGTTATTCCTGCAGGATGTCAGGGTGTTGTTATTCCTGCAGGATGTCAGGGTGTTGCTATTCCTGCAGGATGTCAGGGTGTTGTTATTCCTGCAGGATGTCAGGGTGTTGTTATTCCTGCAGGATGTCAAGGTGTTGTTATTCCTGCAGGATGTCAGGGTGTTGTTATTCCTGCAGGATGTCAGGGTGTTGTTATTTCTGCAGGATGTCAGGGTGTTGTTATTCCTGTAGGATGTCAGGGTGTTGTTATTCCTGTAGGATGTCAGAGTGTTGTTATTCCTGCAGGATGTCAGGGTGTTGTTATTCCTGCAGAATGTCAGGGTGTTGTTATTCCTGCAGGATGTCAGGGTGTTGTTATTCCTGCAGGATGTCAGGGTGTTGTTATTCCGGCAGGATGTCAGGGTGGTGTTATACCTGTAGGATGTCAGGGTGTTGTTATTCCTGCAGGATGTCAGGGTGTTGTTATTCCGGCAGGATGTCAGGGTGGTGTTATACCTGTAGGATGTCAGGGTGTTGTTATAAGATGTCAGGGTGTTGTTTTTCCTGTAGGATGTCAGGGTGTTGTTATTCCTGTAGGATGTCAGGGTGTTGTTATTCCTGCAGGATGTCAGGGTGTTGTTATTCCTGCAGAATGTCAGGGTGTTGTTATTCCTGCAGGATGTCAGGGTGTTGTTATTCCTGCAGAATGTCAGGGTGTTGTTATTCCGGCAGGATGTCAGGGTGGTGTTATACCTGTAGGATGTCAGGGTGTTGTTATTCCTTCAGGAATCATCGTGACACCGACAGCCAAAGGGTAAGAGTATTCTCCAGTAGCAAACGCCTTTGGGCCCACTGAGACCCTCGGCTGGCTTTGTTGGTGTTGACGTTAACCTGGGTGCGTGTTGTTGGTGTTGACGTTATCCTGGCTGAGTGTTGTTGGTGTTGATGTTGTTGGTGTTGACGTTAATCTGGCTGCGTGTTGTTGGTGTTGACGTTAACCTGGCTGTGTGTTGTTGGTGTTGACGTTAATCTGGCTGCGTGTTGTTGGTGTTGACGTTATCCTGGCTGTGTTGGTGTTGACGTTAACCTGGCTGTGTGTTGTTGGTGTTGACGTTATCCTGGCTGAGTGTTGTTGGTGTTGACGTTAGCCTGTCTGTGTTGGTGTTGACGTTAGCCTGTCTGTGTTGGTGTTGACGTTATCCTGGCTGTGTTGGTGTCGACGTTAACCTGGCTGTGTGTTGTTGGTGTTGACGTTATCCTGGCTGAGTGTTGTTGTTGTTGGCGTTAACCTGGCTGAGTGTTGTTGGTGTTGACGTTATCCTGGCTGAGTGTTGTTGTTGTTGGCGTTAACCTGGCTGAGTGTTGTTGGTGTTGACGTTATCCTGGCTGAGTGTTGTTGGTGTTGACATTAATCTGGCTGCGTGTTGTCTGCGTGCAGATCGGCGACCACAACCCCAGCTTTGACCGGCTGCTCATGCACTTTAGCAACATCTCGCACCGGGGTACGTCATGCACACTGGGCGCTCACTTGGTTCTGTTCTCTAGTTTAACCTATTTCACCCCGACGACCTACAGCAGCAGATGGATCGACCATGATCATTCAAGGGTACTGATAGATGAGCATGGCGCCTGACTCCGCCAACCTAATCTGGCACTACCCTTGATTGATCATGGTCGATCCATCACTTGCAACTGGTACATAGCCTTTAAGTGACGCCTTCAAAAATTGGAGAAATGCGACCGTGGGGTTAAATGGGTTAGCAGACAGCCGAGCGTGTGTACAGTGCTGCAGGTACATGTATGTGGTATATCGTGTCACGTCAGAAGCATCAGACTGTCACGTGTAGTGTCACGTACAGATACACCGGCCTTGTCTTTGCTGGTCACACAGTTACTTTTGCCACCTCGCTAAGTACACATTATAGACGTCACTATACAGTGTTGTCTTTGCTGGTCACGCAGTTACTTTTGTCACCTCGCTAAGTACACATTATGACGTCACTATACAGTGTTGTCTTTGCTGGTCACACAGTTACTTTTGTCACCTCGCTAAGTACACATTATGACGTCACTATACAGTGTTGACGTATTAACGCTCTACTGAGGTCGGTATTTTTCAGTGTACAAGTGTTCATGCTGTATTTGACACGTTCTTGCAGCATTGACATGTTCATGTTGTGTTGACGTGTTCGTGGTGTACGTGTTCAAGCTGTATTGACGTGTTCATGTTGTATTGACGTGTTGGCGTGTTGATGCTGTAATGACATGTTCATATACTGTATCGAGGTGTTCATGCTGTTTTGACGTATTCATGCTGTATTGACGTGTTCATGTTGTATTGACGTGTTCATGTTGTATTGTATTGATGTGTTCATGTTGTATTGACGTGTTCATGTTGTATTGATGTGTATATGCTGTATTGACGTGTTCATGCTGTATTGATGTGTTCAGTTGTATCGCCGTGTTCATGTTGTATTGACGTGTATAGGCTGTAATGACGTGTTCATGCTGTATTGACGTGTTCATGCTGTATTGACGTGTTCATGCTGTATTGACGTGGGTATTTTACAGCGGAACTGACGTCACCGGTGCTGTAAAGAGGTACGTGTGTTACAGGCGATGAGATTGAGGTAATGCGTGGTGTTCGTGTGTTACAGGCAGTGAGATTGAGATAGAGCAGTTTGCCCTCCAGTCCCTGCTACCCGCCACCGCCAGAACCTACTACCGCTACTTCGGCTCTCTCACCACGCCGCCATGCTACGAAACCGTCATCTGGACACTCTTCACGCAACGCATAGAGATCTCCTTCCAACAGGTCAGTCACGATTCACGGACAGCACTGGCCTTGACTGAGCAATGGTTTTGATGGTTTGTTTCGTCAGCCGGCGGGTAGGAAGTCTTCAGGGTTTAGGGAACGGTAAAGTGGGCAATGGTAGAGCAGAGAACGGTAAAGCGGGCAATGGCGAAGAACGGTAAAGCGGGCAATGGTAGAGCAGAGAACGGTAAAACAAGCAATGGTGAAGACGGTAAAGCTCGCAATGGTAGAGTCGAGAACGGTAAAGCGGGCATTGGTAGAATAGAGAAGGGTAAACGGGCAATGATAGACATCGGTAAAGCGGTCAATGGTAAAGATCGGTTAAGCTGGAAATGTTAGAGTAGAGAACGGTAAAGCGGGAAATGGTAGAGTAGGGAACGGTAAACCGGGAAATGGTAGAGTAGAGAACGCTAAAGCAAAAAATGGTAGAGCAGAAATGGTAGAGGTGTTGGAGACAAAGAATCGTAGAGTAGGAAATGGTAGAGGGGGCAGGATGGCGGAGTAGAGAACGGCAAAGCTGGAAATGGTAGAGGAAAGAACGTAAAGCGAGAAATGGTGCAGTGGAATACAGAACGGTAAAGCTGGCAATGGTAGAGTAAATAACGGTGGAGTTGTTGGAGATAAATAATGGCAGAAATGGGGAAGGTATAGTAGAGATTGGAAGAGCGGGGAATAGTGGAGTAGAGAACGGTATATCGGGGAATGGTATAGTAGAGATTGGAAGAGCGGGGAATAGTGGAGTAGAGAACGGTATATCGGGCAATGGTATAGTAGAGATTGGAAGAGCGGGGAATAGTGGAGTAGAGAACGGTATATCGGGCAATGGTATAGAAGAGAGTGGTAGAGCGGGGGGATGTGTGTGTGCAGCTGGCCACGTTCTGAACGCTGAAGACTGTGCTCTGAACGCGGAAGACTGTGCCCTGAACGCTGAAGACTGTGCCCTGAACGCGGAAGACTGTGCCCTGAACGCTGAAGACTGTGCCCTGAACGCTGAAGACTGTGCCCTGAAAGCTGAAGACTGTGCCCTGAACGCTGAAGACTGTGCCCTGAACGCTGAAGACTGTGCCCTGTAACTGTATTAAGTTACATGTGTGTGCACAGCTGGCCACGTCTCTGACGCGTAATTTCTTACCAAACGAGTTAGTTATTTGGGTTGAACGCCGAACAGGCGACTAAGGCCTTCTCACGGCGGTTTCCCAAACGAACTGCGTAACGGAAGCTCCACGCATCGCTCTGCTTATCGGAGTGTGGCAGAATGTGGCCTATCCGGCGGCAGTGTGTCAGAGTGTGGCCTATCGGCAGTGTGTCATAGTGTGACCTATCGGCAGTGTGTCAGAGTGTGGCCTATCAGCAGTGTGTCAGAGTGTGGCCTATCGGCAGTGTGTCAGAGTGTGGCCTGTCGGTATGTGTCAGAGTGTGGCGTATCGGTATGTGTTAGAGTGTGGCCTATCGGCAGTGTGTCAGAGTGTGGCCTATCGGCAGTGTGTCAGTGTGGCCTATTAGGGTGTGTCAGAGTGTGGCTTATTGGCAGTGTGTCAGAGTGTGGCTTATCGGCAGTGTGTCAGAGGGTGACCTATCGGCAGTGTGTCAGGGTGTGACATATCGGCAGTGTGTCAGAGTGTGACATATCGGCAGTGTATCAGAGTTTGGCTTATCGGCAGTGTGTTAGAGTGTGGCCTATCGGCAGTGTGTTAGAGTTTGGCCTACAGGCAGTGTGTCAGAGGGTGACCTATCGGCAGTGTGTCAGAGGGTGACCTATCGGCAGTGTGTCAGAGTGTGACCTATCGGCAGTGTGTCAGAGTGTGACATATTGGCAGTGTGTCAGAGTTTGGCTTATCGGCAGTGTGTCAGAGTTTGGCTTATCGGCAGTGTGTCAGAGTTTGGCTTATCGGCAGTGTGTTAGAGTTTGGCCTATCGGCAGTGTGTCAGAGTTTGGCCTATAGGCAGTGTGCCTGAAGCTTCCTTACGGAACTCGGTTGGGCAAGTAAATTTCGCGTTCCGGACGTTGAAGAATGCGCCATAACTGTGTATTATTACCTTTAAGGGATGTAGATGATCGTCTTGTTCTATACCTGCGTATTTCTCTGTGGGCTGGCGAATGGGTGCCTGATAGGCGGGGGCAGGGGATCTAACTGTTTGTCTGTCCAGCGCTGAGTGATTCCCCTTGGTTTGTATATATTATTACCTTTGTGTACTGAAGGTCACGTTTAGGACGGTGAAGACTGCGCCATAACTATGTATTATTACCTGTGTATACAGCTGGTGTATTATTACCTGTGTGTACAGCTGGTGTATCATTACCTGTGTGTACAACTGGTGTATCATTACCTGTGTGTACAGCTGGTGTATTATTACCTGTGTGTACAGCTGGTGTATTATTACCTGTGTGTACAGCTGGCGTATTATTACCTGTGTGTACAGCTGGTGTATTATTACCTGTGTGTACAGCTGGTGTATTATTACCTGTGTGTACAGCTGGTGTATTATTACCTGTGTGTACAGCTGGCCACGTTCCGGACACTAAAGACTGTGCGCGCTAACGAGACGGAGGAGGTGTCCATAGTGAATGACTTCCGGCCGCTGCAGCAACTGCACGAGCGGCGCGTGTACAGCAACGACCTGCAGACTGTCTCCAACCTCGCACCCTCGCTCCTGGCGCAGCTTCAGGGGGATGCGGGCCGGCAGGCTATCACATGCAGCACGGGGACTGCCACTCGTGACCCGATTAACTTGGCCGTCCTGGGCGTCACGCTGATCACGGTGATGCTCCTCTAGCGTAGTGACGTGCATTCCGTCGTCGGCATCATCGCCATGGCCGCTGTAACAGAGGGCAGCACGTTCCACACTCACTCGGCTCACTCCCGACACCACCAAGTCCCCACGTGACGGCTCACTCCCGACACCACCAAGTCCCCACGTGACGGCTCACTCCCGACACCACCAAGTCCCCACGTGACGGCGGTCAGGAGTTAGGTTTGGTTGCAACGAACAACAACGAGAGATAGCGAAGAAGTACCCAACGAGAAAGAAACACGCTTAGAAAAGACGGTTACAACACAATTTATTAATATTTCGGGTGAATCCGCTTTGTCAAAACAGACAAACAAACAGAGAGATCAGTCGCTAATTATCTTTGTTCGCAGAAGGAATGTGCACATTTCTTCTGCGAATGAAGGAATGTTGGTTGCCACATTCCTTCTGCGAATGAAGGAATGTTGGTTGCCACATTCCTTCTGCGAATGAAGGAATGTTGGTTGCCACATTCCTTCTGCGAATGAAGATAAGTAGCGACTGATCTCTCTATTTGTTTGTTTGCTTATTTTGACAAAGGGTATTTACCCGAAATATTAACAAATTGTGTTGTACCCGTCTTTTCTAAGCGTGTTTCTTTCTCGGTTGGGTACTTCTTTGCACTTTACACGCTTGGCAGTCACCTTGTTGGTCTGGATTGATAGCGAAGCCACGGCGGCTAACCAGTGTGTGACGTAAGCACAGACAACCAGTGTGTGACGTAAGCACAGAAAACACTCCAAACATCTCCAAGAGGCATAGATCCTTTTGATACCTCTGTGCTCATGATGATCTATGCCTATTGGAGATGTTTGGAGCCTTGTCTATGGTAATAGTAGATGTTTGGAGCCTTGTCTATGGTAATAGTAGATGTTTGGAGCCTTGTCTATGGTAATAGTAGATGTTTGGAGCCTTGTCTATGGTAATAGTAGATGTTTGGAGCCTTGTCTATGGTAACAGTAGATGTTTGGAGCCTTGTCTATGGTAATAGTAGATGTTTGGAGAGTTGTCTATGGTAACAGTAGATGTTTGGAGCCTTGTCTATGGTAATAGTAAATGTTTGGAACCTTGTCTATGGTAATAGTAGATGTTTGGAGAGTTGTCTATGGTAACAGTAGATGTTTGGAGCCTTGTCTATGGTAATAGTAAATGTTTGGAACCTTGTCTATGGTAACAGTAGATGTTTGGAGAGTTGTCTATGGTAACAGTAGATGTTTGGAACCTTGTCTATGGTAATAGTAAATGTTTGGAACCTTGTCTATGGTAACAGTAGATGTTTGCTATCCGCGATGACTTCGCTCTCCTTCGTTGTCCGTAGTCAACCTCGGATACACTGGTCTGGTCTGGTCTGGTCTTGTCTGGTTTGGTCTGGTCTGGTCTTGTCTGGTCTGATCTGGTCTGGTCTGGTTTTGTCTGGGCTCTGATCTGGTCTGGACTGATCGTGTCTGGGATCTGATCTGGTCTGATCTGGTTTTGTCTGGTGAGTGATCCTGTCTTGTCTGATCTGGACTGGTTTTGTCTGGAGTCTGATCTGGTCTGGTCTGGTCTGATCTGATCTGGTATGGCCTGGTCTGGTTTTTCTTGGTTTGATCTGGTGTAACACTCTAAGGGACATCGCTGTCATCTCTGAAACACCGCCGTGTGGTCGGCAGTTTGAGTGGCGTGCATGCGTGGGGACGTGAAAGTCTGTGTTGCCTTGTGGTGGTGTCGTGTCGTGTCGTGTCGTGATGTGTCATGTCATGTTGTGTCGTGTCAAGCGTGTCTTGTCATGTCATGTCGTGTCAAGCGTGTCTTGTCGTGTCATGTCGTGCCAAGCGTGTCTTGTTGTGTCATGTCGTGTCAGGCGTGTCTTGTCGTTTCGCGTCGTGTCAAGTGTGTCTTGTCGTGTCGTGTCGTGTCAAGCGTGTCTTGTCCTGTCGTGTCATGTCAAGCGTGTCTTGTCGTGTCGTGTCGTGTCAGGCGTGTCTTGTTGTTTCGTGTCGTGTCAAGCGTGTCTTGTCGTGTCGTGTCGTGTCAAGTTTGTCTTGTCATGTCATGTCATGTCAAGCATGTCTTGTCGTGTCGTGTCAAGCATGTCTTGTCGTGTCGTGTCATGTCAGGCGTGTCTTGTCGTGTCGTGTCAAGCGTGTCTTGTCGTGTCATGTCGTGTCAAGCATGTCTTGTCGTGTCGTGTCAGGCGTGTCTTGTCATTTCGTGTCGTGTCAAGCGTGTCTTGTCATGTCGTGTCGCGTCAGGCGTGTCTTGTCGTGTCGTGTCATGTCGTGTTGACAAAACACAACACCAACGTTTACTCTGTCCCATTATTAGAATCAACCGACAGCCGTGTTCTGATTCCAGCATTACTATGATTATGATAATGATAATGATTATTATTATTATTATTAATATTGTTATTATTATTACGACATGGAATTGCTTGCGTGTACTACAGATGAATTTAGACATCTGTTAAATTGAATGTTTGCATAGAATTCCAGCAGGCAGCTTGCTGAAGCGTGACATTGTACATACCACTACTGTCTCTCAAATGTAGCTTCTACTGGCGCCATTGGCGTTGTACAGAACCTTGCTGTCTCCTTGTCTTAAGTGTAGATTCTACTGGCCAGCAATATAAATGTAATATTTCTGGAATCATCGGAAACACTTTTTCCGATGATTCCCAAGTGTCGCGTTTCTTATGCTCGTCATTATACATCGCGTTACTGTCGCCCACCCCCCCACCCCCCCCCCCCCCTTCGCCCTATCATGATTTGCTTTGTGTCACGACACGGCTAGTGATCACAATAGGCCGTCAGATAGGAAGTGAACACCCCCCCCCCCTCCTCCTGATTGGAGACCACATTTGTTTTGGAAGCCTATCACCAATGAAGACGAACCGTAGGTGATTGCCAAAAATAAATACCGTATTGAATATAGGAGGGCATGTACTATGGTCATGTTTACCTTCTTTGGGCCCTATTTTTTGCTTCTGGGGGGTACGGGTTGGTGTTAACGATGCAGTTCCCGTAACAAAGCACACAGAACTAAGTGACTGGTATCTTTGGAAACAGAATACATTTACCTACCATTTACAATGATTCAATGTCTAAAAAGCAAAATGGTGACATCATCATGGCGCCATCTTTCATTTACCTTTCATTATCCGCGAAATAGCCTTCTTGCCAGAAGAATTGTTGTCCAAACTTTCACATACTATGATGAAACCATATTTAACCAATGTTATTATATATGATCAATGGAAACGTAAACGATTCAAATTTTTCCACTGATGACCTTGAAAGGTGTTATTTAAGGTCAAGGTCACCTACAGTTGTACTTTATGAAAACACTAACATACTTTTGGAAATGTCATAAAAAATCGTACTAAAAATGATATCATGTAAAGAATTGCTATGAATAGTTGATAAACGATTAGACGTGACCTTCACGAAGGTCAAGGTCGCAGTTTTCGAAGAGTTCGTAAGAATATTCAGTTTACAATAGGGGCCAAACATTTGCTCTGATTTTAGGAATATTTGCTCACAACACCTATAGAATCTCTTACTACTGAATCACATTTTGTTGAGTTGAGATTATAAAGAACATAATATATACCCTTTTTAATTAAGGCCAAGGTCACAATATGTACAACTGTGTTTCTCTCTCTCTCTCTCTCTCTCTTTCTCCCTTTTTCTCTCTCTCTCTCTCTCGCTCTCTCTCTCTCTCTCTCTCTCTCTCTCTCTCTCTCTCTCTCTCTCTCTCTCTCTCTCTCTCTCTTACAAATGTAATGTCGCCCTTCTGACACCAAAATTATGTAGTGTCGCCTCACCCCAGCCTTCGACACCAAAATCTGTAGCGTCGCTGACCGTGTGCAATGTTTGTGTGACCGGTGAATGTGTATGTAAATGTTTGCTCGTGTCAGGATGCCAAGTTCACACACACAAGCACAGTCACTCGCACTCGATACTAACTACAATAAAACATGTGAAACGAAGATCGCATTTCGTATATATATATTGCAGTACAGGCTAATAAGGCTAAAGCGACAACAAATGCCCCGGCATGAGGCCGTTTGAGAAAAATATATTCTCTGCTGGTCACAATCACAGTACTAATATCTAAGTCGTATCTCTAAAAAGAATGACAAAGTCCGAACAAAGGAGAATCTAGTAAAATAACTAAGTCGGAGAGGCCATTAGATAGAAGGAAGCCTCGGCAAAAATAACAAAGTCCAAAGTGCCCTTTATAAAAGAAAGTCTATAAAAGTAACTAAGTCAGAGAGGCCTTTGTTAAAAGAAGACCTGTACAAAAATGGCTAAGTCCAAAGCACTCCTTTGTAAAAGGGAAGCCTCGGAAAACGACAGAGTCCGAGGCGCCTGTTACAAAAGAAAAGCCCCGAAAATAACAGAGTCCAAAACGCCCTTTGTAAAGGGATGCCTCGGAAAAACGACAAAGTCCGAGACGCCCGCTATAAAGGATAACTATCTAAGAAAAAAATGGCAGAGTCCAAAAGGTCCTTTGATAAAGAGAAGCCTCAGAAAAACGACAAAGTCCGAGACGCCCGTTATAAAGGAAGACTCCAGAAAAAATGGCAGAGTCCGAAGACTCCCCAAAAATGGCTAAGTCTAAAACGTCCTTTGATATTGGGAAGCCTCAGAAAAACGACAAAGTCCGAGACGCCCGTTATCAATGAATGACTCCAAAAAAATGACTAAGTCCGGAGCGCCCGTTATAAAGGAAACCCTCGGAAAAATGGCAGAGTCCGAAGACTAAAAAAAATGGCCAAGTCTAAAGCGCCCTTTGTAAAGGGAAACCTCGGAAAAATGGCAAAGTCCGAAGCGCCCGTTATAAAGGAGAGCCGCCAGAAAAATGGCAAAGTCCGAAGACTCCAAAAAAACGACAGAGTCCGGGATTCCCGTTCAAAGGAGGGCTCAGAAAAATGACAAGAGTCCACAATGCTGGTTTGTAGAGAACTCTGGAAAAACGGCAAAGTCGAAACAGCAACTGTAGGAGCGATCGTGGATAACAACCGCTCAAATCCACCTATCTCCGCAGAACAGGTACCACACCGCCGTCTAAGCCAAAGGCCGACAGCAGCGGGAGCCGAAAAGCTGACGGGAAGCGGAAAGTCGCTCGCCCGACCAAAATCATTACGTGTTACAAAATGGTGAAGCACTTTTCCATGGGATAGAACATTACTTTCCTAGCTGAATACACTTTCATAAATTCTGAAACTATTACCAACACTTAGAGCACTTCAAACACTATATTGTTGCAAAAACCTCTTGCAGATGAAAAATCGTACTTTTACAAGACTACGTAGTTAACAACCCAAATCAAATCTCCTGTCAAGGGAAAATACTCCGCAGTAACCAGCTGTCTGGCATCGTAGCAGAGCTCTAAAAAGAAGGGAGAAACCGACCCTAGGCGAGGTGCGGTCACTGAGTACAACATCTGGCCTTTGTCTAACGTTCTTCCGTGTTACACAGCCTCGCCTCTTACTACTGGCGGTAAATACACACTAAATTCCGGCCAGGCTTGCAGGAAACAAAAATAGCTGAACTATGCAGTAAGCCTCAGTGAGCACACTGACTACACAAAAAGAAAAGAAAAAATAATACGATAAAAAAAAACGTGTACAAGGCATTTTTACCACACAAACACTTATCCAAGGCAACGTAAATTCAATTATCTCGTGTTGTCTAAACATAATATATTTTACTCCCCAATTTCTTTTTATGCAACTATTATTTTTTATCATACCATTTGCGCTCACTTGCCGTTTGTGGGGCTGCTTCCCGTATAGACCTGGTCAGGGGATACAGTGCTGGTGCACAGTTTATTCAAACGATGTGCTTAGCATGTCGTTCGAGTGAAAGTATACTTGTGGCGTGCCCCCCGGGTGGGAGTGTCTGGGGAGGGCTCCCGCAAACGGATATTATGACACGTGCAAACATCTTCTTATGGGTACCTTTGTGTTTTGCTAAATCGTTGTTGCTGTTTGTAGTGTTGTTGTAATTCGCATTACTTTTGATGATGTTTGTGAGTGTAATGTAGCT
>BTPG01000007.1:151371099-151383599 GCA_036245525.1 Semisulcospira habei
CTTAGCATAAACTGTCTGAGAATAATTTCCACCACACTTCAAAGCCAGAAAAATTACAAAAACTTTACCTGTAAAAATTCATATTCTGGAAACGTTATGAAAATCAATCCAGTTTAAGCTCAAGGAACTATTCATATGACGTCACCAGATTTTACAAACTGCGTAAATATGGAGTGCACATATATCACTGGAAGTATTTTAGCACATAAAAAGTCTTTTGTGTGCTTGTAATTCTATTAATCATGGAAGAAGTGCATCAGAACACCGCACCTAAAAAATGGTGCCATATTCATTGGGTCCAAATATGGAATGCTGTGACGTCAATGATCTTGTATAACAAGACGAATATAATAAAGTTTATTATTTTCAGAATCCCCGATTAAGACGAACACACCGATACCAAATAATAAGTATATTCTTGTTGATATCATAGCTTTTCTGTCTATCTAGTACCCCTACTCCCAAATATTATGACCCATTGGGGGGGGGGGGGGGGGGGGGAGGGGGGGGGGTCGGCCAAACTCTGTGGTATCTTCGATACGGTGTTTATTTTTGGCAAACACCTAGGAACCTACGTGATGTTGGATGGACTTAAGGAAAAAACATAGTCTCCGATCCCCCCCCACCCCCCGGGGTGTGTGTGTGTGTGTGTGTGTGTGTGTGGGGGGGGGGGGGGTAGGGGGGGGGGAGGTCTATGGAGGGCCAAAGGTCTATAATATCTTTTTTTCTTGGTTTTTTACTGTCAGTTGTTTGACACTGAATGTATAGCCTAATGAAGTCCTCGTGTAGAAAGTCCTTATGGGTAATCCTCACGCCAATTGAACTTGCTATGTTTATTGATGTCGGAACTTATTAGTCGTGTTTGTGTTTGTTTATAGTATTGCTTATTGATGTCGGAACATATAGGTCGTGTTTGTGTTTGTATATAGTATTGCTTATTGATGTCGGAACATATAGGTCCTGTTTGTGTTTGTATATAGTATTGCTTATTGATGTCGGCACATATAGGTCGTGTTTGTGTTTGTATATAGTATTGCTTATTGATGTCGGAACATATAGGTCCTGTTTGTGTTGCTTATTGATGTCGGAACATATAGGTCCTGTTTGTGTTGCTTATTGATGTCGGCACATATAGGTCCTGTTTGTGTTGCTTATTGATGTCGGCACATATAGGTCGTGTTTGTGTTTGTATATAGTATTGCTTATTGATGTCGGAACATATAGGTCCTGTTTGTGTTGCTTATTGATGTCGGCACATATAGGTCGTGTTTGTGTTTGTATATAGTATTGCTTATTGATGTCGGAACATATAGGTCCTGTTTGTGTTGCTTATTGATGTCGGCACATATAGGTCGTGTTTGTGTTTGTATATAGTATTGCTTATTGATGTCGGAACATATAGGTCCTGTTTGTGTTGCTTATTGATGTCGGAACATATAGGTCCTGTTTGTGTTGCTTATTGATGTCGGAACATGTATGTCCTGTTTGTGTTGCTTATTGATGTCGGAACATATAGGTCCTGTTTGTGTTGTTTATTGATGTCGGAACATATAGGTCCTGTTTGTGTTTGTATATAGTATTGCTTATTGATGTCGGCACATATAGGTCCTGTTTGTGTTGTTTATTGATGTCGGAACATACAGGTCCTGTTTGTGTTTGTATATAGTATTGCTTATTGATGTCGGCACATATAGGTCCTGTTTGTGTTGTTTATTGATGTCGGAACATACAGGTCCTGTTTGTGTTTGTATATATAGTATTGCTTATTGATGTCGGAACACATAGGTCCTGTTCGTATTTGTATATATAGTGTTTAGTGTTTCCGATGATTCCAGAAATATCGCATTTCTTTTGCTCGATCGTAAGTATAGTATTTTTTAATTGATGTCGAAACATGTGCTACGGGCCCTGTGTGTATACTTTCTGTGTGTGTTACCTCGGGTCGGTACGGCCATGCTGATTGTACATTGACGACGGGTCCTGCTGGAGTATAGAGGCGCTCCAGCTCGCCCACTTGTAAGTTACGCACTCTTAGTTACTAAAACAACAGGAGCGTCCATGGTGTTGTGCCTGTGACGAGCGCAAAACTGATCATATTACACCTGTAAATAAATCCCTCCACTGGCTCCCTGTGGCTGCAAGAATTCAGTATAAACTTTCTTCTGTCTGCTTCAGCTACATTTCCACATCAAGCGCCCCCCCCCCCCCCCCTTGTACCAGTCCTCACTCCTGCAGCTGTACACTCCCTCAAGACAACTCAGATCCTCTCCTGACAGCCGCATTTTGCGTGTACCTTTTGTCCGTACCAAGTCTTTTGGCCAGCGGTCTTTTTCATATCTTGGGCCGCTGTACTGGAACGAACTCCCCTCCCATGTCCGCCACAGTGCTTCAAAAGACGTTTTTAAATCTGCGCTAAAAACACGCCTTTTCCAACTCCATTACCCCACTGATTAATCATTGACTGCTGAGGATTCTGTTGTAGTTTTGCTGTGGTGCCTGGAATATGTGTGTGTGTGTGTGTGTGTGTGTGTGTGTGTGTGTGTGTGTGTGTGTGTGTTTGTGTGTGTGTGTGTGTGTGTGTGTGTGTGTGTGTGTGTGCGCTTGTAATATTGTGTAACAGTTTTTGTAATTGTATTCTTGAAATTTGTAAGGCGCCTAGAGCTCTACCTGAGGTTAGGCGCCATAGAAATCATTAATATTATTTTCTGTGAACACTTTTCATGCTGATACTCCCAATGCTTGAAATAAATCTGACTCTGATAGTTCAAGGGTGGTCCCAGCATTCACAAGACAAAGAGCATGTTACTTTCAACACGCCAGAAACACCAGCGCGGCCTACCAACTTTAACACTTGCCTTAGATGGCCAAACAAGTAACTAAGCATCGCTTGCTAGGCGTAACCGGCAGTAGACAACCAGTTAAACTGGGAACCTCATGTTGATAACGTATGCAAAACTCTGTCCAAAAACTTGTTCCTTTTGTCTAAGCTCAGCCGTATAGTTAATCCTGACGTTTGCAAACGTTTCTTCCACGCGTATATCAAAACGCACTGTAATTACAGCTCCACTGTCTGGGACGGTTGCAACGAAGTTCACATGAAAACATAAATTCTCTGTATCGTCGAGGTGTTAAACTCATACTTCCTGGATCCGCCCCCAGAGACAAAAAAATAAAATCTCTTAAATTGCTGGCATTAAACAAACAATTCGAATTTAATCGGTGTGTATTAATGTACAAGATTCTACACGAGAGAGCCCCACTCCATTTGCGAACTTTGTTCTCTGATAATTATAGACAAAACACCAGAAACAGGTCGCTCCACCTACCAAGAACAAGACTAGATATATATAAAACTAGCCTGGTCTTTTCAGGTGCAAAAGCATGGAATAATTTACGCCACCATCTTAAGTCTATTTCTAAATTTAGTATATTTAAGGATCGCCTTTATCGCTTTTTACTTCTAAACTAATACCACGATTTAATTTTTCTATATTAATGCTGTACTCTCAGAGACATGTTCTAATTACAAGATGACCTTCAGTTTATGTCGATGTTATTATGTTTGTTTGTTTTGTATTTGTTTTTTTTTTTCGCCCCCACCCGTTGTGCCCTGGGGGACTTTGGTGGGGTTAACTACTTTTTAGTTCCCAGGGTCACCCTGGTCAGCCCCACGGGGTGGGTTTTCCCCTCTATTCCGGGGCATGTGTTTCTGTCTACCCTTGGTCCATTCACCTGTATTTTCATTTTTTAAACTCTCCCTACTGTCTGCGCTGCCTGTAGCTCTTGATATTGGATGTGTGTTGCTAAATGGTCTTAGCTTTATTTAGGCCCCATGTCGTAGGTTTATTTAACGTATTGGACCGAATTTCGACATACATTCAATATTCTGTTTAGTTTTTTTTTTCTTTCACAAGCAGTGCAGGCACGTCCTGAGAAAGCCTTATTGCTGTGTCGGAACGATAAGCAATGTACAATCAATCAATCAATCAATCAATCAATCAATCAATCAATCAATCAATCAATCAATCAATCAATCAATCAATCAATCAATCAATCAATCAATCAATCAATCAATCAATCGTTTTTTCGTCTTTTATGCTTTTCGTACATTTAAATGTTAAATGATACTATGTTGTTTTTTTGTTGTTGTTGTTTTTTAAAAAATGTTTTATTGTGTTGCTCGATGTATATTTATGTTGGTAGTGTAGCAGGACAGTTTGTAAGAGAGGCATTCGCATGCCTAAAACTTTATCCTGAATAATAACGTTTCATCATCATCATCTGTCATCGATGCGGCCGCGACGGGTGGTTTGCTTGTCAATATTCCAGTGCCCGTTACTTACAGGACTGTAGTTCTTGTGCTTGATGGAAATGCTGATGTACATGTCTACACATTAAACACTTCTGTACTCGCATAGAATACATTCTTCTAGCACCCGAATAAACACTCAAGAGTAGTTTCACTTCAACAGGCGTTTTCTGTTATGTCGTTCTGTCTCTCATCCACCATCATCAGATCACACACACACACACACACACACACACACACACACACACACACACACACACACACACACACACACACACACACACACACACACACACACACACACACACACACACACACAGACGCAAGCACACACACGCACGCATACATATATACACGCAAGCACACACACCTACACACACACACACACTGAACAGAATATTTGTTGTTTGCTCCTTTCTTTTTGTTTGTTTGTGTCATTGGTCTGAGTGGGACAAAGAGGAAGCTAGCAAGCTTCATGAAGCTCTTCCTAAGGTGTCCGAAAGTCTACCTTATCGCTGCGGCAGCCGCCGTGAGGAGACTGTCCTTGCTCGGCTCCACATCGGGCACACGTATGTTACGCACTCTTACTTACTAAAACAGGAGAAGCCTTTATGGTGTTATGCCTGTGACGAGCAGTTTTCTGTTAAACTCCTTTTGCTGTCGTGTGCCGGCTTATTTGACACACTGCCATGTGAAGTCGTGGATGTCAGTTAACAAGTTGAAGCTGAACGACGGTCAAACAGAGGCTGTCCTTCTGGCTTCCCCATGTTGTTCAGTTACTGAGCCACTCCCCACCTCCCTGCAAGTTGACAGTACTAACATTACTTAAAGCTGAACGACGGTCAAACAGAGGCTGTCCTTTTAGCTTCCCCACGTTGTTCAGTTACTGAGCCACTCCCGATTTCCCTGTACGTTGACAGTACTAACATTACTTTCACATCCACTGCCAACAGCCTAGGTGTAACCATAGATTCCTCTCTGTCAATGAACTACCATGGCCTTAGTGTCTGTAGGGCTGCATACTTTGAACTGCGCCGTATTAGTTCTGTTCGCCAGTAGCTTTCCACAGCAGCCACAAAAACATTGGTGTGTTCGTTTGTTCTGTCCAGCCTAGACTATGGAAATGCCTTGCTTGCTGTCCAGGCTAGACTATGGTAATGCCTTGCTTGCTGTCCAGGCTAGACTATGGTAATGCCTTGCTTGCTGTCCAGGCTAGACTATGGTAATGCCTTGCTTGCTGTCCAGGCTAGACTATGGTAATGCCTTGCTTGCTTGCTGTCCAGGCTAGACTAAGGTAATGCCTTGCTGGCTGGTTGTCCTCAGTACCTCATAGGCAAACTACTTAAAGTCCAGAATGCTGCTGCTCGTCTTGTGCTTAGAGCCCGTAAGACAGACCACGTAACGCCCCTTCTTCACCAATTCCACTGGCTGCCTGTCCCTGCTAGGATACAGTATAAAATTCTCTCACTGACATACACTGCTCTCTTTGACTGTGGACCGGTCGATCTCTCTGATGTGTTGCACATTGACACTCCATCCAGACAGCTACGATCTTCATCTGACACCCGCACTCTTCGTGTTCCATCCGCCAAAACCAAGTCCTTTGGGCAGCGCTGTTTTTCGTACCAGAGTCCTCTGCTATGCAACAGCCTCACACCAGCAATACGCTACACAGTGCAGTCACTACTCGTTTAAAACATCACTCAGAACGTATCTTTTTAAGTCTGCATACTGATGACTTGTTCGTGTGTGTGTGTGTGTGTGTGTGTGTGATCGTGTATGTGCACATACATAACCAGTGTTTTTGTGGCTGTTTGGTTTTGTTCTCTTATTTTGTTGATATTTATTTATTTGCATTTATGTTTGCATGTTAAAAAACCCCACAAACAAACAAACAAACAAACAAACAAACAAACAAACAAACAAACATTGTAAAGCGCCTAGAGCTCCGTCACGAGCTTAGGCGCTATATAAATATCCATTATTATTATTATTATTATTATTATTATTATTATTATTATTATTATTATTATTATTATAAGCACTTCACAGCAGACTCCTTAAAGGTTTTTTCGGGAAGTTCCCCCGGACAAAATCTTCAGTCATATGAGAGAGTCGAATATTTTTTAATATTTAACAATTTAAAGAACTGTGATTTTTTTATTTTGACCTTTTTGAGAGTCTGTAGGCTTTTCCTTTAAAGACTCGTCCGACTATCTCTCACAAATACATCCACACTTTGATACACTGCCCCTACAATGCATCCACACTTTGATACACTGTCCCTACAATGCATCCACACTTTGATACACTGTCCCTACAATGCACCCACACTTTGATACACTGCCCCTACAATGCATCCACACTTTGATACACTGTTCCTACAATGCACCCACACTTTGATACACTGCCCCTACAATGCATCCACACTTTGATACACTGTCCCTACTATGCATCCACACTTTGATACACTGTCCCTACAATGCACCCACACTTTGATACACTGCCCATACAATGCACCCACACTTTGATACACTGTCCCTACAATGCATCCACACTTTGATACACTGTCCCTACAATACATCCACACTTTGATACACTGTCCCTACAATACACCCACACTTTGATACACTGTCCCTACAATACATCCACACTTTGATACACTGCCCATACAATGCACCCACACTTTGATACACTGCCCATACAATGCACCCACACTTTGATACATTGCCCATACAATGCATCCACACTTTGATACACTGTCCCTACAATGCACCCACACTTTGATACACTGTCCCTACAATGCACCCACACTTTGATACACTGTCCCTACAATGCACCCACACTTTGAAACACTGTCCCTACAATGCACCCACACTTTGATACACTGTCCCTACAATGCACCCGCACTTTGATACACTGTCCCTACAATGCACCCACACTTTGATATGTAACCCAGATTTTTCAGAAAAAGATGATCCTTAATTAACATCCATTCCCTCTCTCTCAGAAAGTAATACCAAAAGGTTTTCCCAAACAGTTTAAAAAGATATTTATTTACACTATAACATCAATAATAGGATCAATTAACCGGTTGTATGGCAACACAAAAACATCAGTGACTCAGAGACAAAATAAAGCATGAGAGAGCAGACTGACAGCAATCCGATCCGTGGACACTGTAATAAACAACAAAAGAAATATAGGTGCCATAACATAAAACAAAGGCAATGTTTTTTTCCCATTACAAATATTCAGACTAGAAGTAAAACATATAACTGAGCACACCGAGGGACCTAATACAAAATAGATCCTTCGATTTGACTGCAAAACCCCTTACAGCAAAAACACAGTATATTAGGGTCATGTTATGCCTGTTTGATCTGGCCCGAGCAGCTCAAGCGCAACAAAGCTATACAAATCACCCTGTTTAAACTTATTCCATAAGGTTAATACATGTCGGTTAATGCAACAGCCCTACTCGCGATTGTATCATCCCAACATCAAGAAATCCACCCTGTAAGCCCCATTTAAGACTGCAGGTGAAAATCCAATTACAAACACTAATCAATATATGGCTCAAAGTCAAAACACCCAAGATATTACCAATTCCACAAATACATGTTGAGGCAAAGATACACATGGTTCTTGTACTATTAGAATCCAAGAATATCCCCTGCATCACAATATAATTCGCATAAGTGTTGAAAAGAAACTCATCCTATACATTTAATGCAATCCCCAAATGAAGTCGACAATATTTCTTAATTAAAACACTTTACCAACCTGAATTAGCATCCGAGAGGTCAGTGCATGCTCTCTGTCCCCGCTCAAACAATAAAATGGCAGAGGAAGAGGAATTATCAAAGAGGAAATTGCCACAACAGGAAGTAAAAAATCAAAACCAAAATAATCACTAAAATATTACAAACTACACCAAAAAGTATTGTGGCAATATTATTACAAGGTCATTCCCAAAACCAAAACTAAAAAATATGCTTGAGGAAAAAGGAAATTTTTTGGTCTCTGTCTTAAAAGGGAAAACAACAAGAACAATTCTAATGTCAATCCACTAAGCTTACTCAAAATTAACCTATCACAGAGGTGATATAGGTTACAGATACACTGTCCATAAAATGCACCCACACTTTGATACACTGTCCCTACAATGCACCCACACTTTGATACACTGTCCCTACAATGCACCCGCACTTAGATACACTGTCCCTACAATGCACCCACACTTTAATACACTGTCCCCACAATGCACCCACACTTTGATACACTGTCCCTACAATGCACCCACACTTTGATACACTGTCCCTACAATGCACCCACACTTTGATACACTGTTCCCATAATGCACCCACACTTTGATACATTGTGTATCTTATACAATGCATGCACATATTTCCTAACACCCCATTTTCAATACCATTACAGATTTCCAGAACAATCGCGCAAATTATACAACTCAGCCAATCAGAAAAGAAAACCAAAATCATTAATATTCATTAAAAAGAACACTCTACATCTATCTACGATCTTCCACTTAAATCTAGGTGCATTGCGTAAATGTTACAAAATGTAGCTAGCATGTGTACTACAAAACTCTGACGTCATGTTGAGGTCACTAGAACAATCACACCTTTTCCAGGTCCTTCCAGCTTAATCTAGGTTGAACTTTGCAACAATTTAGCGAAAACGTGCAACATTCTAGTCACACACACACACAAATCGATCGCAATTCTCCATGCAAAAGAAAACGAATCAAACTAAAAAGGTACGTGCTTCTGATCTAAAATAACTCAGCTGAACGTCGGGTCTTTTCCTATGATCAACACACACTTGCCCTGAAAAGAATAACACAACCACAAACTGACATTACCTGAATTTTCAAAGGTACGTACATTTCTGAGTGTTGAAAATGTTAATTTTACAGTTAATGCTTGAAAGCTTGAAGGACAGTGATGATAAATGGCTTTGTCGAAAGCAAAGAAACTATGAAAGCTTGTTTGCATCGGTCTATTTAACTCATTCTACCCCAGACACGCCACAGCAAGATAAAGATCGACCATGATAGTTCAAGGGTGATGCCAGAATAGCTTGGCGCCTATGGGCGCCAAGCTATTCTGGCATCACCCTTGAACTATCATGGTCGATCTGTGTCGTGCACTGCAACGCAGTCTTCAGAGGACGACTTCAAAATTTGGGGATTTTGGTCTTGGGATACAATGAGATAACAGTGCAGTAAGTTTAGAATACTGCGGTGTTTTTTTTAGGGTACCTGCTTTGGGGCAGGTTGAGACGGGGCAGGTTGAGACAGTGTCTCATCCTACCCTGGGCTGTCTCAACCTGCTCCGTGCTATTATGGTGAATATAGGTCCCTTTCCATTTTTGGCTCATGTGCGAAGCAAAAGTGAGTCTATGTTCTGGGCCAGTGGTCGTCTGTCCATCGTCCCTCCGCCGCCATCCGTCCGCGGTAAACTTTAACGTTGTTATTTTTTTTAAAAGATTATTCAAGCCACAGTCTTCAAACTTGGCCCACGGATAGTTTGTCGCAGCACTTTACTAAACATATCAATTTGAGCGACCTCTCTCGAAGAGCAAGGTCACAAGGGATCAGGAAATAGGTAAAAAAAAAAAAAAAGCTATATTTTGACAACATTTATGTTTTCTCAAATACTATCCACAACTTTCACAACTTGAAACCCAAACATGGTAGAGATATACCTGATGGTAAGACCCTCTTGGGATACCAATGTGGTTGACCCCTCGGAAAGGTCAAGGGTCATAAGAGATCATGAAGTAGGTCACAAACAGCCATGATTTACCAATTTGTCTTTTTTCTTTCTCAAATGCAACTTCCATCCCAAACCTGGTACTGAGATACCTGATGGTAAGACCTTCCTATGCATGCTTATTTGGACGACCCGTCGGAAAGGTCAAGGGTCGCAAGAGATCAGCAAATGTGAAAATGTCCTTTTTTGGGTATAATATTAGTTCTTGTCAGGATTTTTACAAAACTTTTCAACCAAATTTAGCAGAAAGGAAGCTGATTTTTCTATGCTTACTAATTCGGTTCACTACTCACAAATTTCAATGGTCATGGGAGGTTGACAAAAGTGAAAAACACATACATTTTTAGAAAACATTGATTTCGCAGGTACAAAAGCCAGCCTTTTCCTCATGTTAGAACACTTAAACAGTTGCTTATTTCAGTGACCTGTTGGAAAGGTCACAGTCAAAAAGGTTAGATTAAGTATGTTGATTGGTCATGCACGTGAGCCTTAAGGGCTTTGCCAATCTTGCTTCTTTTTTTCCCCAAGAATAGTGCATGCCAGTGCCTTTATTTTACTAACATTTAATGTTTTTGTCTACCGTATTTAAAAATATGGTAGACTTTGAAAAGGGGCTGGGTCGGAGCGCATTCCGGAGCATGCACATGACGGTTTTGGCGTGCGGCTCAGACATTCTGGCAAAGAAGTAACACGATAAAAATGACGTCACGTGTAGCTACGAAAACCTTGCAAGAGAACGTCTTTTTGGCGCCAAGCTCCCTATGTGTTGTATGTGTGTGCGCGCGCGTGTGTGTGTGTGTGTGTGTGTGTGTGTGTGTGTGTGTGTGTGTGTGTGTGTGTGTGTGTGTGTGTGTGTGTGTGTGTGACAGCGACTAGAGCCCGCGTTTGAGGACGGAAAAGCTTGAAATTTTAGGATATTGTCCTTAAAAGAATTATCTCGGGACCTTTTGTTCGTTTTTTTATGAAGATGCTCATTGGCGAGAAAATGGCCGTTTCACATAAACCGGTTGATCTTCACTGGAGTCCGTAATTGTTCTTATTTTTCCTAGATATTTTGCGTATAGCTAGATAAAAGGGAGATATTGAATGAGTTCGTTAACAAGCATTGTACCTCTAGAACCTTTTGAGTGATAATTAAATATTTTTCGAAAAAAAGATATTTTCACGTTTTGGGGATTAATTTCACGAATCATATGGGTTAATCTTTAAAACAATTGAATCCTTTTTTACGAAAAAAAATCTTTTCATTAATAATCGCATGATTTTTTTTTATACGGTATTTACATAAGCCTACAGTTTGTCTCGGCTGTCGGGTATGAGTAGGTCCACTGTAATAAAAATAATAATACATAGTGTTTATATTGGCGCATTTCTCATATTTATAATATAACTCAATGCGCAGGGCATAGCCGCGAACTGAACCCAACAAGCACGCTCACGTGAATCACGCGCATTCCCTCACACACTGTCCATAAACACAGAACATTCACGTGGTGCTAAGGGCAAGCTCAAGCGAGCTACTGAAAATTTTTGGAAATTAAAATTTTTATATTTTTGAAATTTGATTAAGTGGACTGAAATTAATACCCAGTCCGTGGGGGAGGAAAGAGCCCGAGTACCCGGAGAAAGAACCGCCGCGACCTGTATGCCCTAGGTGTGAAAAGCAGACAATGTTCTGCACCACTTTTTACGATTCTCTCCTTTCTCTCAGAGGGCCTGCACCGATAATTCAAGGGTAGTGCCAGATGAGCTTGGCGCCCTGAGGGCGCCAAGCTCATCTGGCACTACCCTTGAATTATCATGCAATAACCAATGCACACACGCTCTTCTCATCAGACGGAAGAACGATTACAGTGTGCGCGTTTGACACGTCGTTCTTCTTGAACATGTTGTTTGTCGCTACGAGATAATCAAGCTGAAGCGAATCCCCGCCTTAGTCGCCATGCGTCGTCTTATCTTACAACACCATTTTGATTCATCTTCATGTTGATACATGACGTGGTTTTCACCGTCAGTTTCCCTAGATACCGACCTCACTTTTGCACGTCATTACGAAACGTTGAAGTTGGGGCGTTCAAGCATTACAAGTCATATAATATGCAGACCAAATAGGTGACTGCCATTACAGGTTGACTTGATCCACTACAGCAAGTGCTGTGTTCCTATAGATAACAGAGAACGTCCCACGACAAAGATCACAGACAGACTTTCGGTCCGATGGACTACATCACGTCTCTTCTGGTCATGTCTTGTGTACTGTGGCCAGAGGCGCTGTGTGGCACGGGGGCAAGTATGTATCTATAATAATAATAATAATAATAATAATAATAATAATAATAATAATAATAATAATAATAATAATAATAATAATAATAAAAAATGGTATTTAT
>BTPG01000007.1:151388599-151396099 GCA_036245525.1 Semisulcospira habei
GCACCATAATAACTTACTGGCCCACAGAAGTGCAGAGTGTTGATCTGCGATCCCGGACCACGTGACACTAGGCCGCGGGATGCAAAATCACAGACCAGCACCACAAAGTTCTCACAGGACCTGGTGGTCGGAGTGCACTCATCTGCAATTCCGGACCCCACGACAGCAGGCCGTAAGATCCCGGTCGGATCGCAGATCAGCACAACGTCAAAGTAACTATTCTGGTATTCTGGTGGGCAAGCTCATGTGGTCATCTGCGATTCCGGACCGAACGACTCTAGGCCGTAGGATGCAAAATCACAGACCAGCACAACAGCGAGATAACTCAGTGACTCTGTCAGTCGAGCTAGCGTGTCAATCTGCGACTCCGGACCCGACGACTCTAGATGCAGTCACAGATCATGATAGTTCAAGGGTAGTGCCAGATTAGCTTGGCGCCTTCCAGGCGCCAAGCTAATCTGGCACTACCCTTGAACTACAATGGTCGTAACCAGCACGAAACATTGGTAGGGAGCAGAAAGAGGGAGAGCGTGACTAAAGTTCATACAAAATGATACAATTGTTTCTATTTGGCTTTGCTGGCGGCTGGCTTCTGGAATAATCTAAGTACTCATAGACCCGCAAGTCAAAAGCCGCTTCCACAGGCCTAGGGCAAAACTGAGTGAAAAAACTGCTCCCCATATCAATATGTCAAAAGTGTGAAAAGGCAACAATTATAAAGTATCTAATCCTCTCACTAAAAGCCAAAAAATCCAAAAGGTTAACGAATATACAACAGAGGCAGGCCCCCGCCGATGAAAACAAAATTAAAAGGATACGGGGGGGGGGGGGGGGGGGAGGGGGCGCGGGAGAAGGGGGGTGGGGGTGACTTCCAAATGTAAACAAGCCAACCGGAAGCAGACGCCAAGCAGAAACACGCATCGACGCGCTTTCCGAAGAGCATGCATGTGTACTTAGTATAGCATGTAGCTAGGTAAAGTCAACCTGATTTCACACAAATTATAGCAAGACTGAAATTGTACCTTGAAATTCTAGTTTTGTCACCATTTTCGGAAGTCTTGAAGCGAAAGCGAATCTCATATCACGATAAATATAAAACAAGATGGGATGAACCATAACCCACAAAGTCCCTTCCATATGAGAGCTGTCTTCGCTGTCAAGGTCAAGGGTCTCTACCTTCTGTCTTTGACTTGATTCTGATGTTGAAATATCTCCATTTGAAAAAGCCTCGCAGATGTGCCAATGCGTCACCTCTCTCTTGGCTTGACTTCGCGAACGAAGATTCTATAGGGGTTGTCCACGACGTCTGCAGGCATGCTCGTGACTGCGGAGGCTAATCCGGGACAGGCAGGTTCGACCGCAGTGGCTGCAGGGGGAGGTATGGTCAGGGTTCTGAGTTGCGGCATCTCTGTTTTTTCTTCTGAGCCGCTTGTCTTTAAGGCCAGCTCTGCGAGAGTCCTTAAAGGAGACAGCTGCCTTGTAAATGGTGGAGCGCCAGGTGTAACGATCCGCAGCAAGCGAAGACCACTGGTGGTGGTCGATTTGGCAGGCACTAAGTGACTTCTTGAGAAAGTCTTTGTATCTCTTCTTTGGTGCCCCTCTGTCTCTGTGTCCAGTGGCGAGCTCGCCGAACAGGGTGATCTTGGGTAGGCGATGATCCTCCATCCTGGAGACGTGCCCAGCCCAGCGGAGCTGTGTCCGCAGCAGCAAAGCCTCGATGCTAACAGTTTCTGCCTGTTCAAGGACCTCGACGTTGGTGACATAGTCACTCCAGTGAATGCCAAGGATGGTACGCAGGCAGCGCTGGTGGAAGCGTTCGAGGAGTCGTAGTTGGCTGCAGTAGAGGGTCCAGGACTCGGAACCATACAGCAGGGTGGTGAGGACGACAGCTCTGTACACGCTGATCTTGGTGCCTGTTTTCAATGCGTCATAGTGAACTCTATAAGGGTCGCACGTCATTGGTTTGTCAAACGTCATCTGTCATGACGTATATTTTTGATTTTACGTAATTTTATATTTGACGTGATGTGAGATTCGCTTTCGCTTCATCACTTGGAAAAATGGTGACAAAACTAAAATTTTACGGTAGAATTTCAGGCTTGCTATAATTTGTGTGAAATCAGGTTGACTTTACCTAGCTACATGCTACACTAAGTACACCTGCATGCTCTTCTGAAAGCGCGTCATGTGTGTGTGTGTGTGTGTGTGTGTGTGTGTGTGTGTGTGTGTGTGTGTGTCTGTGTGTGCGTGTGCGTGCGTGCATGCGCGCGCTGCAAACATCCTCAAGAAACATAGATGTCCATGCGCCTCATGATTCTTGGATATGCGCGCATAATATGTGTCATCTGATTGTCAAACGGCATTTGTCATGACGTATTTTTTCGTTTTTACGTAATTTTATATTAACGTGTTATGAGTTTCGCTTTCGCTTCAAGATTTGGAAAAATGGTGACAAAACTAGAATTTCACAGTACAATTTCAATCTTGCTATAATGTGTGTCAAATCAGGTTGACTTTACCTAGCTACATACAAAGTACATATGCATCCTCTTCTAAAAGCGCGTCGATGTGTGTGTATGCATGTGCGTGTGCGTGAGTGCGTGCTCGCTCTGCAAACATCCTCAAAGAGCATAGATGTTCATGCGCCCTCCGGGCACATGCGGATCTATGCCTCTCGGAGATGCGCGCATATAAGTGAGAAATTGCGAGCGAGAGAGAGAGAGAGAGAGAGAGAGAGAGAGAGAGAGAGA
Organism: Semisulcospira habei; assembly: GCA_036245525.1. NCBI lineage: Eukaryota > Metazoa > Mollusca > Gastropoda > Semisulcospiridae > Semisulcospira > Semisulcospira habei. The sequence goes on from BTPG01000007.1 coordinate 151,391,350, forward strand.
GAGAGAGAGAGAGAGAGAGAGAGAGAGAGAGAGAGTCAATGAATCTTTATTTTACAACGGTGAAGATATTAACACAGTCAGTGACTATGTCATTTTTCGTACCTGCCGTTGCTACAACTACGACTAACTAACTACAAAATATACATAAAAAAGGCACATCAAAGCACAATGATACAAAATATATAGTCCACTAAACACAAACACGCGCATACGCCGCGCACAAACGCACTCACGCGTCCACACACACACACACACACGCACGCACGCACACACACACACACACACACACACACACACACACACACACACACACACACACACACACACACACACACACACACACACACACACACACACACACACACACACACACACACACACACACACACACACACACACACACACACACACACACACACACACACACACACACACACACACACACACACACACACACACACACACACACACACACACACACACACACACACACACACACACACACACACACACACACACACACACACACACACACACACACACACACACACACCACACACACACACACACACACACACACACACACACACACACACACACACACACACACACACACACACACACACACACACACACACACACACACACACACACACACACCACACACACACACACACACACACACACACACACACACACACACACACACACACACACACACACACACACACACACACACACACACACACACACACACACACACACACACACACACACACACACACACACACACACACACACACACACACACACACACACACACACACACACACACACACACACACACACACACACACACACACACACACACACCACACACACACACACACACACACACACACACACACACACACACACACACACACACACACACACACACACACACACACACACACACACACACACACACACACACACACACACACACACACACACACACACACACACACACACACACACACACACACACACACACACACACACACACACACACACACACACACACACACACACACACACACACACACACACACACACACACACACACACACACACACACACACACACACACACACACACACACACACACACACACACACACACACACACACACGATTGTTAGAATATACACGTACATTTGTGTGTCTACGAATAACTAGATATTATTTGAGTAATGTTAGACTTGCCTTGAAACGAGATAATGTCGGAGTGGCTTTAACGTGATGTGGGAGGGAGTTCCACAGTGTGGAACCCGCAAATGACAAAGTAGATTTAAATATATCTATTCGGGGTTTTGGAGCAATATAAAGACCCCTCATGTTCCCATAGCAGGAATCTGATTTTTTAAACAACTCTGTTAGATATTCTGGAGCGCTATGGTTCCACACTTTAAACATCAGTACCCCTTTGTTATATTTAAAATGATTTTGAAGGGGCAGGAATCCAGCTTTACTGAGTTTTTCCTCGGTCGTCAAGTGCGGGGAGGGAGGGAGAGAGAGAGAGAGAGAGAGAGAGAGAGAGAGAGAGAGAGAGAGAGAGAGAGAGAGAGAGAGAGAGAGAGAGAGAGAGAGAGAGAGAGAGAGAATCAATAAATCAATGAATCTTTATTTTACAACGGTGAAGATATTTACACAGTCAGTGACTATGTCATTTTTCGTACCTGTCGTTGCTACAACTACGACTAAGTACAAAATATACATAAAAAAGGGACATCAAAGCACAATGATACAAAATATATAGTCCACTAAACACAAACACGCGCTTACGCCGCGCACAAACGCACTCACGCGTCCACACACACACACACACACACACACACACACACACACACACACACACACACACGATTGTTAGAATATACACGTAAATTCGTGTGTCTAAAATAACTAGATATTATTATTTGAGTAATGTCAGATACCTATAAAGACTTGCCTTGAAACGAGATAATGTCGGAGTGGCTTTAACGTGACGTAAGAGCGAGTTCCACAGTGTGGAACCCGCAAATGACAAAGTAGATTTAAATATATCTATTCGGGGTTTTGGAACAATATAAAGACCCCTCATGTTCCCATATCAGGAATCCGATTTTTTAAAAACAACTCCGTTAGATATTCTGGAGCGATATGGTTCCACACTTTAAACATCAGTACCCCTTTAAAATTCTGGAGGGGCAGGAATCCAGATTTACTGAGTTTTCGTCGGTCGTCAAGTGCGGGTCGGGAAGAATTAATTTTGCCAGTCTCCTATGTAAAGAATTTAGTCTTTTTAAGTGGACATCACTACAACAATCGCACGCCGTCGATGCGTAGTTTATATGTGACATGATGTGTGCACTACTGAACAATTTTCTGGTTTCGCTATCTGTGTTATTCTTTAATTTTGATAACATAGACAGTTCTAGAGACCGTTTTACAGACATACATTGTCAATATGCATCTGCCACATCAGCTGATTATCAATTGTGACCCCCAATAGACGATGTTCGGCTACATATGAGAGAGAGAGAGAGAGAGAGAGAGAGAGAGAGAGAGAGAGAGAGAGAGAGAGAGAGAGAGAGAGAGAGAGAGAGAGAGAGAGAGAGAGAGCAATGAACCTTTATTTTCCAACGGTAGAAGTTATTGGTAACAGGACCAGTTTTCAAACTTGCCGTTTGTAACGACGGCGTTTTTAGTGTTGTACTGAATTAAGTTACATATATAAACGTTTATGGAATGAGTGTGTGCGTGGGCTTTCTGCCAATCTGTATAAAGGTGGGTGTTCTATCTCTGTTTACCAGACTCTTTCATCCACCACACACGCGCTTACAAACAAGGACAAAGGCCACACAGTTATATCTCTTTGCCCTCTGTTTAACTATTAACATGCACTCATAACATACATTAAACCACACAATTCACATCATATAAACCAATCTACACAAATAACTAACAAGTGGCATATAGGTTATTCACAACTTCGGCGCTCACACATTCACTCGCTACCGTAGAGGTCGTTGTCTCTCTCGAGAGACGTCACTCGACTCCTCTATATACTAGTGTCGACACAGTCAATATCACTGACTTGACGGAGATTCCGAACTGAATATTACTATTCAATGACTACTCAGATTTAGAACAGTCCTAGGCGTGAAATTATCAACGGCGCTAGGCGACAATAGCTACACTGAAGGAACACTGCATGTGGTCCTGTAGCTCGAATCTGTGGCTTACTTCGCTACCGTTGCTGCTCGTAGCACCAGTGATGGTAGGACGAAGGAGAGATGAAAGCCTGATGTCCGCATTCGGTCACGTACGTGATGCTTTCAGGACAGCTTCATCGGCCATACACCAGGGGTTTCCGCTCCGTCCCGGCCCCGCTGTACACAACATTTATACACTCATAAATGTTCGCTCTTATACCCAAAAAGTCTGAATGTGTCTTCGACACATTATTATACTTCAGAGCGCTCTAGATCATTTCCTCTGAAAAATGTCTTCTTTATGCCACCATACTACAGTCACTATTGTCACAATTCTTATGACACTTCCTATAGCCACTTTAACACTGTACACACATTTTACGTACCTACACACAATGAATTATGAGCCAAATATTACAATCACAGCTCACCTTCAATTCGTAACATTACTGCACATTTCATCATTAGGTATACCTAAATATATACTGAATTCTATTCCTATTTCAGTCCCACATCTTCACATATGAATGAATACAACATGACATCCTGGTTATAAACTATATCACATAATTACATGACTAAACAAGTATTGACACGAGCCATCGCATTTCCTTCAACATGGCTCTTCTGCACTCTAATAATAATTCATAAAACAATACTTTCTTTTTTCATCTGAATAGCGTTATAGGTCCTTATAAATACCGGTACTAAAAGAATAAATACCTGTATTCAATATACAGCTATTGAATTCTCTAGCCAGAATTCTTCCTCAGAGCCCTAGCGAAAACGACCGCTCGGCTCGACTGGTGTAGCATCTCTAACTGGCAATTATTCCCGATACCACACTGTCACTCCCACACGTGACACGTGAACATCGCTCACCTACATTACCGCACGTGAACATGGCTTATCTGTACATTACCGCTCGTGAACATTGCTTATCTCTACATTATTCGCACGTGTACATTCGGTCCAACTGCTAATGACGTCACACCATCGTCCGACCGAAACCTGCACTAAAGGCGTTCGTTACACCGTTGCTACATCTACTACATAAATGACATAGACGTGTAAACATACACATACCACACACTAACGCATGCATGCACTCGCCCACGCACACACGCCCGCACAAACGCACGCACACGCACGCTCACACACACACACACACACACACACACACACACACACACACACACACACAAACAAAAACTTGCACACGCACGCACTTAGACACACACGCACACATACACACACACGCTCTCGGACACGCACTCCAGACATACGTACGCGCATAACGCGTACGCACAAAAATATAAAATGAGTAAAAATGCAAAGTAAAGCAATACACAGAAAATCATAAAGTACATTAGAATTCATAGAGCAAAGGCAAATATGTATATATGTGCTCTCTCTCTCTCTCTCTCTCTCTCTCTCTCTCTCTCTCTCTCTCTCTCTCTCTCTCTCTCTCTCTCTCTCTCTCTCTCTCTCTCTCTCTCTCTCTCTCTCTCT
>BTPG01000007.1:151401099-151478599 GCA_036245525.1 Semisulcospira habei
ATACATACGCACATACGGCGCTTCGCGCCAAATGTACGTTCAGCAGCGAGTTTAGCATAACTAAACATGACGTAATTTTTATTTTGTTACTTCAATTGTTAGAGGTTTAGCCTGCCCGCCTTTGACATCATGGACATGCTATTAAATTCGCCCCACCGCGACCCGTCCATAAAAGTCCCTTCTATATATAGAAGGGACTGAATTACTTAAACGCATTACGTATTTTTTTGTTTTTAAGTAATTCAGTCCTCAAGAGGCATAGATGTTCATGCGCCTTCTGGGCACTTGAAGATCTATGACTCTTGGAGATGCGCGCATATGTGTCATTGGTTTGTCAAACGCATTACGTATTTTTTTGACAAACCAATGACACATATGCGCGCATCTCCAAGAGTCATGGATCTTCAAGTGCCCAGAAGGCGCATGAACATCTATGCCTCTTGAGGATGTTTGCAGCGCGCGCATGCACGCACTCACACGCACACACACATTGACGCGCTTTCCGAAGAGCATGCAGGTGTACTTAGTATGGAATGCAGCTAGGTAAAGTCAACCTGATTTCACACAAATTATAGCAAGACTAGAAATTGTACCGTGAAATTCTAGTTTTGTCACCATTTTCCCAAGTCTTGAAGCAAAAGCGAATCTCATATCACGTTAACTATAAAATTACGTGAAAACAAATAATACGTCATGACAAATGACGTTTGACAAACCAATGACGCGTATGCACTGCGCGCGCCCTTTATAGAGTTCACTATGACGCATTGGCACATCTGCAAGGCTTTTTCAAATGGAGATATTTCAACATCGGAATAAAGTCAAAGACAAAAGGTAGAGACCCATGCCAGCGAAGACAGAAATCATATAGAAGGGTACACAAACCAAGAGGAATCACTCAGCGCCGGACAGAAAACAGTTAGATCCATTTATAGAAGGGACTCTGTGGGTTATGGTTCACCCCATCTTGTTAATCAGTTATTGTGGTCAAACTAGCACATATTTCTTTTTATTTTGTTTTGTTTTGTATATGATTCACTCTCAAAAGTTGCCATGCAGACAACCAAAAAATAACCATGGGTTGAAAACAACCTGGCAAGATTTTCTGAGTTTGTTTTCCATTTAGCTTCTCAGTTCTGTGGAGGTTTTGAAAATATTATGTGTGTTCATGGGCCGCCAAAGTGACAGCCGAGAACCTAAAGAAGAACCCAACGGAGAAAGAAACACGCTTAGAAAAGACAGTTACAACACACTGTATTAATATTTCGGGTAAATTCCCTTTGTCAAAATAGACAGACAAACAAACAGAGAGATCTAGACCGAAAGGGTTGACTGCCAGTGCTTGTAATTTAAAAGAAACTACCAACTGAGTAGGAAAAAGCACTGTCAGGGGAGAGAATTGTGCATTATCGACCAATGATCATAGATGTACGTTGGTCAAAGTAAAAAAAAAGAAAGATAGGAAAGAGGGGGTGCGCTAAGTGACTGGAAGCAATGCATATGGAACCCCCACCGAAGGGGGAGGTATCGCATATCCACTGGATTTCCAGCCCCTTGGTATATGGAAATTGAAATCTTGAAATCTAGGTCCCACAAAGGCGGGGTGGGGGGTGGGGGGTGGGGGGTGGGGGGGTGGGTGGGTGGGGGTGGGTGGGTGGGGGTGTGTCCATATATTAAGCCGGTGTGGACAGCTGTTTCGGTCTAGGCGACCTCTTCAGCACACCTTCGGCAACATAAGGAACTTCTGCCTACCTGAATGTTCACCCAACCCTCATTTGAAAAGTCACACAAGACTGGTCCAGTCAGTAGCGAGTGTACCCACCGTTTGCAGCCAAGCATTCAATGCTGCAGCGTTGACGCATGGAGTTCACCAGGATTCGGAAAACATGTTGTGGGATCGCTTCCCACTCTTGATGCAGAAATTGAGTCAACTGGGGAACGCCTTGAGGTGGGGGGGGGGGGGTGTTGCTGACTACACGTTGCCCCAGCACGTCCCAGAGGCGCTCGATGGGAGCCAGATCAGGTGAACGAGCTGGCCACTCCATCCTCATGATGCCCCGTTGCTCAAGGTACTCATCCACCACACGGGAGCGATGAGGTCAAGCGTTCTCGTCCTGCAGAACAGCATTGTCGCCTATGGCTTGGAGAGCTGGCTGGATGAGGAGCTGCACAATCTCGTCCCGATAGCGCAGTCCAGTCAGGGTGCCTCGGATGACGGGGAGGGGGTCCTGTCTTCCCTGCTGAAGCCTGCCCAGATCATGACTGATCCTTCTCCGTAGCGATCCACCTCTTGGACGCATCCATCCGTAAATCGCTCGCCCTGGCGTCTCCAGACCCTCCACCTGCCGTCGTTGAAGGACACAATGAACCGTGACTCATCAGTAAACAGAACCTGAATCTACTGGAGTCAGTTCCACCTTACATGTTGACGACACCAGGCAACCCGGGCTCTGCGATGAGCTGGAGTGAGGGGTATTCTCACTGCTGCTCTGCTTGAAGCCAGGCCAATTTCGCACAGACGTCGGCAGTCTGTGCTTCTGCTGACGTTAACGTTTGCAGCTTGCATCAGTTGACGTCGCAGAGTGGTTGACGTGACAGTTCGGTCGCGCAGAGCCGTCACACAGGTATCTGTTCTCCCTTCTATTGGTGCAGCGCGGGCGTCCTGAGCAGGGTCGTCGTTCTGCCCTTCCAGTTTCTTGGAGTGCCAGCAGCCTCTGGATCACTGAATGGGACACCCCAAGACGTCTCCCAACTTCTCATCCGGCAATTCCATCCTGCAGCCATGCCTTGATCTACTGGCGTTAGACTTCATCGTGGTGGCATGGTTAGGAAAGTGACAGTTATGCCCCTACTATACCGGTATTTGTAGCCAAACAGAAGTGCTCAGTGTTCACGACTGACCCCTTTAGCACGTGCATCACCACTTTACCGAGTTTATCCACCCGCCTGCCTTTGGTACGCTTGCCAATATCGCACAGCTTTTCACAAAAAACTGACGACGTTTCAGGTGCATTTGACACGTTCGTGGAAATTGATGAATTGTTGTCTGTTGTTCCCTGTACAGTGAACTGTCTAAGGTCAACTTTTAACCCATTTGGATCGAAAGAACATTGTATTTTATTAGCGTACTTGCGACAATAAACAATGACACAAAAAAGTGGGGTGGCCCTTAAGTTTTGACCATTAGCATATTATCGACAGCTAGTGAGTTAAATGTAGTATGCATTAGTAAGAAATAGTTCGGTTGTGTAGCGTTGATTTAGTTTAGTTATATCTGATGCCGAGACAAAATCAACAGAGGCTGCCGCTGGAGGAACGTGTCGAGAGGACATCCACAGCATGGGGAGTGAGAGGCTTGATGCCGAGCCATCAAAGTCAACAGAGGCTGCGATAGAGGAGCGTGTCGAGAGGACATCCACAGCTGGGGGAGCGTGGGGCAGCGTCATGAGCGCGTGACACAAAAAAATAAACCTACACGCCTAGACGTGGAGGAACGTGCGAACGAAGCAGAACGAACATACCCGTTGAACAGGATGGATAGTGAGGACATCGCACCTAACATGGCTTTTATTATATTGTGTGGAAGTGAGTGTGACGTGCTAGTGTTGATAGTTGTGTATTTTGTGAAACATTTTTTCTTTCGTTAGTATTACACGTTGGGCCACAGAAAATGATGTTTTGCGTTTATACTGCACGAATGCGTCCGACTGAGAGTTAGCGTGGTTTGTGTATGTGCCCGTTGCGTTTGTGAGTCTGTGCGTGCGACCGGTTGATAGTCTGCGTGCGCTACAGTGTGTGACAGCTGATAACCCGCCTGCTCGTGTAGGGCAGGGCGGAGGGTGACATATTGATAAAGAAGTTTGTAATTGGGAAAAACCTGCACTAGCATGTCAAGCAAACAATACGCGTTAAGTGTTTACGCTTTCCTCTTTTACTTTCTTGTCGGGGGGGGGGGGGGGGGGGTGGGGGGGGGGGAGTGAGAGGGGTGGGTGGGGGGGGGGTCGTTAATGACGGCGTTGTGTAATACCCTCTGTGTCTCTCTTCAGAGGGACATGGCTGGGAGTACACAGGACCTTATGGTGAGTTGTACGTCACAATGCAGCCAATACAGGTATTGCACTTCACACACAGCCAATACCGGAATTGTACATCATACACAGCCAATACCGGTATTGAACATCATACACAGCCAATACCAGTATTACGATACGACACGAATAAGTTTTTTTGTCCCAAGATGGGAAATTTGTTTGCAGCGGAATTTTTAAAACAGGCAAAAACACAGCACATGTGAACATAACATAAATAAATATACCTGACTGACTAGAACACACCGACCGATTACAGTGAGTATGTGCACGTATATTACATCACAACCATCTGTAATGTTAATATCCACCTAGAAAGAAACGTGCTTAAAACTAACTGAGACGGCACTACCTTATACCACGCGCACATCACACGCACGCGCACAGCAAACACACCCACACAAAAACACTTGCGTATCACAGGACATTGCAGAGTGTGTTGGCCACACGCAGTCCCCAGTAACAGACGGGCAGACGCACCACCTTGTTATGATGTTATGTACCCACTCCATAAAATGTCCCCTTCTTTGACACATGTACTGATATATTGTATAACAAGCAAATTAATATTCATGAATTTGTTTGATATACGTCCCTTCCCAAAATCCCTTGCGCGCCAAGATTCGATCTTGATGATACGCACATATTTCAAAACGGAAACGCGAAATATTTGCATACGGCAACATTAACAAGCTTCTTATATGTAGTCGTAATGAAATTTGTCGTATGTGTAAGAACGCTGGAAATTGACATCCTATACACACACGCAAACGAAGAACAGACGCCAGGAAACGTGCGAGTCGCTGGACTGACTAGTGAAATTTACAGGATTTCAGTTGGCGATAACCTGGGAAAAGAACTAAACAAACAAACCTGCTGGCATTTTCCGCAATTATGCGTGATCTAGTAACAAGTAGAATTTACTCAGTAACACTCACGGTTATACAAAGCACTGGATGTGCTCATAGTCACACGAAATCTATTTATACAAAGCACTGGATGTGCTCATAGTCACACGAAATCTATGCGCTGAGTTGACAGCGATAATGCAGTGGTCTGCCATTCATGTGTTTTGTCTGAACACTGCAATCAGTCGCAACATGAATGACGCGAATTTTGTTTTGGACTGGGTACATAAATTATATTGAGCAACATTTTGCTTGATATAGTGCCGATAACCGACAGATGGTATTACTTTACCCGAACAATACGTATTTCGCGTTTCCGTTTTGAATAATGCAGGTATCATCAAGATTGAATCTTCTTGGTGCGCAAAGGATTTTGGGAAGAAAAGTATATCAAGCAAATTCATGAATATTAATTTGCTTGTTATACAGTATATCAATACATGTGTCAAAGAAAAAACAAACTTTATGGAGTGGGTACATAGGTAGATAGATAGATAGATAGATAGATAGATAGATAGATAGATAGATAGATAGATAGATAGATAGATAGATAGATAGATAGATAGATAGATAGATAGATAGATATAGATAGATGATGGATGGATGGATGGATGGATGGATGGATGGATGGATGGATGGATGGATGGATAGGATAGGATAGGATAGGATAGGATAAGATTAGATTAGATTAGATTTAGATAGATAGATAGATAGATAGATAGATAGATAGATAGATAGATAGATAGATAGATAGATAGATAGATAGATAGATAGATAGATAGATAGATACTGTTGATTGCCATTTGCCTTAAGAACACCAAGCATAGGAATGTGTGTTGGTGTCCTTACAATTACAAACATCACAGTCAACAATAAAATAAAAAATGATTAATACTCTATCACACAAATCCAATGCCCTACACTCACTGTCAAAACTTTAAAACTAAACAACTGATCGCACAAACCAATACCTACCCATTCACACACCCACGCTCATCTCCCACACACACAGACACAACGCACACGTCTATTAATCTAAGATGTCTAAATGAATTAAAGGTATATCGTTTAAAATGGAGTTAGCCCTTGGGCTGTCGGCAGTGCGTTTTGTCGCGATGATTCCGACAGTTCAAAGGTGGTGCCAGAATAGCTTGGCGCCTGAGGCGCCAAGCTATTCTGGCACCACCCTTGAACTATAATCGTCGCGACAAAAAGCACTGCCGACAGCCCAAGGGTTGATGTTGATGTTGACGTTGACAGGCCCGACTGAGTGGCACAAGCAGTACCCGCAATGTGCCGGGCGCATGCAGTCCCCCATCAACATCGACACGCGCTCGGTGCTGTACGACCCCTTCCTGCAAGTCTTCGACTTGCGACAGTACGCCACTTGTGAAGCCTGCACAATGACGCTCTCCAACGTCGACGGACATACGGGTAGGTTGCACGCCGCTGCCACGTCACTGTCTACGCGTGCTTTGACGTCATCGTGTTGTTATTAATGTCATTTGTAGCGTAATTCCCCTCTTGGAACACATTATTTTAAAAAAATATTGTTATGATGATGATAATTGTTTAATTATTGTTATTATTGTTATTATTATATTATTAATATCATCATCATCATCATCATCATCATCATATTATTATTATTATTATTATTATTATTATTATTATTATTATTATTATTATTATATGTCGCACAGTTCAGCGTAATACTTGGTAAAGTTGCTGTTGAGTAGTCGTTGTGTTTGTTGTTGTTGCAGTTGTTGTGTTTCTTGTCCTTGTTATTGTATTCGTTATCGTTCTTGTTATTGTGTTTTTGTTGTGTTTGTTGTTGTGCTTGTTGTGTTTGATGTTGTATTCCCATTGTGTATTACATTATCAAACAACATGCGAGCACTGATTGTGTATGACATTATCAAACAGCATGCGAGCATTGATTGTGTCTGACATTATCAAACAACATGCAAGCACTGATTGTGTATGACATTATCAAACAACATGCGAGCACTGATTGTGTATGACATTATCAAACAACATGCGATCACTGATTGTGTATTACATTATCAAACAACATGCGAGCACTGATTGTGTATTACATTATCAAACAACATGCGAGCACTAATTGTGTATGACATTATCAAACAGCATGCGAGCACTGATTGTGTATGACATTATCAAACAACACGCGAGGACTGATTGTGTATGACATTATCAAACAACATGCGAGTACTGATTGTGTGCGCTCCATGTATATGTGTCCCACTGTGCGCTAGTCCACAGGCCCACTTCGGCCGTCATTGGCCGCTCACAGTCTCGGCTTGTGGGCTCGGCATGTGCGCGGTCCAACGACGGCCAAAATGGGAACGAGGACCTCTTGCTTACTGAGATGCTGAATTGTTGTAGCGGAGGTAAAGTTTTTCGGCAAGCCCATCGTCATCAGTGGCGGCAGTCTGCCCGACGATTACGTTCTGGACCAGTTCCACTTTCACTGGGGCTCGCAGGACGACAGGGGCTCGGAGCACACATTGAACAACAATTCCGCGCCCCTGGAGGTACACACACACACACACACACACACACACACACACACACACACACACACACACACACACACACACACACACACACACACACACACACACACACACACACACACACACCATCATACACACACACACACATGCAGACAAAAGCGTCAGAGTGGGTTACCTACCATTTTATGTCAAAATGGGTTTCCATATTTCTATTGATTCTAGGGCTCTGGAATTGATGCGAATGTTTAGAACTCACCTTATAACTAAGCTCTATAACTTAAAATAAAATAGACATTTTCTAGAAACAGAGCCACTAGATGGAAAAAAAAGGGTTTTTACCAATAAAGTGGGTGCCTCTCACACAAAAACTGGCATTACAGTCAAAATGGGTGTCTTCACAACATTAGGCGTCTGTAATAAGGTCAAGTTCATGGAATACTTCTTTTTCACATTATTTTTTTTCAAATTAATGTGTATGTGTGCTTTATAACATTTTTAACATTGTATGGTGCAAAATACAATAAACACTGGCCCGTAACCTTTCGATTATGATTTTTACAGAGGAAATCTTTTAAACATTGCTGCGTTTTGTCCTTCTAAAGCAAAACAGTTTATCATGGCATTTATGTGAGAATCAACATAATGTATTCTGGGTACTCTGGAGTTTCAGACAAACAGCAACAGAGCATTTTGAATATTAACCCTTACCATTCGGAATACACCAGTGTGTGCAACACGTGTGACTGAAATAGTCCAAGGGTTAGTGCCAGAATAGCTTGGTGCCTCTAGGTGCCAAGCTATTGTGGCACCACCCTTGAACTAAAGCCATTGGTCTATGTTTTCATCTGTAAGTACTGTAATGTAGCTTGCATAGAATTATGGCAGTGAACAAATTTGAAGCTTTTAGCCTCAGTATGATGCGGGTCAAAAAGTGTGGAAAAATATGAAAGATAGAAAAAGACCCAGACGAAGAAACTAACACTTAACTTATTCTACCCCAGACACACCACAGCAAAACAAAGATCCACCATGATAGTTCAAGGGTGATGCCAGAATAGCTTGGCGCCTATGGGCGCCAAACTATTCTGGCATCACCCTTGAACTATCATGGTGGATCTGTGTCCTGCACTGCAACGCAGTCTTCTGAAGACGATTTTAACATTTGGGGATTCCGGTCTAGGGGTAGAATGAGTTAAAGTGACAGAACAGAACACTGACATTAATTAATTAACTGACAACATAAGAAATCACTTGAAACTTCAGCCTTTATTATTGTCTTTCGTCCCCAACCAACCATTCTTCCATTTGCAGAGTTTTAAATGGTATGCAGTATACATAATGATCCAGGCAGACCACCCCCCCCTCCATAATAACACTCTTGTAATAAATCTTTACATTGGCAATGGTTTTCTTATCTTATTATTGTCTTTTGTCCCCAGCCGGCTGTTTCGTTTTGCAAATCCAAAGGCTATGCAGTATACAAAATGATCCAGGCGTCCATCAGATAAAAAAGCAGGCTATACATGCTGAAACCCCCCAATAATAACACTCTTGTAATAAATCTGCATGAAACCGAAAATGCCGCGAGTGGCGGGAAACCTCAATTCATTTCTTTTGTAACTTTTTCAGTCTGTTGCGGACGTAATCCTTAATGTTTGTCCAGCGCCTATGTCTAAGTGCAGGCTCTTCTGCCATTGTGTGCTGTATCTCGGCCTTTCCAGGAAGTTTGTTCATGACGAGGTGTGTCTTGAAACTAGTTCGAACAGCTTTCTCTTCAGCTTCCCCCCATGGTTTCCTTGTAAAAGCTTTCTTTCGAACAGGAGCTGACGCAGTACTGTCATCATCAAAACTATCTAGATTGTCATCAGGCTCTGGTCGTCTTTTCTCCGTCATGCTCATTGATTCCTTTGCGTTGTTGACTTGCTACTTGCTTCATTCACAGGTGCTGTTCCCCCCCGAGACCTCTCTGCCAGTTTCTGATGTGTCTTCATTGTCAAAGTCAATCTCTTTATCATCGTCCAGCTCAGCTCTAATGCAACTCTCAAAATCTGTCATCCCATTGTTAACTGACAGAAGAATCTTTGCCACTTTTGCCTTTTGAAGGACGTCTTGAGGTTGGCGGTAGATATGGCGATGTATCCGAATATCATGACCAAGGAAATCTGCCAGCTGATCCTGGTCTAACTCCGAGATGGCCATTGACTGAGCCAAAGTTGCAACCTGCTTCCGTAACTGAGTAAATGTGAACATGGCTGGGTATGACACCCGTGCTTCTAGGGCATGGGCCTTCCGAACATCATGGCCTCTGTAAGGTCTCTGACCAGAAGGTGTGGCAAAGATGTACTGGGAATCAGCGAGAGCTGGCACTGATTGCCTCATTTGAAGGATTCTGTCCACAGTTGTCATCATCTTCTTCGTCAGCAAAACGGGAACACTCCTATTAAACTTGCCTCTGATTTCCACTCGCTGAAAATGATTCACCATTTTCTTCTCAACCTCTGTGAAACCTTTCAAGATATCTTGATTGGTGATCGATCCAATCTTAGCATTCTGGAAGTCTGACACCTTCATTCTCTGAACTTCTCCCCCTCGTTTTCGGTTGAAAAGTGATACAGCACAAAGAGTTGCTTTAACCACTGTCGGATAATCTTCCGAAACCATCCTTGTCTCAAGAAGCTGTTGGACCTTCCTCACATCTTCACATGATGGGATCAGCTTGGGTTTGTTCATGGTCATTTTCCCGACCGACTGGGCTGCTGTAGCGGACACACAATCATACCAGCCCCCGTTGAAGACAGAGTCAAACCGCTGCGCCTCAGAGAGCTCCTGTCGCCACCTGTCGTCTGAACCCTGCCCAAGCTGTTTAGATGCCTGTGACTGTTTGGTCTGTGAACACTTTTTCAAAGCATGGCCTATGTGCATTGCGAGATTGCCTTTTTTGAACTGATGTGTGTCCTCATCAAAATCTGCTA
The DNA here is from genome assembly GCA_036245525.1 of Semisulcospira habei. Classification (NCBI taxonomy): domain Eukaryota; kingdom Metazoa; phylum Mollusca; class Gastropoda; family Semisulcospiridae; genus Semisulcospira; species Semisulcospira habei. Next base: position 151,411,605 of record BTPG01000007.1, read on the forward strand.
ACTCGTTTACAGCCAGGACAACATGATCAAAGCTAGCTGAATTGATCACAGCATTTAAACTTGCGATTTTCATTTCTGACCTCACTCTGATAATCTTTAATAGTCTCCCTAACTCCCGCATCCTGGAGCTGATTTGTCCAGCCGTGTGTTCTTCAATGTCCCTGCGGTCAAATAATCTCTTTCCATACTCAAGAAGCAAGGGGTCAGTTCTGATGAGACGGCTTATCTCATCATCTCTCTGCCTGGCCTTTACCTTGTGATAGAAGGAAAATTCAATGTCTAAGGGTATTGGAAGCATTAGCCGACCACGGCGCGCCGCCTCACCTCTCTGAGTGATCTGAAACCCTCCTGGTTTCTGTCAGCAACGTTTTGAGTGTACAAAGATCAGCTTTTTTTATAGAGCCCTTTGCAATGGCTACAGGCGAGAAGGTCGTCTACCTTACTAGTTTTGGTGCGATACTTAGCAATCAAACATCCTGATTTGTTTTCAAGAACAGCAACGTTATGCATGTAATCACCCTCATCTTGTAGTCTGATCCATGCTCGACGTCTCTGCTTTGTCCCTTTTTTCATCAACAAAATTTTAGCAACGTCTGCCTCATCTGCATGGACATCTTGTAAGCAAAGGAGACGGCTGCCTTGTAGATGGTGGAGCGCCAGGTGTCACGGTCCACAGCAAGCGAAGACCACTGGCGGTGGTCGATTTGACAGGCACTAAGTGATTTCTTGAGACAATCTTTGTATCTCTTCTTTGGTGCCCCTGTCTCGGTGTCCAGTGGCGAGCTCGTCGAACAGAGTGATCTTGGGTAGGCGATGATCCTCCATCCTGGATAAGTGCCCCGCCCAGCAAAGCTGTGTACGCAGCAGCAAAGCCTCAATGCTCATAGTTTCTGCCTGTTCAAGGACCTCGACGTTGGTGACATAGTCATTCCAGTGAATGCCCAGGATGGTACGCAGGCAGCGCTGGTGGAAGCGTTCGAGGAGTCGTAGTTGGCTGCGTTAGAGGGCCCAAGACTCGGAACCGTACAAAAGGGTGGTGAGGACGACAGCTCTGTACACGCTGATCTTGGTGCTTTTTTCAGCTGTTGATTGTGCCACACCCGCTTGAATAGTCGCCCGAAAGCACTGTTTGCTTTTGCCAGCCTGTTGTCCAGCTCCTTGTCCAGCTTTGCGTCTGATGTGATGATGCAGCCAAGGTAGGTGAACTGGTGTACGGACTTCTGTTCGGACTCGCCGATGGTGATGTGGGGAGGGCGATGCTCTTCCTTGGGTGCCGGCTGATGAAGGACCTCTGTCTTTTTCAGACTGACCTCAAGACCAAAGAGCTGGGCAGCATCTGCGAAGCAGGACGTAATGCGCTGCAAGGCTCTCTCTGTGTGTGCAATGAGGGCAGCGTCATCAGCAAAGAGCAGCTCACGAATCAGTCGGTCTAGGGTTTTGGTGTGGGCCTGCAGTCGTCTGAGGTTGAACAGGCTGCCATCGAGACGATACCTGATGTACACTGCGTCGTCATCGTCGAGGTCCACTGTGGCGTGCTTTAACATCATGCTAAAGAAGATGGTGAAGATGGTCGGTGCCAGCACGCAGCCCTGCTTCACGCCGTTGAGAATGGGGAATGGTTCTGAGAGGTCACTGTTGAGTCTGACCTGCCCTTGCTGGTCCTCGTGGAGCTGGACGATCATGCTGAGGAACTTTGGGGGACAGCTTAGTCTCTCCAGGATCTGCCACATGCCTTGCCTGCTCACCGTGTCGAACGCTTTTGTTAGGTCGACAAACGTTACATATAGCCCTTTGTTCTGCTCGCGACACTTCTCAGGAAGCTGTCTCAGCACAAAGACCATGTCGGTGGTACTCCTGTTTGCTCTGAAGCCACACTGGCCCCTCTGGGAGGTGGTCTTCAGCGATGGCAGGTACCAGCCGATTCAGGAGCAGCCTTGCAAGAAATTTCCCAGCAATGGACAGCAGGGTAATTCCACGATAATTAGAGCAGGCAGACTTCTCTCCTTTGTTCTTGTACAGGGTGATGATAACTGCATCACGGAGATCTTTGGTAGTGTTCCTTTCTCCCAGCAGCAGAGAAAGAGGTCATGGAGCTTGTTGTGCAGTGCTGTGCCTCCATGTTTCCAGATCTCTGGCGGGATTACGTAAATGCCTGCTGCTTTGCCACTCTTGAGCTGGTGGATGGCTGTGAGGGTCTCTTCGGCGGTGGGCGGTTCGTCCAATTCAACCTTTAGTGGAAGGTGTGGGATTTGGAGGATGACTGTTTCTTGAACAGTGCGCTCAGCGCCGAAGAGGTCCTGAAAGTATTCTGACCAGCGGTTCAAGATGGAGGTATTATCTGTGAGGAGTGCCTGTCCATCGGCGCTTCGCAGGGGACTTTGTACCAGGTGCCTAGGGCCATACACTGCTTTCAGTGCTTCGTAGAAGCCCCTGTAGTCACCGTTGTCAGCGCAAAGCTGGGTTCTCTGTGCGAGTCTGGACCACCACTCGTTTTGGAGCTCTCTAAGCTTGAGCTGGAGACTGGTGCAGATGAGGCGGAAGGCAGACTTCTTCATAGGGCAAGAAGGCTGGGCTAGGTGGGCCTGGTAAGCGGCTCTTTTTTTTTTTTGTTTGCTAGAAGTTCCTGGATCTCTACGTCATTTTCGTCAAATCAGTCTTTGTTCCTCTTTCTAACAAAGCCCAAGACTTCCACAGAAGATTTTACAATAGCAGTTTTCAGTTGTTTCCAGAGTGTTTCAGGGGAGGGGTCTGCTGGATCACCTGTGTCTTTGAGCATGCGCTGTAAATCTGTCTGAAGGGCAGCTTTCTTGTCGTCACGCTGCAGGCTGGCAACATCAAGCTTTTTCTTGGGGAGGCCCCCTTTTCTTGGGTTTCAGCTTGATGCGGAGCCAAAGTTTGCAGCGGACAAGGCGGTGGTCAGTGTGGCACTCTGCGCTGGGCATCACTCTGGTGAGAAGGATATCACTGCGGTCCCTCTGAAGCACTAGGACATAGTCGATAAGGTGCCAGTGTTTGGAGCGAGGATGCATCCAGGTGGTCTTTCGACTGTCGTTTTGCTGGAAAGTAGTGTTGGTGATGACAAGTTGCTGCTCTGCACAGAATTCCAACAGTAGGCGGCCATTGTCATTGCAGTTCCCAACGCCATGCTTGCCGAGGACTCCTTTCCAGGCTTCAGAGTCCTGGCCCACTCTGGAGTTGAAGTCGCCAAGGATGATGACTTTGTCGTCTGCAGGGGTGCTCTGCAGGTCAGAGTAAAACTTGTCTTTTTCTGCAGGCTCTGCTAGGAGGGTTGGGGAATACACACTGAGAAGGGTGACGTATTGCTGGTGTCTCAGTGGGAGGCGCATGGACATGATGCGGTCGGAGTGACCCGTTGGCAGGTTTTCCAACTTAGTCGCAATGGGGGTCTTGACCACGAAGCCCACGCGTGAGAGCCGTCTTTCTGATGCAGGCCTGCCTGACCAGCAGAGGGTGTATCCAACGCCAAGTTCTTGGAGGCTGCCTTTCTCCGGGAGGCGTACTTCGCTGAGCGCGGCGATGTCGATGTTTAACCTCCGCAATTCATGGGCAATGAGGGCGGAACGACGTTCAGGGCGTCCGCTGTCTGCTTTGTCGAGCATGGTTCGGATGTTCCAGCATGCTACGTTGAGTCCGGTCGTGGTCGTCATGAAAGTGGATCCGTTGCTTTTTCTTGTTTTCTGACCGCAGGAGAAGATGCCCGTTGACCGCGGCTAGCCAACTGGGGTTACGAGGGGATGAGCTTTGGTTAGGCCACCTTTTCTAGGCCCCTCTCCGTGTGGAGCAAGCAGTGCTGTCCCTAGAGAAGGCTGCTTGGTCATTCAGGGTGTGCCGAGTGATGTTGTCATCCCCAGGTCAACATCAGGCGACCAATATCCTGAACCGCCTGCATGCGGGTTTGAGACTGCGGCTTCCAGTGACATCTTTCACCTGCCGTTTTGCTCCTTGCCCATCGCTACAGGACTTGGAAAGGTCAGTGTCATGGTCTGTGGGCGTTTCCTGAAGCCTGCGCGGTAGAGCTTTTTGGTGGAGTGCAGTGTGCGCAGTACTGGCCCCACCCTTTAAACCCTTGGTTCGTCTGCCATGGCCTAGCAAGCTGGGACGGTGGCATCGAGGTCCTCGGGTTGTAGGTTTTATATCAGACTGTCCTTGTCCTAGTCTCTGGCTCAAAAGCCTTCCCCGGAGACACGGGGGCTTTGATGTCAGGGTTTTCCTCCCTTAGCCTTTCCGCAGCCAAGCTATTCTGGCATCACCCTTGAACTATCATGGTCGATCCTTATCTTGCTGTGGTGTGTCTGGGGTAGAATGAGTTAATTAAAAATTACGCGGGTATTATTAAAAAGTGTTAGGTGTTTTAAAAATTGCTCCGAAAGGTGGTGCCAAAAATTAGCTGATTTTCACACCTAGGGCTTACAGGTCACAATTTGACATAATCGTACCCGACAGCCAAGACAAACTGTAGGCTTATGCGTACGGTTTATGAAAAGTCATGCAAGTATTAATGAGAAGATTGCTTCTTTCGTAAAAAAAAACAAAAACAAAAAAAAAAAAAAACGATTCAATTGTTTAATGGTAATACCAAATAATTCGTGAAATTAATTGAAATTTTGAAAAGGTACAATGCTCGTGAACGAACTCATTCAATGTCTTCTAGTAATCTAGCGATATGATAAATATTTAATTAGAGATATGAAAACAATTACGGACTCCAGCAACTACAATGTCATAAACTTTCAAGCTTGTACGTCCTCAGACATGGCCCCTAGTCGTTGACACACACTGGAAAGTGGAAATTATGGAAACAGGAAAGAACTCACACACACACACACACACACACACACACATACACACACACACACACACACACACACACACACACACACACACACACACACACACGTACACACGCACGCACACACACACACACGCGCACGCACGCATGCACGCACGAACGCACACACACACGCACGCACGCACGAACGCACGCACACACACACACACATACACACACGCACGAACGCACACACAGACACACACATACACACACACACGCACGCACGCACGAACGCACTCACACACACACACACACATACACTTTGGCGCCAAAAGTACGTTCTCCAGCAAGGTTTGCGTAGCTAGACATGACGTCATTTTCAACTTGTTACTTCTTAGCCAGAAGTCACGGCCCGCGCGCAAAAACGTCACGTGCATGCTCCGAAACGCGCTCCTACGAGTCTCATTTTAAAGTTGCTCCTATTTATAAATAGGAACAACAATAACAACCGGTAAGACATAAAAATAACCGTTAAAATACCGGTACGGATTTTCAGACCGGCATGCAACACTAGACGCAATGAACCCTTTCGTGTCGGTAGGGGTTTAGTCGCAATGATTTGTACAGGAATACTGGCGACTAAAACCGCTGCCGACACACAAAGGGTTAAGTATTGGCGTCGACCGTCCTGTCACCTGTGCCCCTGTACCGTGTGTGTTCTGTTTCCCAGCTACACATCGTGCACTACATGCGTTCCAGAGGCAACAGCTCGGAGGCCGCCAAACATCCCTACGGACTGGCTGTTCTTGGATTCTTCTTCAAGGTCAGACACTGGATGATAGTGTTGACAGTCTTGTAATGGACGCTGTGATTGGTAGACGATAATTAGGCATTAAATCGTGTTGGGTTAGAAGCTGGGCACACGCTAGAACAAACACCTATTGCCGGGCGCAATTTTGTGGCGGCAATGTTGCCGCCACAATTAGGGGCGCCTACAATATTGCCGCCACAAATTGCGACCCGATACAAACCGAGTCAATTTTTTTTGTGGTAGCCGGCAAGGCTCGAGCAATGTTGCCCCCTCTCAGCCAATCAGCGGTGTTCTTGCGCCACTTCCCGTTTCTTCATCTTCCGGCGAGCCGGAAAAAATGGCGGAGAAGCTGAGCGACGGCCGATGGCTTTGAGACTGTAATATTCATTGGAGACGCGCCGCATGTGGAAACGCTGCAAATAGCTGCGTATCCGTTTGCGGCACGTCTCCAGTGAGTAAATTGATCAACCTTGTCCGAGAGTTCCCATGCATATGGGACTCCTGCAGCTCCGAATATTTCAACCGGGCGTGCCGTGAGAGCTGTTCCATATATGGTAATGGCAGGTCAGTCAGTACAATACATTGCGCGCACATTGAAACGTGTGCCACGAAGCCGATGTGGCAGGTGGCAAATTGTTGCTTACCACACATTGCCAGTAGCGAATTCTGGTAGCGTGGGCCCTACCCCTTACTTCGAGGGTTCCATCGCGGTATTGTAGTCCGATGAAGACGATTGTCAGACCAACGCCCCGAAGGCACAGAGGTCTGATAATCAGCTTCAGAGGACTACAAACCACGATGTAACCTGAGAAGTAAGCCAACACAGAGGTCTGATAATCAGCTTCAGAGGACTACAAACCACGATGTATCATGAGAAGTAAGCCAACACAGAGGTCTGATAATCAGCTTCAGAGGACTACAAACCACGATGTAACCCGAGAAGTAACCCAACACAGAGGTCTGATAATCAGCTTCAGAGGACTACAAACCACGATGTAACCTGAAAAGTAAGCCAACACAGAGGTCTGATAATCAGCTTCAGAGGACTACAAACCACGATGTAACCCGAGAAGTAACCCAACACAGACGGTTCAATGCCATTTGTCGTCCAGTCTACATTACGCACTCTTTCAAGACTCGAATTTATGTATGACGTCAGGAGTAAAACGTCAAAAATATTGCTGACGTCAGCCTGATGATTTTTTTTCTGGGAAATACACAGGGGACGCGACACCTTTATGCATAATCCAGACCAAAAAAGGTGACTGCCAAGCGTGTCAAATGTAGAGAAGAACCCAACGCTTCTGTTTGACCATCCTTCTCCTAGTTCTTACTCCCCTCTCCCTTTTCCCAATTCCCTCCCCCCCCCCCCCCGTCTAATGTAAACAGTTCTAGGCTTGCCCAATGGGATGCTTTTTGGTAGTATCGTTCGCCGCTCTCCTACCCTCAGTCTCGACCCCCCCCCCCCCTCCTCTCTCTCTCTCCCTCTCTCTCTCTCTCTCTCTCGTTCTCTCTCTCCCTCTCTCTCTCTCTCTCTCTCACTCACTCTCTCTCTCTCTCTCTCTCTCTCTCTCTCTCTCTCTCTCTCTCTCTCTCTCTCTCTCTCTCTCTCTGTCTCTCTCCCTCTCTCTCTCTCTGGATGGATGGATGGAACAAATAACACGGTGTTGAAATTGTCCCTTCCATACACAGCTGACACCTTGACATTTATATTCAACCTTTCTATCAAGCAAGGTATTTTTCCAGATGCCATGAAAGATGCTAAAGTTGTCCCCATTCCCAAATGTACAGATCCCAAAAGTCCAAACGATTTCCGTCCTATTTCAGTGTTATCACTATTATCGAAGCCACTAGAAAGACACGTTCATAAGCACCTACTCCAATTCTTGAGAATCACCGCCTACTCGTATCTCTTCAGTCCGGTTTTAGACCTAAACACTCATGTCATACTGCACTCGTTCACATTGTTGACTCTTGGCTCTCATCAATAAACAATTCTAACTTAAATGGTGCAGTTTTCTGGACCTAACCAAAGCATTTAATTTAGTCGATCACAACATTCTTTTAAAGAAACTTTCAGTATATAAGCTTGATTCGAACTCTATAGCTTTTTTCTCCTCCTACGTCAGTAACCGCCGACAGAAGGTGTACTCAAACGGAAGATATTCGAAAGAAGGTATAGTGAGGCACGGAGTCCCCCAAGGATCTATCCTAGGGCCTCTTTTATTTTCTTTATTCATCAGTGACCTACCTCTTCCCATCTCAAATCCTGAGGTTAAATGCAAACTCTTTGCTGACGATTCAACGCTGCATACATCAGACAAACATGAAACGACGCTAAATTGTATCCTCGATGAAGTGTCAGATTGGTGTACGCAAAATCGCATGCTAATCAGTACTTCTAAAACCAAAAGTATGTTGATAACAACCCGCCAAAAGCATCAGCTACATCCTGCCCCTCTGAAACTGTCACTTGGCAATAAACCTATTCAACAAGTATCCAGGCACCGCCTACTGGGAGTTGTAATTGATAACCAGCTAAACTGGTCGCCGCATATCGACAGTTTGCTTGCTGTTGCTGCCTCAAGGACAGACATGGCATCAGTAAGAGCAGGTGACCATCTTTCGTCTGAGGACCGGGCACAACCGACTCAATTTCCACCTGCACAGACGTTTCCACCTCGTGCCATCTCCCCTGTGCCCTTGTGGAGAAGCAGAGCAGACCGCAGAGCACATCCTCCAGGACTGTGGGAACCACCAGCCGCTGAGGGAGGAGATATGGCCGAAGCCCGCCACTCTACAAGAGAAACTGTACGGGCCTGTGGAGGCGCTACAGAAGACCACAGATTTCATTTTGAGAGCCAAACTCCAAGTGTGACGGCGTTCGAGAAGAAGAAGAAGACTTCCAATCAGCGTGACTTTATAGTTTGCCATATAATAATAATATTGCTGATAACAGATAAACGTCAAATATTTTTTCTTTCTCCTTACATTTGCTACCTGATCATCTATTGTGTCACTATACGCTATTGATGCTGCTGATTCTATGGCACTGTCTTAGATGAGGATAATATTAATGATATGTACGCGTTTCGTTCTCTTGTTGTTTTTTTTGCATCGGAGGCAGTTACAAATTTTCCATTGTCATTTTTTCCCCTCCTTTTGATGATTCCCCTATTGTGTTTTTGTCCCCCGTAGTTTTGCTTCCTCATCTTATTATTATTATTATTATTATTATTATTATTATTTGCATGCTATGTTTCTTTTCCTGTTGTGTTCTTTTTTGTTTACAGGACAGCTTGTAAGACAGGCATTGAGTTGCCTAATGGCTTTATCCTGAATAAAAAAAGATTCATCATCATCATCATCATCTGGCCTCACGCACACGCATTCACGTTTGCTCGCGCACACGTACGTTTACACACACTCTCCTTGTAGCTGGTGATCACTTTCTCTCAGTCTCTCTCTCCCTTGTGAGTGTTTAATTGAAGTCACTTTTATTTTCCTTCTTTTTTAAATTAAAAAAAAAACAAAAACGTTTTTACATCTTTTAGTTCCCACATTCCTTCTGCCATAATGAAGATAATAATGACTGATCTCTATTTGCTTGTTTGTCTATTTTGAAAAATGGCATTTACCCGAAATATTAATACATTGTGTTGTAACTATCTTTTCTAAGCGTGTTTCTTTCTCTGTTGGGTTCTTCTCTTTTAAAGTTTTATGCAAAGATTACCATGCCGCCATATCTATCTATCTATCTCTATCCCGTAGTCTTGCCGACCGTTGGGGCACCACTGATGACTTGGCAACCAGCTCCCTCCATTCCTCTCTGTTCTCTACCATTCTTAGCGTATCGCCCAGCTTCAGTCCTGTCCACTCTGAGATATTGTCCCCCCATCTTTTCCTCTGTCTTCCTCTCCTTCGTCCTCCTTGCACAGTGCCTTGCAGGATTGTTTTGGCAAGCCCTGCTGAACGCGTGACATGCCCATACCACTTCAGCCTCCGTTTGAGTTTTTTCACGATGGCTAATAAGTCTTCATAGGGCCCGATGGTTTGCTGATTCTTCTTCGCACTTCCGCCATATCCGATCGTGCAAATGTACTTGATTTTTATCGTTATCAAACGTTTTCCATCGGTGCTGCTTCTAAGTAGCCAGTGACAATTTCAGAATCTTTAGCAATGAAGTGCAGACCTTTCTTATTGGATTCAATTGATAGAACTTCAACATTGGACTGGATACGATAGGCCTGTGTTCGAAGAAAAAGCATTTTTGGTTGGCAACATTCACCATCCATCACTGAGCTCAAACACGCATTGAACAACGACTCGAACTTTTCAACAAATTGAAGTGCAATGATCCGTCATATTTTCTTTAATTATTTCTAGTTCTCTCTTGCTTAGCTTTCTAAACATCATGCGCGTTGACACTCACAATGGACAATGAAGAGCTTTCTCAGTTCATAGTTTGAATTGCGACGTATTTGTGTAGCAAAAGTGTGGTGTCTTCCCCGCTTGAGTCATAAGGTACATTTCTTTCGTTTCCGATAATAATAATAATAATAATAATAATAATAATAATAATAATAATAATAATAATAATAATAATAATAATTACGGTATTTATAATGCGCTTATCTTATAATAATTATAACTCTAAGCACGCACTCACAACTCGCGCACGCATGCGCACGCTTTAGACAATGACTCACGTACCACAAATACATTACGACAGTCAGCTTGGGGTGGGGAGTGTGGTGATATAATGCTAGAACTGTTGAAAGGGGTGAGTTTTGAGGGCGGACTGGAAGGAGAAGAGTGAGTGTTTCTGACGGAGAGAGAGTGGGAGAGTGTTCCAGGTGGATGGACCGTAGACGGAGAAGGAGAGGGGGCCAAAAGTGCTGAGTTTGGTGCGAGGGACTATGTGGAGGCGGAGAAGGTCGGAGGCGGAGTGGAGGGAGCGGGAATGAGTGCAGGGGTGAAGTAGTTGTTGAGGGATTTGTAGCAGAGAGACAGAATCTTGTATTGGATGCGTTGGGGGGGGGGGGGGGGGAGCCAGTGAAGGAGTTTGTAGCAGAGAGACAGAATCTTGTATTGGATGCGTTGGGGGATGTGGAGCCAGTGAAGGAGTTTGTAGCAGAGAGACAGAATCTTGTATTGGATGCCTTGGGGGATGGGGAGCCAGTGAAGGAGTTTGTAGCAGAGAGACAGAATCTTGTATTGGATGCGTTGGGGGGTGGGGAGCCAGTGAAGGAGTTTGTAGCAGAGAGACAGAATCTTGTATTGGATGCGTTGGGGGATGGGAAGCCAGTGAAGGAGTTTGAGCAGGGGAGTGTACCCACCATTTGATCTTAGTGTTTTCCGCGTATTTTTGAGGTAAGGTGACGGATAGCCCTGATCTGAGCGTGCAGGTGAAAGACCTAAGTGAGATTCGTGCGCGATAAGAGTAGTGCCGATTGACCAGCGGATTAAAAATTAAGGTACGGCAATGGTTCTAGGAGGTAGGCAATGGGGCATTGCACCCTCTGCGATATTTATGTGCTGACCAATCAGTGTCCTGAAAGTGTCGAAAATGGAGTGACTGCACGACAATAATTATTGGTTGCTGTGACTGGATGACGATAATAACACTGGTCGATGTGATTAGTTGACGATAATAATATTGGTGGCTCTGGTTGACGATAATATACTGATTGCTGTGATTGGTTGACAATGGTTTTATTGTCGCTATGACTGATTGACAAAAACGGCAATAATAATAATAATAATAATAATAATAATAATAATAATAATAATAATATGCTGACGAAATATTCACTCAGTTTTTCCTGTGATAACGATAATATGACATTTTTTGTGTTTGCCGGTAGGTTATCAACAGTTTGCATGATGGCGGCTTTCGACCACGTTGATTTGAAATGTTTTGTTGCTGCTGCTGTGGTTGAGTGCTGCCTGACTGCATAATACATAACTGAGGGACATGCTGGGTTTCCTAGTGCCCGCACTACTACAGCAGTAATACATAACTGAAGGACGTGCTGTGTTTCCTAGTGCCCGCACTACTACAGCAGTAATAAATAACTGAAGGACGTGCTGGGTTTTCTAGTGCCCGCACTACTCCAGCAGTAATACATAACTGAGGGACGTGCTGGGTTTCCTAGTGCCTGCACTACTCCAGCAGTAATACATAACTGAGGGACGTGCTGGGTTTCCTAGTGCCTGCACTACTCCAGCAGTAATACATAACTGAAGGACGTGCTGTGTTTCCTAGTGTCTGCACTACTACAGCAGTAATACATAACTGAAGGACGTGCTGGGTTTCCTAGTGCCTGCACTACTACAGCAGTAATACATAACTGAAGGACGTGCTGAGTTTCCTAGTGCCTGCACTACTCCAGCAGTAATACATAACTGAAGGACGTGCTCTCCTAGTGCGTGCACCACTACAGCAGAAATACATAACTGAAGGACGTGCTGGGTTTCCTAGTGCCTGCACTACTCCAGCAGTAATACATAACTGAAGGACGTGCCTTGTTTTCTAGTGCCTGCACTACTACAGCAGTAATACATAACTGAAGGACGTGCTGGTTTCCTAGTGCCTGCACTACTGCAGCAGTAATACATAACTGAAGGACGTGCTGGGTTTCCTAGTGCCTGCACTACTCCAGCAGTAATACATAACTGAAGGATGTGCTGGGTTTCCTAGTGCCTGCACTACTCCAGCAGTAATACATAACTGAAGGACGTGCTGGGTTTCCTAGTGCCTGCACTACTCCAGCAGTAATACATAACTGAAGGACGTGCTGGGTTTCCTAGTGCCTGCACTACTCCAGCAGTAATACATAACTGAAGGACGTGCTGGGTTTCCTAGTGCCCGCACTACTACAGCAGTAATACATAACTGAAGGACGTCCTGGGTTTCCTAGTGCCTGCACTACTCCAGCTGAGGGACGTGCTGGGTTTCCTAGTGCCTGCACTACTCCAGCAGTAATACATAACTGAGGGACGTGCAGGGTTTCCTTGTGCCTACACTACTACAGCAGTAATACATAACTGAAGGACGTGCTGGATTTCCTAGTGCCTGCACTACTACAGCAGTAATACATAACTGACAGACGTGCTGGGTTTCCTAGTGCCTACACTACTACAGCAGTAATACATAACTGAAGGACGTGCTGGGTTTCCTAGTGCCTGCACTACTCCAGCAGTAATACATAACTGAAGGACGTGCTGGGTTTCCTAGTGCCTGCACTACTCCAGCAGTAATACATAACTGAAGGACGTGTTGGGTTTCCTAGTGCCTGCACTACTACAGCAGTAATACATAACTGAAGGACGTGTTGGGTTTCCTAGTGCCTGCACTACTCCAGCAGTAATACATAACTGAAGGACGTGCTGGGTTTCCTAGTGCTTGCACTACTCCAGCAGTAAAACATAACTGAAGGACGTGCTGGGTTTCCTAGTGCCTGCACTACTACAGCAGTAATACATAACTGAAGGACGTGCTGGGATTCCTAGTGCCTGCACTACAGCAGTAATACATAACTGAGGGACGTGCTGGGTTTCCTAGTGCCTGCACTACTCCAGCAGTAATACATAACTGAAGGACGTGTTGGGTTTCCTAGTGCCTGCACTACTACAGCAGTAATACATAACTGAAGGACGTGTTGGGTTTCCTAGTGCCTGCACTACTCCAGCAGTAATACATAACTGAAGGACGTGCTGGGTTTCCTAGTGCTTGCACTACTCCAGCAGTAAAACATAACTGAAGGACGTGCTGGGTTTCCTAGTGCCTGCACTACTACAGCAATAATACATAACTGAAGGACGTGCTGGGATTCCTAGTGCCTGCACTACAGCAGTAATACATAACTGAGGGACGTGCTGGGTTCCTAGTGCCTGCACTACTACAGCAGTAATACATAACTGAAGGTCATGCTGGGTTTCCTAGTGCCCGCACTACTACAGCAGTAATATATAACTGAAGGACGTGCTGGGTTTCCTAGTGCCTGCACTACTACAGCAGTAATACATAACTAAAGGACGTGCTGAGTTTCCTAGTGCCTGCACTACTACTGTCCAAAGACGGTAGTTGCGTAGCAGAGATCCGTATCAGGATAGGTACAGCAACATCCGCAATGGCCAGGCTGGACAGGATATGGCGAAGTAACTCCATCAGCTTCACCATCAAGTACAGGCTTTACAAGTCCCTCGTAGTGTCTATTCTACTCTACGGCTGTGAGACTTGGACACTGCTTGCAGACTCAGAAAAGAAAATCCAAGCCTTTGAGAACAAGTGCCTGAGGAAGTTGCTCCGCATCTCGTACCGCGAGCACAAGACCAACGAATATGTACGGAGCATCGTCACTTCCCTGGTGGGCCCACATGAACCCCTTCTGGCAACCGTGAAACGGCGCAAGCTTGCTTGGTTTGGCCACGTGACCCGACACAACACCTTGTCCAAGACTATCCTCCAAGGCACTCTCGAAGGAAGTCGTCGGCGAGGTCGTCAGAGAAAGAGTTGGGTCGCAAACATAAAAGAATGGACTGAACTCGAGATGCCAGACTTGCTTGCCACCGCCCAAAATAGAACTCAGTGGAGAGCACTGTCTGTTGCTGCTGCCTTTCAGTCCCCCCAACGCCCAGTTCGGGCAAAGGACTGATGATGATGATGATGATGCACTACTACAGCAGTAATACATAACTGAAGGACGTGCTGGGTTTCCTAGTGCCTGCACTACTACAGCAGTAATACATAACTGAAGGACGTGCTGTGTTTCCTAGTGCTTGCACTACTCCAGCAGTAATACATAACTGAAGGACGTGCTGGGTTTCCTAGTGCCTGCACTACTACAGCAGTAATACATAACTGAAGGACGTGCTGGGTTTCCTAGTGCCCGCACTACTACAGCAGTAATACATAACTGAAGGACGTGCTGGGTTTCCTAGTGCCTGCACTACTCCAGCAGTAATACATAACTGAGGGACGTGCTGGGTTTCCTAGTGCCTGCACTACTCCAGCAGTAATACATAACTGAGGGACGTGCTGGGTTTCCTAGTGCCTACACTACTACAGCAGTAATACATAACTGAAGGACGTGCTGGATTTCCTAGTGCCTGCACTACTACAGCAGTAATACATAACTGACAGACATGCTGGGTTTCCTAGTGCCTACACTACTACAGCAGTAATACATAACTGAAGGACGTGCTGGGTTTCCTAGTGCCTGCACTACTCCAGCAGTAATACATAACTGAGGGACGTGCTGGGTTTCCTAGTGCCTGCACTACTACAGCAGTAATACATAACTGAAGGACGTGCTGGGTTTCCTAGTGCCTACACTACTACAGCAGTAATACATAACTGAAGGACGTGTTGGGTTTCCTAGTGCCTGCACTACTCCAGCAGTAATACATAACTGAAGGACGTGCTGGGTTTCCTAGTGCTTGCACTACTCCAGCAGTAATACATAACTGAAGGACGTGCTGGGTTTCCTAGTGCCTGCACTACTACAGCAGTAATACATAACTGAAGGACGTGCTGGGTTTCCTAGTGCCTGCACTACAGCAGTAATACATAACTGAGGGACGTGCTGGGTTCCTAGTGCCTGCACTACTACAGCAGTAATACATAACTGAAGGTCATGCTGGGTTTCCTAGTGCCCGCACTACTACAGCAGTAATATATAACTGAAGGACGTGCTGGGTTTCCTAGTGCCTGCACTACTACAGCAGTAATACATAACTAAAGGACGTGCTGAGTTTCCTAGTGCCTGCACTACTACAGCAGTAATACATAACTGAAGGACGTGCTGGGGTTCCTAGTGCCTGCACTACTACAGCAGTAATACATAACTGAAGGACGTGCTGGGTTTCCTAGTGCCTGCACTACTACAGCAGTAATACATAACTGAAGGACGTGCTGGGTTTCCTAGTGCCTGCACTACTACAGCAGTAATACATAACTGAAGGATGTGCTGGGTTTCCTAGTGCCTGCACTACTACAGCAGTAATACATAACTGAAGGACGTGCTGGGTTTCCTAGTGCCTGCACTACTACAGCAGTAATACATAACTGAAGGACGTGCTGGGTTTCCTAGTGAGCACTACTACAGCAGTAATACATAACTGAAGGACGTGCTGAGTTTCCTAGTGCTCGCACTACTCCAGCAGTAATACATAACTGAAGGACGTGCCTTGTTTCCTAGTGCTTGCACTACTCCAGCAGTAATACATAACTGAAGGACGTGCTGGGTTTCCTGGTGCCCGCACTACTACAGCAGTAATACATAACGGAAGGACGTGCTGGGTTTCCTAGTGCCTGCACTACTCCAGCAGTAATACATAACTGAAGGACGTGCTGGGTTTCCTAGTGCCCGCACTACTACAGCAGTAATACATAACTGAAGGGCGTGCTGGGTTTCCTAGTGAGCACTACTCAGTAATACATAACTGAAGGACGTGCTGGGTTTCCTAGTGCCAGCACTACAGCAGTAATACATAACTGAAGGACGTGCTGGGTTTCCTAGTGCCTGCACTACTACAGCAGTAATACATAACTGAAGGACGTGCTGGGTTTCCTAGTGCCTGCACTACTCCAGCAGTAATACATAACTGAGGGACGTGCTGGGTTTCCTAGTGCCTGCATTACTCCAGCAGTAATACATAACTGAAGGACGTGCTGGGTTTCCTAGTGCCTGCACTACAGCAGTAATACATAACTGAAGGACGTGCTGGGTTTCCTAGTGACTGCACTACTACAGCAGTAATACATAACTGAAGGACGTGTTTTCCTAGTGACTCCACAACTACAGCAGTAATACATAACTGAAGGACGTGCTGGGTTTCCTAGTGCCTGCACTACTCCAGCAGTAATACATAACTGAAGGACGTGCTGGGATTCCTAGTGCCTGCACTCTTCCAGCAGTAATACATAACTGAAGGACGTGCTGGGTTTCCTAGTGCCTGCACTACTCCAGCAGTAATACATAACTGAAGGACGTGCTGGGTTTCCTAGTGCCTGCACTACTACAGCAGTAATACATAACTGAAGGACGTGCTGGGTTTCTTAGTGAGCACTACTACAGCAGTAATACATAACTGAAGGACGTGCTGGGTTTCCTAGTGCTCGCACTACTCCAGCAGCAATACATAACTGAAGGACGTGCTGGGTTTCCTAGTGCCTGCACTACTCCAGCAGTAATACATAACTGAAGGACGTGCTGGGTTTCCTGGTGCCTGCACTACTACAGCAGTAATACATAACTGAAGGACGTGCTGGGTTTCCTAGTGCCTGCACTACTACAGCAGTAATACATAACTGAAATATGTGCTGGGTTTCCTAGTGCCCGCACTACTCCAGCAGTAATACATAACTGAAGGACGTGCTGGGTTTCCTAGTGAGCACTACTCAGTAATACATAACTGAAAGACGTGCTGGGTTTCCTTGTGCCAGCACTACAGCAGTAATACATAACTGAAGGACGTGCTGGGTTTCCTAGTGCCTGCACTACTACAGCAGTAATACATAACTGAAGGACATGCTGGGTTTCCTAGTGCCCGCACTACTACAGCAGTAATACATAACTGAAGGACGTGCTGTGTTTCCTAGTGCCTGCACTACTCCAGCAGTAATACATAACTGAGGGACGTGCTGGGTTTCCTAGTGCCTGCACTACTCCAGCAGTAATACATAACTGAAGGACGTGCTGGGTTTCCTAGTGCCTGCACTACTCCAGCAGTAATACATAACTGAAGGACGTGCTGTGTTTCCTAGTGACTGCACTACTACAGCAGTAATACATAACTGAAGGACGTGCTCTCCTAGTGCCTCCACTACTCCAGCAGTAATACATAACTGAAGGACATGCTGGGTTTCCTAGAGCCTGCACTACTACAGCAGGAATACATAACTGAAGGACGTGCTGGGTTTCCTAGTGCCTGCACTACTACAGCAGTAATACATAACTGAAGGACGTGCTGGGTTTCCTAGTGCCTGCACTACTGCAGCAGTAATACATAACTGAAGGACGTGCTGGGTTTCCTAGTGCCTGCACTACTCCAGCAGTAATACATAACTGAAGGGCGTGCTGGGTTTCCTAGTGCCTGTACTACTACAGCAGTAATGAAGATATTCATTTGATTTCACACAAAAGCTGACCGCTCTGCCGCGCGTGGATCATGCACAGAAGTAATCAGCAAACAAAGAAACACGCTTTGAAAGACAAAATAATTACTTCGATTAAATCTGTGTAAACCGTTTGGCTGTCGGTGTCAGGAATCATCGCGACACCAACAGCCAAACGGTCAGAGTGTTCTGCAGCAGCAAAACGCCTTTGGGCGCTCTGAGGCCGTTGGCTGGTGTTGTTGGTGTTGACGTTATCCTGGCTGTGTGTTGTTGGTGTTGACGTTATCCTGGCTGTGTGTTGTTGGTGTTGACGTTATCCTGACTGTGTGTTGTTGGTGTTGACATTAATCTGGCTGCGTGTTGTCTGCGTGCAGATCGGCGACCACAACCCCAGCTTTGACCGGCTGCTCATGTACTTCAGCATCATCTCGCACCGGGGTACGTCACGCACACTTGGCGTTCACTTGGTTCTGCTCTCTAGTTTAACCTGTTTCACCCCGACGACCTACAGCAGGAGATGGATCGACCATGATCTTTCAAGGGTATAAGCTAGATGTGCTTGGCGCCTGACTTCTCCAACCTAATCTGGCACTTATCCTTGAATGATCATGGTCAATCCATCTCTTGCAACTGGTACATAGCCTTTAAGTGACGCTTCTAAAATTTAGAGAAATGCGACCGTGAAATTAAGTAGGTTAATATCACACACCCGGGCGTGTGTACAGTGCTGCAGGTAGGTGTATGTGGTATATCGTGTCCCGCCAGCAGTAACAGACTGTCACATGTAGTGTCACGTACAGATACACCAGCCTTGTCTTTACTGATCACACAGTTACTTTTGTCACCTCGCCAAGTACACATTATAGTCGTCACTATACAGTGTTGACGTATTAAAGCTTTACTGACGAGGGTATTTTACAGTGTAGGGTGTTAATGCTGTATTTGACACGTTCTTGCGGCAATGACATGTTCATGTTGTGTTGACGTGTTCATGGTGTAATGACGTGTTCATATACTGTATTGACGTGATCGTGCTGTAATGACGTGTTCATGTACTGTATTGACGTGCTCATGCTGTAATGACCTGTTCATATACTGTATTGACGTGTTCATGCTGTATTTAACTCGTTCTTGCGGCAATGACATGTTCATGTTGTGTTGACATATTGACGTGTTCATGCTGTAATGACGTGTTCATATACTGTATTGACGTGCCCATGCTGTATTGACGTGTTCGTGCTGTAGACGTAATCATGCTGTGTTGACGTGTTCGTGCTGTAATGACGTGTTCATATACTGTATTGACGTGCTCATGCTGTAATGACGTGTTCATATACTGTATTGACGTGTTCATGCTATATTTGACACGTTCTTGCGGCAATGACATGTTCATGTTGTGTTGACGTATTGACGTGTTCGTGATGTATTGACGTGTTCATATACTATATTGACGTGCTCATGCTGTATTGACGCGTTTGTGCTGTAGACGTGATCATGCTGTGTTGACGTGTTCATGTGTCATTGGCGTGTTTATGTTGTATTGACGTGTTTATGCTATATTTACGTGTTCCTGCTGTATTGACGTGGGTATTTTACAGCGACACTGACGTCACCGATGCCGAAAAGCGTGCAATGTGCACAAGGGAGGTAATGCGTGGTGTTCGTGTGTTACAGGCAGTGAGATTGAGATAGAGCCGTTCGCCCTCCAGTCCCTGCTACCCGCCACCGCCAGCACCTACTACCGCTACTTCGGCTCCCTCACCACGCCGCCATGCTACGAAACCGTCATCTGGACACTCTTCACGCAACGCATAGAAATCTCCTACCAACAGGTCAGTCACGATTCACGAACAGCACTGGCCTTAACTGAGCAATGGTCTTGATGGTTTGTTTCGTCAAGCGGTGGGGGGGGGGGGGGGGGGGTTGGGGGGGGGGGAGAAAGTCCTCAGGGATTTGGGGAACGGTAAAGCGGGCAATGGTAAAGAACGGTAAAGCGGGCAGTGGTAGAGAAGAGAACGGTAAAGCGGTGAATGGTAGAGTAGAGAACGGTAAAGCGGGCAGTGGTAGAGCAGAGAACAGTAAAGCGGTGAATGGTAGAGTAGAGAACGGTAAAGTGGGAAATGGTGACGAACGGTTAAGCGGTGAATGGTAAAGTAGAAAATGGCAGGTCGAGTAAAAACAGTAAAGCGGGAAATGGTAGAGTTGGGAACGATAAAGCGGGAAATGGTAGAGTAGGGAAGGATAAATCGGGAAATGGTAGAGTAGGGAACGGTAAATCGGGAAATGGTAGAGTGGAAAACGGTAAGGGTGTAAATGGTAGAGTAGAAATGGTAGAGGTGTTGGAGACAAATAATGGTAGGGTGGGAAATAGTAGAGGGGCAGGATGGCGGAGTAGAGAACGGCAAAGCTGGAAATGGTAGATGAAAGAACGGTAAAGCGAGAAATGGTAGAGTAGAAAACGGTAAGGCGGGAAATGGTGGAGTAGAGAACGGTAAATCGGGAAATGGTAGAGTAGAAAACGGTAAGGCGGGAAATGGTGGAGTAGAGAACGGTAAAGCGGAAAATGGTAGAGTAGAAAACGGTAAGGCGGGAAATGGTGGAGTAGGGAACGGTAAAGCGGGTAATGGTAGAGTAAAGAACGGTAGAGGTGTTTTATTTAGGTAAATAATGGTAGAGGTGTAGGGGGCTCTGGATAGAGGTAGTACCTTTGCTGTTCGGCAGCTGCGTTCTACATAGGACGGACGGGCATCACTGGTCCTCATCCATCTCCTTAATCTCTCACGTGCTGGCTCCAAGCGCCACACCCTGGCAAATCACCTCAGCTGGTGGGCTAAACCACGTGAAGGGGTGGTGTTCACATTGCACCACTAGGCGGATGAGCTGTTTCTGACAGCCAACGGCTAGAGGACGGAGGAGATCAGGTTGGATCCAACGGCCAAATGTGGGGGAGTAAACCCTTCAAATCAGGAGCGGAGTACTCACGCACTGTTCTGGCAGCTCCTGCAGCCAAACTGATGCCAAACGTACTGCTTTGCATTCCTTTGGATAAATCAGCGAGGCCGAGAGGGGGATCTCGACGACTAGGCATCCCAGGATCTTCATACACTTCGTCCAGGCTTGCGCACTGGAGAGGTCACTCCAGTGACTGACCCAGCAAGCGCATACTCCATTGTCTTCCGAGACAGGATGCCGAACAATGGTAGAGAGACGAAAGGTAAAGTAGAGAATGGTAGAGCGGGGGAAGATGGAGAAGAAAATGATAGAGCTGGCACTGGTGGAGTAGAGAACAGCAGGTCGGTGAATGGCCGAAGTAGTGAATGGTGAACCGGGGAATGGTAGAGTAGAGAATGGTAGAGCGGGGAATGGTAGAGTAGAGAATGGTAGAGCGGGGAATGGTAGAGTAGAGAATGGTAGAGCGCGGAATGGTAGAGTAGAGAATGGTAGAACGGGGAATGGTAGAGCAGAGAATGGTAGAGCGGGGAGGACTACTAAAACGTGTCAGAGTGTGGCCTATCGGCAGTGTGTCATAGTGTGGCCTATCGGCAGTGTGACATAGTGTGGCCTCTTGGCAGTGTGTCTGTGTGTGACGTATCGGAGTGTGTCAGTGTGTGGCCTATAGGCAGTGTGTCAGAGCAAGGCTTATTGGCATTGTGTCAGAGTGTGACCTAACGGCAGTGTGTCAGACTGGAGTATATGCAATGTGTCACACTGTGGCATATCGGCAGTGTGTCAGAGTGTGTCCTATCTGCAATGTGTCAGAGTGAAGCATATCGGCAGTGTGTGTCAGGGTGTTAGCTGTGTGTCAGAGTGAGGTGTATAGGCAGTGTGTCAGTCAAGCCTATTGTGTCAGAATGTGGCCTATCGGCAGTGTGTCAGACTGAGGCCTATCTACAATGTGTTAGTGTGCGGCCTCTCGGCAGTGTGTGTCTGAATATCCGAGCGTGCCAGAGTGTGGCCTTTTGGCAGCGTGTCAGAGTGTGGCCTTTCGGGAGGGTCAAAGTGTGTCCTATCGGCAGTGTGTGAGAGTATGGCCTCTCGGTAGTGTGAGAGTGTGGCCTCTCGGCAGTGTGTCTGTGTGTGGCCTATCGGAGCATGTTAGAGTGTGGCCTGTAGGCAGTGTGTGAGAGTGTGGCCTATCGGAGCATGTTAGAGTGTGGCCTGTAGGCAGTGTGTGTGAGAGTGTGGCCTATCAACAGTGTGTCTTAGTGTGGCCTCTCGGCGGTGTGTTAGTCTGTGGCCTATCGGTGTATGTCAGAGTTTGGCTTATCGATAGCCTGTCAGATTGTGCTCAGTTTGTAAGGGACGTCCTCCCGGAAGTGTGTGAGAGTATTGCCTGTCGGCAGTGTGTCATAGTGTCTCCTCTCGGCAGTGTGTCATAGTCTCTCCTCTCGGCAGTGTGTCGTAGTGTGGCCTCTCGGCAGTGTTTCTGTGTGTGGCCTCTCGACAGTGTGTCTGTATGTGGCCTATCGTCAGTGTTCCAGAGTTCGGCCTATCGGCAGTGTGTCATAGTGTGGCCTATTGGCAGTGTGTCAGAGTGTGACCTATCGGCAGTGTGTTATTGTGTTGCCTCTCGGCAGTGTGTCACAGTGTGGCCTCTCGGCAGTGTGTCATAGTGTGACCTCTCGTCAGTGTGTCATAGTGTGGCCTCTCGACAGTGTGTCATAGTGTGGCCTCTCGACAGTATGTCATAGTGTGGCCTCTCGGCAGTATGTTATAGTGTAGCATCTCGGCATTATGTCATAGTGTGGCATCTCGACAGTGTGTCATAGTGTGGCCTCTCGACAGTGTGTCATAGTGTGACCTCTCGTCAGTGTGTCATAGTGTGGCCTCTCGGCAGTGTGTCATAGTGTGGCATCTCGGCAGTATGTCATAGTGTGGCATCTCGGCAGTATGTCATAATGTGGCCTCTCGGCAGTGTGTCATAGTGTAGCTTCTCGGCAGTGTGTCATAGTGTGGCATCTCGGCAGTATGTTATAATGTGG
The DNA here is from genome assembly GCA_036245525.1 of Semisulcospira habei. NCBI lineage: Eukaryota > Metazoa > Mollusca > Gastropoda > Semisulcospiridae > Semisulcospira > Semisulcospira habei. The sequence continues at coordinate 151,434,314 of BTPG01000007.1, forward strand.
CCTCTCGGCAGTATGTTATAGTGTGGCATCTCGGCAGTATGTCATAGTGTGGCATCTCGGCAGTATGTCATAGTGTGGCATCTCGGCAGTATGTTATAATGTGGCCTCTCGGCAGTATGTTATAATGTGGCCTCTCGGCAGTGTGTCATAGTGTGGCATCTCGGCAGTATGTCATAGTGTGGCATCTCGGCAGTATGTCATAGTGTGGCATCTCGGCAGTATGTCATAGTGTGGCCTCTCGGCAGTATGTTATAATGTGGCCTCTCGGCAGTGTGTCATAGTGTGGCATCTCGGCAGTATGTCATAGTGTGGCATCTCGGTAGTATGTCATAGTGTGGCATCTCGGCAGTATGTTATAATGTGGCCTCTCGGCAGTATGTTATAATGTGGCCTCTCGGCAGTATGTCATAGTGTGGCATCTCGGCAGTATGTCATAGTGTGGCATCTCGGCAGTATGTCATAGTGTGGCATATCGGCAGTGTGTTATAATGTGGCCTCTCGGCAGTATGTCATAGTGTGGCCTCTCGGCAGTATGTCATAGTGTGGCATCTCGGCAGTATGTTATAATGTGGCCTCTCGGCAGTATGTTATAATGTGGCCTCTCGGCAGTGTGTCATAGTGTGGCATCTCGGCAGTATGTCATAATGTGGCATCTCGGCAGTATGTCATAGTGTGGCCTCTGGGCAGTATGTCATAGTGTGGCCTCTCGGCAGTGTGTCATAGTGTGGCATCTCGGCAGTGTGTCATAGTGTGGCATCTCGGCAGTATGTTATAATGTGGCCTCTCGGCAGTGTGTCATAGTGTAGCATCTCGGCAGTGTGTCATAGTGTGATTGATTGATTGTACATTGCTTAACGTCCCGACAGCAACAAGGCTTTCTCAGGACGTGCCTGCACTGCTTGTAAAAAAAAAAAAAATTAACAGAACATTGAATGTATGTCGCCAGCCGGTCCAATACATTAAATAAACCTAACACATGGGGCCTAAATAAAGCTAAGACCATTTAGCAACACACATCCAATATCAAGAGCTACAGGCAGTGCAGACAGTAGCGAGTTTTAAAAAGGCAAATACAGGTGAATGGACAAAGGGTAGACAGAAACACATGCCCCAGAATAGAGAGAAAAAGTGTCATAGTGTGGCATCTCGGCAGTATGTTATAATGTGGCCTCTCGGCAGTATGTTATAGTGTGGCATCTCGGCAGTATGTCATAGTGTGGCATCTCGGCAGTATGTCATAGTGTTGCATCTCGGCAGTATGTTATAATGTGGCCTCTCGGCAGTATGTCCTAATGTGGCATCTCGGCAGTGTGTCATAGTGTGGCATCTCGGCAGTGTGTCATAGTGTGCCATCTCGGCAGTATGTCATAGTGTGGCATATCGGCAGTATGTTATAATGTGGCCTCTCGGCAGTGTGTCATAGTGTGGCATCTCGGCAGTATGTCATAGTGTGGTCTCTCGGCAGTATGTCATAGTGTGGCATCTCGGCAGTATGTCATAGTGTGGCTTCTCGGCAGTGTGTCATAGTGTGGCATCTCGGCAGTATGTCATAGTGTGGCATCTCGGCAGTATGTCATAGTGTGGCATCTCGGCAGTATGTCATAGTGTGGCATCTCGGCAGTATGTCATAATGTGGCATCTCGGCAGTATGTCATAATGTGGCCTCTCGGCAGTATGTCATAATGTGGCATCTCGGCAGTATGTCATAATGTGGCCTCTCGATAGTATGTCATAGTGTGGCATCTCGGCAGTATGTCATAGTGTGGCATCTCGGCAGTATGTCATAGTGTGGCATCTCGGCAGTGTGTTATAATGTGGCCTCTCGGCAGTATGTCATAGTGTGGCATCTCGGCAGTATGTTAAAATGTGGCCTCTCGGCAGTGTGTTATAATGTGGCCTCTCGGCAGTGTGTCATAGTGTGGCATCTCGGCAGTGTGTCATAGTGTGGCATCTCGGCAGTATGTTATAATGTGGCCTCTCGGCAGTATGTTATAGTGTGGCATCTCGACAGTGTGTCATAGTGTGGCCTCTCGGCAGTGTGTCATAGTGTGGTATCTCGGCAGTATGTGATAGTGTGGCATCTCGGCAGTATGTCATAGTGTGGCATCTCGGCAGTATGTCATAATGTGGCCTCTCGGCAGTATGTCATAGTGTGGCATCTCGGCAGTGTGTCATAGCGTGTCATCTCGGCAGTATGTCATAATGTGGCATCTCGGCAGTATGTCATAGTGTGGCCTCTCGGCAGTATGTCATAATATGGCATCTCGGCAGTATGTCATAGTGTGGCCTCTCGGCAGTAGGTCATAGTGTGGCATCTCGGCAGTATGTCATAGTGTGGCCTCTCGGCAGTATGTTATAATGTGGCCTCTCGGCAGTGTGTCATAGTGTGGCATCTCGGCAGTGTGTCATAGTGTGGCATCTCGGCAGTATGTCATAATGTGGCATCTCGGCAGTATGTCATAGTGTGGCCTCTCGGCAGTATGTCATAGTGTGGCATCTCGGCAGTATGTTATAATGTGGCCTCTCGGCAGTGTGTCATAGTGTGGCATCTCGGCAGTGTGTCATAGTGTGGCCTCTCGGCAGTATGTCATAGTGTGGCATCTCGGCAGTATGTTATAATGTGGCCTCTCGGCAGTGTGTCATAGTGTGGCATCTCGGCAATATGTCATAATGTGGCCTCTCGGCAGTATGTTATAATGTGGCCTCTCGGCAGTGTGTCATAGTGTGGCATCTCGGCAGTGTGTCATAGTGTGGCATCTCGGCAGTGTGTCATAGTGTGGCCTCTCGGCAGTGTGTCATAGTGTGGCATCTCGGCAGTATGTCATAGTGTGGCATCTCGGCAGTATGTCATAATGTGGCCTCTCGGCAGTGTGTCATAGTGTGGCCTCTCGGCAGTGTGTCATAGTGTGGCATCTCGGCAGTATGTCATAGTGTGGCATCTCGGCAGTATGTCATAATGTGGCCTCTCGGCAGTATGTCATAGTGTGGCCTCTCGGCAGTGTGTCATAGTGTGGCATCTCGGCATCATGTCATAGTGTGGCATCTCGGCAGTATGTCATAGCGTGGCATCTCGGCAGTATGTTATAATGTGGCCTCTTGGCAGTATGTCATAGTGTGGCATCTCGGCAGTATGTTATAATGTGGCCTCTCGGCAGTGTGTCATAATGTGGCTTATCGGCAGTGGGTCAGAGTGTGGCCTATCGGCAGTGTGTCAGAGTTTGGCCCATAGGCAGTGTGTCATAGTGTGGCCGATAGGCAGAATAATGCGTAGAGCTTCGTTACGGAACTCGGTTGGGCAAGTAAATTTCGCGTTCCGGACGCTGAAGACTGCTCCATAACTGTGTATTATTACCTGTGTGTACAGCTGGTGTATTATTACCTGTGTGTACAGCTGGTGTATCATTACCTGTGTGTACAGCTGGTGTATTATTACCTGTGTGTACAGCTGGCCACGTTCCGGACGCTCAGGACTGTGCGCGCTAACGAGACGGAGGAGGTGTCCATAGTGGATGACTTCCGGCCGCTGCAGCAACTGCACGAGCGGCGCGTGTACAGTAACGACCTGCAGGCCACACAGGGCAATTAGGTTACGCCCCCTTTTCACACACTGTTATCTGTTAGCCTCTTGCAGCATAAAACTATGAACGAAGAACCTTTCTGCCAAAACAAAAAATCCACGCGAAGCACATCACAGGAGAAACATTTTCAGCAATTCTTAAAAAAATTAAGAGTTAGCATTTTTTACAACACTCGAATGCACTAAGTACCCCATGACAAAACTGTCGTCTGCAAGCCTGCTTACAACCGTGCACATGCCCCCATTAGGCTCCCATGAACACACTAGGTCGACTAAAATTACCCAGATTTTGCTCTTTTTCACACCACCTGTCATGCCTTTTCTTGCTCAAAACGCCAAAAAAGGCAAACATTTGAAGTTTTACCTCCTAAAACTATGGCAAAAAGGGAGGAAATTTTTAAAACTATTTCTTGCGGAAAAGTTACTACATGCACCGGAAGCAATTGCCCTGTGTGGCCTGTAATGAAACAAAAAATGTTGCCAGCTGCAATCAAAACTTTATCACTGATAACCGTACCCTATAAGAAGATACACTGCCAAGTTTCAGACATAAATGACTGATGGTTTTGAAGCTGCACCAAAATTACTACCTGCACCCCTTGGTGCCCGGAGCACCATTCACTCCTGCGGCTGAATGTCAGCACCACACACGTAAAGATCCAAAAAGAAAGACTTATGTTCAAGCCAACAACCCTATATTTTGCAGACAGGCAGACACACATGTTACGCATTCAAAACAACCAGCAACAACAATTTTCAACGGTTGGTTATTTTTTGGCCATTTATTTGCTATACTACCCCCCCAAGCAGGGACCATTTTGACAGTTTTTTTCAACTTTGAACCCAACTGGACAACATAGAAAAGCCCTTGCACTGTTTAAGAAAAATCAGCAAACTGCCTAACCACAACTAGTCTGCATGAGGTGTCATTTCTTTTATTCCTTCCTTCCAGCTTTAAACAAGGCTGAAGATACTGAAGGCAACTGAAGCCATGTTCCGCATTTTTTCTGAAAATGAATCACCAGCCAACATGCTTTTTCTTGCAAACGGCTACAAATCCTTGTACCAGCCAACTCAAGGGACCAAGGTGCTTCTCTGACTTTGACTACTTTGCATGGCAAAGCAGCAGAATGCTTTAAATAGTATAAAATGCTTGAAAAAGTAGCAAAAATTTGACATGAACGCCTGCGCGCATTGGGGGGGGGGGGGAGGGGGAGGTGGGGGGGGGGAGGGGGAGGTGGAGGGGGGGGGTAATGGGGGGGGGGTTAATGCTTTGGGTTAGTATTATTAGGGCAAGCATAGTAGAGTTAGGATTAGGGTTAACATAGTAGTTTTAGGATCTGGGTTAACATAGTAAGGTTAGGCTTACCATGACTGAAGGTTGGGGGTGAGGGATATTAGGGGGGGGGGGGAGGGGGGCACGGGGGCAAGAAGGTGGTGTTGGGGTTGGGGGGGGGGGGTGGGTGGTTGGAAATGTGTGGAATCGATTTTTTTAGGCATAATAGATATGCTCAGGATACAGCAGGATGATTTGTGTTTGAAAAAGGTAAAGAGATTTCTCACACACTAACTTTTATGACAATCGTGCCGTTTCACCGCACAACACCATCTAAACCGACTTCAGAAACCAGTCAAAACAACATGTTTTGGTGTCACCACACTGAGGTTTGCAGTTTACAGCATGTTTTCACTAAGATGAATCTCACAAAGACTCAAATACACTGTGCAGGATAAACGGGTATGTTTGAATGCAGTCAAAACAAAAGCAAAAGATCGGCCAACCGACAACCATCAAATTTAACTAAATTTGATCTAGATCACACCGTAATGACTGTTGCCTTGTCAGAAGTGTTTTGGAATAACTACTATGGCAGAAAATGTGAGCTGGGATTGTTCCTGTATGTTTTTTTTAGCCTTTTCTTTCCATTTCGCACAAATATGCACCATTTTGCCACTATAATCCTTATACAGCTAAATAAAGCTATCTGTATGGCATCAAAAGTGCCAACATGGCCTAAAAACACCTGATATCGGCATAAAAAGCAAAAAATGTCGATTTTTTTGGCACAATCTCCTTCCAAACGCCAATAGTAGAAAAATTCACTCTGCCTTTACAGGCCACACAGGGCAATTAGGTTACGCCCCCTTTTCACACACTGTTATCTGTTAGCCTCTTGCAGCATAAAACTGTGAACGAAGAACCTTTCTGCCAAAACAAAAAATCCACGCGAAGCACATCACAGGAGAAACATTTTCAGCAATTCTTAAAAAAATTAAGAGTTAGCATTTTTTACAACACTCGAATGCACTAAGTACCCCATGACAAAACTGTCGTCTGCAAGCCTGCTTACAACCGTGCACATGCCCCCATTAGGCGCCCATGAACACACTAGGTCGACTAAAATTACCCAGATTTTGCTCTTTTTCACACCACCTGTCATGCCTTTTCTTGCTCAAAACGCCAAAAAAGGCACATTTGAAGTTTTACCTCCTAAAACGATGGCAAAAAGGGAGGAAATTTTTAAAACTATTTCTTGCGGAAAAGTTACTACATGCACCGGAAGCAATTGCCCTGTGTGGCCTGCAGGCTGCTTGCTACCTCGCGCAGTCGCACCTGGCGCAGGATCATGGGGATGCGGTGGAGCAGGCAATCACGTGCAGCACGGGAACTGACACTCGTGACCCGATCAACATGGCCGTCCTGGGCGCCACTCTGGTCACGGTGATGCTCCTCTAGCCTAATGACGTGCATTCCCTCGTCGGCATCATCGCCAAAGCCGCACTGACAGATGGCAGCACGTTCCACACTCACTCGGCTCACTGCGGACACCACCAAGTCCCCGCGTGACGGCTCACTCCCGACACCACCAAGTCCCCGCGTGACGGCTCACTGCCGACACCACCAAGTCCCCGCGTGACGGCTCACTGCCGACACCACCAAGTCCCCGCGTAACGGCTCACTCCCGACACCACCAAGTCCCCGCGTAACGGCTCACTCCCGACACCACCAAGTCCCCGCGTAACGGCTCACTCCCGACACCACCAAGTCCCCGCATAACGGCTCACTCCCGACACCACCAAGTCCCCGCGTAACGGCTCACTCCCGACACCACCAAGTCCCCGCGTAACGGCTCACTCCCGACACCACCAAGTCCCCGCGTAACGGCTCACTCCCGACACCACCAAGTCCCCGCGTAACGGCTCACTCCCGACACCACCAAGTCCCCGCGTAACGGCTCACTCCCGACACCACCAAGTCCCCGCGTAACGGCTCACTCCCGACACCACCAAGTCCCCGCGTGACGGCTCACTGCGGACACCACCAAGTCCCCGCGTGACGGCTCACTGCGGACACCACCAAGTCCCCGCGTGACGGCTCACTGCGGACACCACCAAGTCCCCGCGTGACGGCTCACTGCGGACACCACCAAGTCCCCGCGTGACGGCGGTCAGGAGTTAGGTTTGGTTGCAACGAACGGCTCCCAACAACGATAGATAGCGAAGCCACGGCGGCTAACTAGTGTGAGCCATAGGCACAGACAACACTCCAAACATCTTCAAGAGGCATAGATCCTTTTGATACCTCTGTGCTCATGATGATCTATGCCTCTTGGAGATGTTTGGAGCCTTGTCTACGCGTTGTCTCGTTGATTGTCGGTAGTCGTTGGTTGCAAATATCTCAGGTCTGATCTAGTCTGGTCTGGTCTGATCTTGTTTGGTTTGATCTAGTCTGGTCTGGTCTGATCTAGTCTGGTCTGATTTAGTCTGATCTAGTCTGGTTTGATCTGGTCTGATCTGATCCAATCGGGTCTGATCGGGTCTGATCCAGTCTGATCTGAACTAGTCTGGTCCTGATCTGATCTGGTCCAGTCTGATCTATTCTTTTTTCTAGTCTGGTCTGATCTAGTCTGGTCTGGTCTGGTTTGATCCAGTCTGGTCTGATCCAGTCTATCTAATGCGGTCTGATCTAGTCTGGTCTGATATAGTCTTATTTGGTCTGATCCTGTTTGATCTAGTCTGGTCTGATCTAGTCTGAATCAGTCTGATCTAATCCGGTCTGGTCTGATCCAGTCTCTGATTTGATCTAGTCTGGTCTGATCCGGTCTGGTTTTGTGTGGGTCTGATCTGATGTAACACTCGAAGAGACATCGCTGTTCACCTCTCCAACACCGCCGTGTGGTCTTCAGTTTGAGTGGGCGTGCATGCGTGGGAACAATAAAGTCTGTGTTGTCTTGTGTTGGTGTCGTGTCGTGTCACGCGTGTCTTGTCTTGTCGTGTCATGTCGTGTCACGCGTGTCTTGTCGTGTCGTGTCGTGTCAAACGTGTCGTGTCGTGTCGTGTTGACAACGTTTACTCTGTCCCATTCAAAAATCATAGGTAGAGATCTTCCTAGCCTGGACTCACTGTACCAGCAGCGTCTCTTACGTAGAGCACGTCTTATCTGCAGTGATTCCACCCACCCCGGCAATGAGCTTTTCCAAATTTTACCATCAGGGCGCAGGTACAGGTCCATCAGTACCAGGATCAGCAGATTCCGCAACAGTTTTTTCCCTCTTGCTGTTCACGCTCTCTCTGATCAACCGGACTAATTGGAGAGAGCGCGAGTGGCGAGGGAGAATGATTGTGTACAGTCAGTTTTTAACTGAATCAGATGTTTCTCTCTCTCTCTCTCTCTCTCTCTCTCTCTCTCTCTCTCTCTCTCTCTCTCTCTCTCTCTCTCTCTCTCTCTCTCTCTCTCTCTCTCTCTCTCTCTCTCTCTCAAGCTTGCTGAAGCGTGACATTGTACATACCGCTACTGTGTCTCTCAAATGTACTTTGTACTGGCGCCAGTGGCGTTGTACATCACCTTAACTCATTCTACCTCAAGACAGAAATCCCCAAATGTTGCCGTTGTCCTCTGAAGACTGCATCGCAGTGCAGGACACAGATCGGCCATGATAGTTCAAGGGTGATGCCAGAATAGCTTGGCGCCCAATAGGAGCCAAGCTATTCTGGCATCACCCTTGAACTATCATGGTCGATCCTTATCTTGCTGTGGTGTGTCTGGGATAGAATGAGTCAGCCCATAGGCGCCAAGCTATTCTGGCATCACCTTTGAACTATCATGGTCGATCGTTATCTTGCTGTGGTGTGTCTGGGGTAGAATGAGTCAGCCCATAGGCGCCAAGCTATTCTGGCATCACCCTTGAACTATCATGGTCGATCTTTAGCTTGCTGTGGTGTGTCCGGGGTAGAAGGAGTTCACGTCTCCTTGTCTTCATGGTACCTCTCTACTGACGAGCACAATAAATGCAACACGTCTGGAATCATCGGAAACACCTTTCCAGATGTTTCTCTAAATGTCGTATTTGTTATGCTCGTCTGTATACATTGCGTTACTGTCGCCCCCCCTCCCCCCCCCCCATTCCCCCCCCCCCCCCCACGATCATGATTTCCTTTGTGTCTAGCCACGGCTACTGAGCATAATATCTTCCTGACTACCGGTTTTTCTTAATGGGATTGATTTTCTTCTTTTTTTCTTTATTAAAAAAAAATGTATAGCCTAACGGAAGTCCTCGGTGTAGAAAGTCCTTATGGGTAATCCTCATGCAAATTAAACTTGGTATGTTTATTGATGTCGGAACATAGGGGTCCTGTTTGTGTTTGTGTTTGTATACAGTATTGCTTATTGATGTCGGAACATAGAGGTCCTGTTTGTGTTGCTTATTGATGTCGGAACATACAGGTCCTGTTTGTGTTACTTATTGATGTCGGAACATACCGGTCCTGTTTGTGTTGCTTATTGATGTCGGAACATACAGGTCCTGTTTGTGTTGCTTATTGATGTCGGAACATACAGGTCCTGTTTGTGTTGCTTATTGATGTCGGAACATACCGGTCCTGTTTGTGTTGCTTATTGATGTCGGAACATACAGGTCCTGTTTGTGTTGCTTATTGATGTCGGAACATACCGGTCCTGTTTGTGTTGCTTATTGATGTCGGAACATACAGGTCCTGTTTGTGTTGCTTATTGATGTCGGAACATACAGGTCCTGTTTGTGTTGCTTATTGATGTCGGAACATACCGGTCCTGTTTGTGTTGCTTATTGATGTCGGAACATACAGGTCCTGTTTGTGTTGCTTATTGATGTCGGAACATACAGGTCCTGTTTGTGTTGCTTATTGATGTCGGAACATACAGGTCCTGTTTGTGTTGCTTATTGATGTCGGAACATACCGGTCCTGTTTGTGTTGCTTATTGATGTCGGAACATACAGGTCCTGTTTGTGTTGCTTATTGATGTCGGAACATACAGGTCCTGTTTGTGTTGCTTATTGATGTTGGAACATACAGGTCCTGCATGATGTCGGATTGGTTGGTTGTACATTGATGAACATCCCGACAGCAACTAGGCTTTCCCAGGACGTGCCTGCACTGCTTTTGAAAAACAAAACTCAACAGAATGTATGTCGCCAGCCAAACTAATACGCTAAATAAAGCTAAGATCATTTAGCAACGATAATAATAATAATAATTACGGCATTTATAATGCGCTTATCTTATAATAATTATAACTCTAAGCGCGCACTCACAACTCGCGCACGCATGCGCACGCTTTAGACAATGACTCACGTACCACAAATACATTACGACAGTCAGCTTGGGGTGGGGAGTGTGGTGATATAATGCTAGAATGTTTTGAGGGCGGACTGGAAGGAGGAGAGTGAGTGTTTCTGACGGAGAGAGAGTGGGAGAGTGTTCCAGGTGGATGGACCGTAGACGGAGAAGGAGCGGGGGCCGAAAGTGCTGAGTTTGGTGCGGGGGATGTGGCGGCGGAGAGGGTCGGAGGCGGAGCGGATAGAGCGGGAAGAAGTGTAGGGGTGAAGTAAGTTGGAGAGATAGGTAGGAGCGTGGTTGTTCAGGGATTTGTAGCAGAGAGACAGACTATTGTATTGGATGCTTTGGGGGATGGGGAGCCAGTGAAGGAGTTTGAGCAGGGGAGTGATGTGGTCGGATTTTTTCTTTCTGAGGACGAGGCGGGCAGCATTGTTCTGGACGCGCTGGAGAGTGAAAGAGGTGGAGTGAGAGCTACAGGCAGCGCAGACAGTAGGGAGAGTTTAAGAAAGGAAAATACAGTGAATGGACCAAGGGTAGACAGAAACACATGCCCCGGAATAGAGGGGAAAACCCACCCTGTGGGGCTGACCAGGGTGACCCTGGGAACTAAAAGTAAGTAGTTAACCCCACCCAAGTCCCCCAGGGCAGACCAGGGTGGGGGTTTTGATGTCGGAACATAAGGTAATGTTTGATGTTGGAACATACAGGTCCTGTTTGTATAATTTGTAATTAGAACCTGTAACTCATGAGCTCAGCGCGTACGGCGAACAGACAACAATTCTCTTTTGTCCCTGCTGCAATTCGTCTTATTAATGACGCCCGTGTGTGTGTGTGTGTGTGTGTGTGTGTGTGTGTGTGTGTGTGTGTGTGTGTGTGTGTGTGCCGGTGTGTGTGTGTGTGTGTGTGTGTGTGTGTGTGTGTGTGTGTGTGTGTGTGTGTGTGTGTGCCGTGTGTGTGTGATTTTATTTATTATTGCTGTGCTGTTTTAAGTACATTAGATTTTAATTGAATGGATTGTTTGTATCATTGCTGCGTGCATATTGTAATCGGTGTAAGTTTTGTGTATATTTAAGTCACTGCGCCTGTCGGACCACTTTTAATTGCCCCTATCGGGACGAATAAAGTTTATTGAATTGAATTAAATTCAGACCCGACACACCACAGCAAAACACGGATCCAGCATGATAGTTGAACGGTGGTGCCAGAATAGCTTGGCGCCCATAGGCCCCAAGCTATTCTGGCACCACCGTTGAACTATCATGCTCAGGCGATCTGTCGCTGGAATTGTAATACAGTCCTTCAGAGGGCAGCTTCAAAATCTGGGGATTTGGGTTCTTGGTGTAGAATGTGTTAAAGACAAGTTTTACATAGGACAACACCCCACACCATGCGTCATAGTCTTACCGCGCGGTGCTTTCTGGGCCGAGAATCTCATAGCGGAACACTTCAAGATGCCGCTGGCAAGCCGGCTTGATACTGCAAACACGCCGCATGGCTTACTCTGCATTAGAACCAAACACATCGCACTCCGCATAAAAGCGATACAAACATCTGATTCATCGTCACTACTGAAGAAATCCAACATCTAAATTGCTTTACAAAGCAGCGAAACTCAGCAGAATCGACGGTAAGCAACGCAGACGACAAAACAGGCTAAAGCTAGCAGAATCGCTGGTAAGCAACGCAGACGACAAAACAGGCTAAAGCTAACTGTCGTCCGCTATGTTCTATTTTTGGTGACTGGATTTATGTTGTAAAAGGTTCTATAAAACACAGAAGTGCAAAGTTCATGTACTATTATTTCTAGACAGACCTCGAGACTCCCATTCTCATAATATGGTTATTATGCTATATATTTATTTTTATTTTACTTACTTAGATGTGTGTGCATACTTAGCACAATAACTGCTAGGCATATGTATGGTTTGGTGTTTTTGAGTCTGCTTGATTGTGACGTATGTATGTTTTATGTCTTGACCTTAACATGGACGTTTGTCAATTACGCCGCAAAAATAAAAAAAAAAAACACCTAATCATTTATGCATCTGACAATAAAGTTTATCTTATCTTATTTCTAGTATCGCGACTCCCATTCTCGAACTGTTTGATTCATAGTCACCGAGAGCTTCGCTCTCGGTGACTATGAATCAAACAGTTTGAGAATGGGATTCGCGAGGTCTGTCTAGAAATGATAGTATACGAACACTGCACTTCTATTAGGCAGGTCCGTCCTTTCACAAACAGTGGGTAACATCAGTGCCGGAGAGCGATATTGCGGCTATGTTGCAACAGAGAGCACGCATAACAAAAATAAAAGCATGGGCGAATAAAGCATCATCCGGACTACAGTTGTGTGGTGCTTGTTTTGTTCTGGAAAGAAAGCTGAATTTGTAGCACCGCCGAATGTGGGGCAGGGGTAAGCGTCAAAAACAAACTTGGTCAGCCGCTGTTCGCGAGCACCCCCGCACATAGGTTGTGTTAGAAAACCCGCTTGCAAATCCAAGACAGAACGCACAGCGCTATGTTTGGTATCGTTGAAAAGATCTTTTCCTACCCTTTTTCACGGTGCCTCGCGCATGTTTGAATTCCAGTGTACCAGTTGTAGGTGAGATGGATTGTATGATCATGATAATTCCGACAAGGGCAGTGCCAGATGACGGAGCTTGGCGCCTTCAGGCGCCAAGCTCATCTGGCACTGCCCTTGAATTATCATGATCAATCCATCTCCTGCTGCAGGGTCCCCGGGGCTGATTGGGTTAACAACGGACATTTGACTAGGACCCCACACAGGCTCAACAACCAGCCCACTGCGATTGACGTCTCTCTCGCCTCACCAAACTTGTATGAGGAAAGTACTCTGGTCGGCGGGGGATGACGCTCTTGGCAGCGATCATCTTCCTTTGACCACCGTCATCAAGCTAATTGACACGTCAGTAGTGACCCATGGGGGGAAGAGTCCGAAATAGCTCAGGCGGTTAAACGTCGGAGCAGGAGAGCGAAGGGAGTCGCCGGGTCGTGGGTTCGAATCCCGTCCCGGCCCCGGTAGCTGGACTCACAATCCAGGGGAAAAACGGATTTGTTTAATAGCATCGGTTGAAAGGTCCTGGTAAATCAAAGTGGCACAGTTGGAGTGCGCCTGAGTTGATCAGTGTTCAGGTCGTACTCCATAGGCAATAGATTTCCCTGTCCCCCATAACCCGCCCGTCAGGGGCCGTTCATGATCACCTCGGTGCTGTGGACGTTAAACCCGAACTAACAAACCGATCCATGGGGCCAAAGGACAATTTGAATTTAATATTTAAGCTAACTGGACCGAATTTCAACACATAATTGACAAAAAGAAATTCAAACAGCAGAGGACGAGGATATCAATAACTTGAACCAGAACAGTAACAGATGCAGCAGAAGCCGTCTATCCCCCGATGAACAACAAAATGACTTCCTATTGAAATAAATAACGGTCATTGCTGGGACGAAAGTCCGCCACGGCATCATAGACAAAAAGTGCATTGTACAACAAATGGAAAACATCGACATCAGACGTAATCTTTACTAATATCAAAACAGCAAATATTAATTGTAACAGGCTCCTTACGGCCCTAGCCAAACTTAATTAACACAGAAAAACAATTGATTGAAGAAATTCATACAGACAGCAACTATGTACAGCCCATGTGGTGACTCCATACAGACAGCAGACCATGTGGTGACTCCATACAGACAGCAACTATGTACAGCCCATGTCGTGACCCCATACAGACAACGGCCCATGTGGTGACTTCATACAGACAGCAGCCCATGTGGTGACTCCATACAGACAGCAGCCCATGTGGTGACTTCATACAGACAGCAGCCCATGTGGTGACTCCATACAGACAGCAGCCCATGTCGTGACTCAATACAGACAGCAGCCCATGTGGTGACTCCATACAGACAGCAGCCCATGTGGTGACTCCATACAGACAACAGCCCATGTGGTGACTCCATACAGACAGCAGCCCATGTGGTGACTCCATACAGACAGCAACTATGTACAGCCCATGTCGTGACCCCATACAGACAACGGCCCATGTGGTGACTTCATACAGACAGCAGCCCATGTGGTGACTTCATACAGACAGCAGCCCATGTGGTGACTCCATACAGACAGCAGCCCATGTGGTGACTCCATACAGACAACAGCCCATGTGGTGACTTCATACAGACAGCAGCCCATGTGGTGACTTCATACAGACAGCAGCCCATGTGGTGACTCCATACAGACAACAGCCCATGTGGTGACTCCATACAGACAGCAGCCCACGTGGTGACTTCATACAGACAGCAGCCCATGTGGTGACTCCATACAGACAGCAGCCCACGTGGTGACTCCATACAGACAGCAGCCCATGTGGTGACTTCATACAGACATTAACTATGTACAGCCCGTGCGGCGGTGACTCCAAAACAGCAAATATGAATTCAAACAGGGTTATGGCCCTAACCAAACTTAATGACACAGAAAAACAATTGACTGAGGAAACGAAAGCTCCTTCAGATATTTCCACTTCACCCATCCAGCGGCCGGACGCCCTACAGCAGGAGATGGGTCGACCGTGATAATTCATGGGTAGTGCCAGATTAGCTTGGCGCCTGTCTTCGCCAAGCTAATCTGGCACTACCCTTGAATTATCATGGTCGATCCATCTCCTGCAACGGGTGTATAGTCGTTAGATGACGCCTCCAAAATTGGGGAAATACGGCCGCCGGGCTGAATGAGTTAGAGAAAAGCAAAAGTAAATAAGATTCGCCCCCGGCCCCCCGCCCCCCGCCCCTTATTGTTTATGAGGGCACAACATATGAAGCTGAGCCCGACAAGGCAGAGCTGTGGGCACTGTTTATGAGGGCACAACATATGAACTTGAGCCCGACAAGGCAGAGCTGTGGGCATTGTTTATGAGGGCAGAACATATGAACTTGACCCCGACAAGGCAGAGCTGTGGGCATTGTTTATGAGGGCACAACATATGAACTTGACCCCGACAAGGCAAAGCTGTGGGCATTGTTTATGAGGGCACAACATATGAACTTGAGCCCGACAAGGCAGATCTGTGGGCATTGTTTATGAGGGCACAACATATGAACTTGAGCCCGACAAGGCAGAGCTGTGGGCATTGTTTATGAGGGCACAACATAATATGAACTTGAGCCCGACAAGGCAGAGCTGTGGGCATTGTTTATGAGGGCACAACATATGAACTTGTGCCCGACAAGGCAGAGCTGTGGGCATTGTTTATGAGGGCACAACATATGAAGCTGAGCCCGACAAGGCAGAGCTGTGGGCATTGTTTATGAGGGCACAACATATGAAGCTGAGCCCGACAAGGCAGAGCTGTGGGCATTGTTTATGAGGGCACAACATATGAACTTGTGCCCGACAAGGCAGAGCTGTGGGCATTGTTTATGAGGGCACAACATATGAACTTGAGCCCGACAAGGCAGAGCTGTGGGCATTGTTTATGAGGGCACAACATATGAACTTGTGCCCGACAAGGCAGAGCTGTGGGCATTGTTTATGAGGGCACAACATATGAACTTGAGCCCGACAAGGCAGAGCTGTGGGCATTGTTTATGAGGGCACAACATATGAACTTGAGCCCGACAAGGCAGAGCTGTGGGCATTGTTTATGATGGCACAACATATGAAGCTGACCCCTACAAGGCAGAGCTGTGGGCATTGTTTATGAGGGCACAACATATGAAGCTGAGCCCGACAAGGCAGAGCTGTGGGCATTGTTTATGAGGGCACAACATATGAACTTGAGCCCGACAAGGCAGAGCTGTGGGCATTGTTTATGAGGGCACAACATATGAACTTGAGCCCGACAAGGTAGAGCTGTGGGCATTGTTTATGAGGGCACAACATATGAAGCTGAGCCCGACAAGGCAGAGCTGTGGGCATTGTTTATGAGGGCACAACATATGAAGCTGAGCCCGACAAGGCAGAGCTGTGGGCATTGTTTATGAGGGCACAACATATGAAGCTGACCCCGACAAGGCAGAGCTGTGGGCATTGTTTATGGGGCACAACATATGAAGCTGAGCCCGACAAGGCAGAGCTGTGGGCATTGTTTATGAGGGCACAACATATGAACTTGAGCCCGACAAGGCAGAGCTGTGGGCATTGTTTATGAGGGCACAACATATGAACTTGAGCCCGACAAGGCAGAGCTGTGGGCATTGTTTATGAGGGCACAACATATGAAGCTGACCCCGACAAGGCAGAGCTGTGGGCATTGTTTATGAGGGCACAACATATGAAGCTGAGCCCGACAAGGCAGAGCTGTGGGCATTGTTTATGAGGGCACAACATATGAACTTGAGCCCGACAAGGCAGAGCTGTGGGCATTGTTTATGAGGGCACAACATATGAACTTGAGCCCGACAAGGCAGAGCTGTGGGCATTGTTTATGAGGGCACAACATATGAACTTGAGCCCGACAAGGCAGAGCTGTGGGCATTGTTTATGAGGACACAACATATGAACTTGAGCCCGACAAGGCAGAGCTGTGGGCATTGTTTATGAGGGCACAACATATGAAGCTGAGCCCGACAAGGCAGAGCTGTGGGCATTGTTTATGGGGGCACAACATATGAAGCTGAGCCCGACAAGGCAGAGCTGTGGGCATTGTTTATGAGGGCACAACATATGAAGCTGAGCCCGACAAGGCAGAGCTGTGGGCATTGTTTATGAGGGCAGAACATATGAAGCTGAGCCCGACAAGGCAGAGCTGTGGGCATTGTTTATGAGGGCACAACATATGAAGCTGAGCCCGAGAAGGCAGAGCTGTGGGCATTGTTTATGAGGGCACAACATATGAAGCTGAGCCCGAGAAGGCAGAGCTGTGGGCAAACACTTTCGCAGAAGTCAGTTCCACTAATAAACTGCCTAATTCTATAATTAATTATAGCAAAAGAGAAATAGATAAAAAACTATAAGCCCCTCCCCCCGCCCCCCCTCCCCAGCCCCTTTACTTCCATGTATCACCCGACCGTTTTATTGGGATCGTTTAATCCTAACTATCTATGCATGTGACTCATAAACCGATATAGCCGATATAAGGGGAGTTTGACTCGCTTGGCTGCAAAGAGGTACTCCGGTCGAGGACACAAACAATCCCAATAACCACTGAACAAGTACACACGAGAAACATGACATCAATCATACCACTCTCGCATGCAAGTAGCATAACAGACATAATCAAAGGCTACTTTTGGATTTACTTCGTATATATAATGTTACATTGATTAATAACAAATGGTTTGCTCACCTCTGACGTACATAAAGGATACGACGACCCATGGTGGTCACACGGCCCATCCCAGCACCAAAGCTGGTGCCAGGAGGGAGAACAGTCCTAACATCACATTTCAGGGTCGGTGTGCTGTCTAGAGGGTGCCACACAATGTCTTGTCCGGAACGGAGCCCTCGAAACACACACTGACCATTTCTTATATACAATTTTTAGTCTCTGTTCGCACAAGGGCCCTTCACCAAGAGTTCTGTATTATTTTTACTCATTGACCTTCCCTGCCCTTGTTTGGACCCTCGTGTCACTTATACCTATACGAATTAACCTCTTTCTCACATCAGATACACGATGATTATAGGTAACCTATCTCCCACACCAGATACACGATGATCATAGGTAACCTATGTCCCACACCAGATACACGATGATTATAGGTAACCTATCTCCCACACCAGATACACGATGATTATAGGTAACCTATCTCCCACACCAGATACACGATGGTTATAGGTAACCTATCTCCCACACCAGATACACGATGATTATAGGTAACCTATCTCCCACACCAGATACACGATGATTATAGGTAACCTATCTCCCACACCAGATACACGATGATTATAGGTAACCTATCTCCCACACCAGATACACGATGATCATAGGTAACCTATCTCCCACACCAGATACACGATGATCATAGGTAACCTATCTCCCACACCAGATACACG
Source organism: Semisulcospira habei (assembly GCA_036245525.1). Lineage (NCBI taxonomy): Eukaryota > Metazoa > Mollusca > Gastropoda > Semisulcospiridae > Semisulcospira > Semisulcospira habei. Next base: position 151,452,508 of record BTPG01000007.1, read on the forward strand.
ATGATTATAGGTAACCTATCTCCCACACCAGATACACGATGATTATAGGTAACCTATCTCCCACACCAGATACACGATGATTATAGGTAATCTATCTCCCACACCAGATACACGATGATTATAGGTAACCTATCTCCCACACCAGATACACGATGATTATAGGTAACCTATCTCCCACACCAGATACACGATGATTATAGGTAACCTATCTCCCACACCAGATACACGATGATTATAGGTAACCTATCTCCCACACCAGATACACGATGATTATAGGTAACCTATCTCCCACACCAGATACACGATGATTATAGGTAACCTATCTCCCACACCAGATACACGATGATTATAGGTAACCTATCTCCCACACCAGATACACGATGATTATAGGTAACCTATGTCCCACACCAGATACACGATGATTATAGGTAACCTATGTCCCACACCAGATACACGATGATTATAGGTAACCTATCTCCCACACCAGATACACGATGATTATAGGTAACCTATCTCCCACACCAGATACACGATGATTATAGGTAACCTATCTCCCACACCAGATACACGATGATTATAGGTAACCTATCTCCCACACCAGATACACGATGATCATAGGTAACCTATCTCCCACACCAGATACACGATGATCATAGGTAACCTATCTCCCACACCAGATACACGATGATCATAGGTAACCTATCTCCCACACCAGATACACGATGATCATAGGTAACCTATCTCCCACACCAGATACACGATGATCATAGGTAACCTATCTCCCACACCAGATACACGATGATCATAGGTAACCTATCTCCCACACCAGATACACTATGATCATAGGTAACCTATCTCCCACACCAGATACACGATGATTATAGGTAACCTATCTCCCACACCAGATACACGATGATTATAGATAACCTATCTCCCACACCAGATACACGATGATTATAGGTAACCTATCTCCCACACCAGATACACGATGATTATAGGTAACCTATCTCCCACACCAGATACACGATGATTATAGGTAACCTATCTCCCAAACTTGGTCTCACACCAGATACACGATGATTATAGGTAACCTATCTCCCACACTTGGTCTAACACCAGATACACGATGATTATAGGTAACCTATCTCTACACTTGGTCTCACACCAGATACACGATGATTATAGGTAACCTATCTCCCACACTTGGTCTCACACCAGATACACGATGATTATAGGTAACCTGTCTCCCACACTTGGTCTCACACCAGATACACGATGATTATAGGTAACCTATCTCCCACACTTGGTCTCACACCAGATACACGATGATTATAGGTAACCTATCTCCCACACTTGGTCTCACACCAGATACACGATGATTATAGGTAACCTATCTCCCACACTTGGTCTCACACCAGATACACGATGATTATAGGTAACCTATCTCCCACACTTGGTCTCACACCAGATACACGATGATTATAGGTCACCTATCTCCCACACTTGGTCTCACATTGACTCAAATACTGTCTCCTTTAAATCTTCCTATCTCAGGGACAGAACACAGAAAGTACTGCTAAATGGCAAGTATTCCTCTGATGGTTTAGTAACTTGCGGTGTTCCACAGGGGTCTATTCTAGGGCCCTTATTATTTAATCTTTTTATTAATGATCTGCCACTGTGCATATCTCATTTAGACGCAAACTGCGATCTGTTCGCAGATGACACGACCATACACACATCTGATAAAGATATCACAACCATTAATAAGGTACTCCAACAAAGTCTTGATGAAGTAGCAGGCTGGTGCAGTGATAATCACATGATTATTAGTATTCCAAAAACAAAGAGCATGTTAGTTACTACACGTCAGAAACACCAGCATGGCCTACCACCTTTCACACTTTCATTAGATAGACAGCTTGTTGAACAAGTAACTAGGCATCGCTTATTAGGCGTTATAGTGGACAACCAATTAAGCTGGGAGCCGCATACTGACTCAATATGCAAAACAATCTCCAAAAATCTGTTCCTGTTATCAAAACTACGCCATATAGTTAATACTGATATCCGTAAACTCTTTTTCCATGCGCATATCAAAACGCATTGTGACTACAGTTCTACCGTCTGGGATGGATGCAGCGAAGTTCACATGAAAAAAAGTTAATTCCTTGTATCGTCGGGGCATTAAATTAATACTTCCCAGTCCTACTTCGACTGATGAAAAATTAAAATCTCTCAAGTTACTAACATTGAAGAAACAGTTTGAATTTAATCGCTGTGTTCTACTGCACAAGATCATGCACGGAAAAGCCCCACCCTATCTAAAAACTCTATTTTCCGACAATAATAGGAAAAACACGAGAAATAGTTCGATCCACCTTCCAAAAATTAGATTAGACATCTGTAAAACCAGTTTGTCTTTTTCAGGCGCTAAAGCGTGGAATATGTTACCTCCACACCTGAAATCAATTTGTAAGATTAGCGTCTTCAAATAATAATAATAATAATTACGGTATTCATAATGCGCTTATCTTTTAATAATTATAACTCTAAGCGCGCACTCACAACTCGCGCACGCATGCGCACGCTTTAGACAACGACTCACGTACAACAAATGGTGAAATATATTGCGACAGTCAGCTTTTGTGGGGAGTGTGGTGATATAGTGCTAGAACTGTTGAAAGAGGTGAGTTTTGAGGGCGGACTGAAAGGAGGAGAGAGAGTCTTTCTGACGGAGAGAGAGTGGAAGAGTGTTCCAGGTGGATGGACCATAAACTGAGAAGGCGCGGGGGCCGAAAGTGCTGAGTTTGGTGCGGGGGATGTGGAGACGGAGAGGGTCGGAGAGGGAGCGGGAAGGAGTGTAGGGGTTAAGTAAGTTGGAGAGATAGGCAGGAGCGCAGTTGTTCAGGGATTTGTAGCAGAGAGACAGAATCTTGTATTGGATGCGTTGTGGGATGGGAAGCCAGTGAAGAAGTTTGAGCAGGGGTGTGATGTGGTCGGATATTTTCTTTCTGAGGACGAGGCGGGCAGCATTGTTCTGGACGCGCTGGAGAGTGGAAGTGGTAGAGTGAGGGAGGCCGGAAAGGAGAGAGTTGCAGTAGTCGATGCGAGATAGAATGAGAGAGACAGCAAGTTTGGTGGCAGCTTTGGTGGTGAGGTATTTTCTGATCTGACTGATGCGGCGGAGGTGAAAGTAGCATGCCTGGGCAGTGGCGGAGACGAAGTTGGTCATGGTAAGAGAGGAATCAAGAATAACGCCAAGGTTTTTGGCCGAGTCACTGAGGGAGATCGGGGTGCTGTCGAGTTGAAGGTGGAGAGAGGGAGGGAGCTGGGAAAGTTTCTGGCGAGTGCTTACCAACATGGCTTCCGTTTTGTCGTCGTTCAGTTTAAGCTTGTTTGCTGTCATCCAGTTTTTCACGTCTTCATAGCAGTCAGCCGTGCGAGTCAGTAGTGACTGAGTGTTGTCGAGTTTGTCTTTGTCTAGTAGTTGTGAGTCGTCAGCGTAGATGTGGTGGCGTATGTGGTGAGACTGTATGATGTTGGACAGGGGGGAGGTGTAGAGTGTGAAAAGGACCGGGCCCAGGACGGACCCCTGTGGTACTCCGCAGGAGAGCGTGACTGGGTTGGAGGAGACGCCGTCAATGGTGACGGACTGCTGTCTGTCGGAGAGGTAGGAGAGAAACCAGGAGTGAGCAGAGTCGGTGATGCCAAAGGAGTGACGAAGGCGGTGGAGGAGGATAGAGTGGTCTATGGTGTCGAAGGCGGCAGAAAGGTCGAGTAGCGTAAGAAGGGAGATGTTGCCTGAGTCGGTGGAGAGAAGCAGGTCGTTTAAGATGTGTAGAAGGGCTGTTTCAGTTCTGTGGTGTTTGCGATAGGCAGACTGGAATGGACTGAGGAGGTTGTTGTCAGCAAGGTGGAGGTTGAGCTGGTTGAGAACAACCTTCTCAAGAAGCTTGGACAGGAAAGAGAGATTGGAGACTGGGCGATAGTTTTTGAGTTCGTTTGGGTCGAGGTTGTGTTTTTTGAGGAGAAGACGGACGATGGCGGACTTGAAGATATCAGGGACTGAACCGTTCTCAAGAGATGTGTTGATGATGTCGGTAATGAAGGGCAGAAGTTTTGGAAGGCCGTCCCGGTAGAGAGAAGCTGGGAGGGGGTCTAGTTCGCAGGTTTTGAGAGGCATGGACTTTATGGTTTTGAGGACTTGTTATTGAGAGACGGGGCGGAATGACGAGAGGGGGGTGCCGGAAAACGGGGTGTCGGGAGGGCAAGGAGGGGAAGGCAGAGAGTCGAGTGTGTTGTGCAGAGTTTGAATTTTGTCGGAAAAGTAGTTGGAAAAAGCGGACGGTTTATGTAAATACCGTATAAAAAAAATCATGCGATTATTAATGAGAAGATTGTTTTTTTCATTAAAAAAAGATTCAATTGATTAAAGATTAACCCATATGATTCGTGAAATTAATCCTCAATGAGTGAAAATATATGTTTTCAAAAAATATTTAATTATTACTCAAAATGTTCTAGAGGTACAATGCTGGTTAACGAACTCATTCAGTATCTCCCTTTTATCTAGCTATACGCAAAATATCTAGTAAAAAAAAATAAGAAAAATTACGGACTCCAGTGAAGATCAACCGGTTTTTGTGAAACGGCCATTTTCTTGATCAATGAGCATCTTCATAAAAAAAAAAACGAACAAAAGGTCCCGAGATAATTCTTTTGGGACAATATCCTAAAATTTCAAGCTTTTCCGTCTTTAAATGCGGGCTATAGTTGCTGTCACATACACGCATACACACACACACACACACACACACACACACACAATCACACACACACACACACACAATCACACACACACACACACACACACACACGCACGCACGCACGCACGCACGCACGCACACACACACACACACACACACACACACACACACACACACACACACACACACGGCGCCTGGCGCCAAAAAGACGTTGTCTAGCAAGATTTGCGTAGCTAGACGTGATGTCATTTTTATCGTGTTACTTCTTTGCCAGAATTTCTGCGCCGCACGCCAAAAACGTAATGTGCATGCTCCGGAATGCGCTCCGACCCAGCCCCTTTTCAAAGTCTACCGTATTATTTAAATACGGTAGACAAAAACATAAAATGTTAGTAATATACTGACACTGGCATGCACTATTCTTGAAAAAAAAGCAAGAATGGCAAAGCCCATAAGGCTCACGTGCATGACCAATCAACGTAATTAATCTAACCTTTTTGACTGTGACCTTTCCAACAGGTCACTGAAATAAGCAAGTGTTCAAGTGTTGTAACTTAAGGAAAAGGTTAGCTTTTGTACCTGCGAAATCAATGTTTTCTAAAAATGTACGTGTTTTTCACTTTTGTCAACCTCCCATGACCCTTGAACTTTGTGAGTAGTGAACCAAATTAGTAAGGATAGAAAATTCAGCTTCCTTTCTGCTAAATTTGGTTGAAAAGTTTTGTAAAAATCCTGACAAAAACTAAAATTATACAAAAAAGACATTTTTCACATCATTTGCTGATCTCTTGCGACCCTTGACCTTTCCGACGGTTCGTCCAAATAAGCATGCATAGGAAGGTCTTACCATCAGGTACCTCTGTACCAGGTTTGGGATGGAAGTTGCAAATAGTATTTGAGAAGGAAAAAACAAATTGGTAAATCATGACTATTTGTGACCTACTTCATGATCTCTTATGACCCTTGACCTTTCCGCGGGGTCATCCACATTGGTATCCACAGGAGGGTCTTAACATAAGGTATATCTCTACCATGTTTGGGTTTCAAGTTGTGGATAGTATTTGAGAAAACATAAATTTTGTCAAAATATTGCTATGTTTTACCTATTTTCTGATCCCCTGTGACCTTGCTCTTCGAGAGAGGTCACTCAAATTGATATGTTTAGCAAAGTGTTGCCACAAAGTATCCGTGGGCCAAGTTTGAAGACTGTGGCTTGAATAATCTCCAAGAAAATAACAACGTTAAAGTTTACCCCGGACGGATGGCGGCGGAGGGACGCTGGACAGACGACCACTGGCCCAGAACATAGACTCACTTTTGCTTCGCACGTGAGACAAAAATGGAAAGGGATCTATAATCACCGTAATAGCACGGAGCAGGTTGAGACAGCCCGGGGTAAGATGAGACACTGTCTCAACCTGCCCCAAAGCAGGTAGCCTCAAAAAACCTCGCAGTAATAATAATAATAATAATAATAATAATAATAATCATCATCATCATTTATATGGCGCCTAACCTCAGGGGAATCCACTGGCCAGAGAAGATCAGCAACATCAGACTCTGGGAGAGAACAGAACAGATAACAGCAGAAAATGAAATTGGGCGAAGAAGATGGGGATGGATTGGTCACAGTCTGAGAAAGCCAGTTTCCAGAATCGTGTCGTCCTCACCACCCTGCTGTATGGTTCCGAGTCCTGGGCCCTCTACCGCAGCCAACTACGACTCCTCGAACGCTTCCACCAGCGCTGCCTGCGTACCATCCTTGGCATTCACTGGAGTGACTATGTCACCAACGTCGAGGTCCTTGAACAGGCGGAAACTATGAGCATCGAGGCTTTGTTGCTGCGGACACAGCTTCGCTGGGCGTGGCACGTCTCCAGGATGGAGGATCATCGCCTACCCAAGATCACCCTGTTTGGCGAGCTCGCCACTGGACACAGAGGGGCACCAAAGAAGAGATACAAAGACGGTCTCAAGAAGTCACTTAGTGCCTGCCAAATCGACCACCGCCAGTGGTCTTCACTTGCTGCGGACCGTGACACCTGGCGCTCCACCATCTACAAGGCAGCCGTCTCCTTTGACGACTCTCGCAGAGCTAGCCTTAAAGACAAGCGGCTCAGAAGAAAAAACAGAGATGCCGCAACTCAGAACTCTGGCCAGACCTCCCTCTGCAGCCACTGCGGTCGAACCTGCCTACTCCGGATTGGGTTCCGCAGTCACGAGCATGCCTGCATACGTCATGGACAATCCCTATAGAATCTTCGTTTGCGAAGTCAAGCCAAGAGATATTCCTTTGACGTCAGTCATGTTTGTCGTGATCCCGTCGGAAAATATCTTCTTTATTTCTTTTACAAAAATAGTGGAAGAATGAAAACAAATACGTTACTGGTAGCAGGGGCTTGCTGCACGGACCCTTGTAGGCCTTCGGGAGGTCAAAGGAACCAGTGTACCCCTCAGTACTTCGGCCTTTGGGGTACAATGTTTTCTTTGACCTCTATCAGGCCTCCAAGGGTCCGTGTAGCAAACCTCTGCGACCAATAACTTATACTGTTTAAGCGGAATTATTTAACAAAAGGGCAAACAGGACACGCACTTTGATGTCACTGTAATGAAGAAAGCAATTCAGAAATCACTAGGAATTAACTGTATTAGAATCATTTGATAAATTTGTTCAAAGCGCTTGTTCATCATCATTGAATATTATTAAAATCACTGTGCGTAGAGATGAATTGTCCACGGGACTTTTCTCAAACGCACTTCACTATTAATAAATCCGCTCACAACGTCCGCAACAAAAACTGGCTGGCAGGCCACTTTTTACGATTCTCTCCTTTCTGCCAGAGGGCTCCGCACTGATAATTCAAGGGTAGTGCCAGATGGCACTACCCTTGAATTATCATGCAATAACCAATGCACACACACGCTTCTCATCAGACGGAAGAACGATTACAGTGTGCGCGTTTGACACGTCGTTTCTTCTTGAACATGTTGTTTGTCGCTACGAGATAATCAAGCTGAAGCGAATCCCCGCCTTAGTCGCCATGCATCGTCTTATCTTACAACACCATTTTGATTCACCTTCATGTCGATACATGACGTGGTTTTCCGCGTCATGATTTCCCTAGATACCGACCTCATTGGTTGCACGTCATTAGGGAACGTTCTAGTTGGGGCGTTCGTGCGTTACAAGTCATGTAATAGCCAGACCAAATACAGGTTGACTTGATCCTCTACGGCAAGCGCTGTGTCCCTGTAGATAACAGAGAACGTCCCACGAAAAAACTAACAGACTTACGGTCCGATGGACTACATCACGGCTCTTCTGGTCATGTCTTGTTTACTGTGGCCAGAGGCGCTGTGTGGCACGGGGGCAAGTATGTATCTATAATATAATAATAATAATAATAATAATAATAATAATAATAATAATAATAATAATAATAATAATAATAATAATAATAAGAAGAAGAAGAAGAAGAAGAAGAATACATGGTATTTACATAGCGCATTTCTCATTTGTAATATAACTCAATGCTCTCTCTCTCTCTCTCTCTCTCTCTCTCTCTCTCTCTCTCTCTCTCTCTCTCTCTCTCTCTCTCTCTCTCTCTCTCTCTCTCTCTCCTGTTTGCTTTAGGATTTAAACTATTTGGTTGAAATTTTATAGTTGATAACCTTTCATGATTTGTGATCATCTTTAGGTTTACCGATGTAAATTTAACTTATGCACGTGTGTGTGTGTGTGTGTGTGTGTGTGTGTGTGTGTGTGTGTGTGTTTAGACACGGGGCAGGGTGAGACACCCCCCAGATAAGGCGTTTAATGTTATAATTCAGCTCAGCCGTTCTTTTTCTGCTGTTTATATTTCCCAAACCTGATCTACAACATCAACCAAGTTTTAGCGGGAATGATCACTGGCTGCCTGTATCTCAAAGAATTGTGTACAAGGTTTCTGTCATTTGTTACAATGTTATTACCGGTTCTGCTGCTCCCCCATATTTGTCTGGCCTGGTTCATATTTACACGCCTTCACGCTCCCTCCGTTCTGCATCAGACCCGCGTATTTTGTTGTACCTACCTAAAAATAGGAACAACTTGAAATGGGGTTGGTCGGAGCGCATTCAGGAGCATGCACAAGACGTTTTTGGCGTGCGGGGCATAAATTCTGGCAAAGAAGTAACAAGATAAAAATGACGTCACGTCTAGCCACGCAAACCTTGCTGGAGAACGTCTTTGTGGCTCCAAGCGCCGTGTGTGTGTACGCGCGCGCACGCCTGTGTGTGTGTGTGTGTGTGTGTGTGTGTTTGTGTGTCTACGTGTGTGTGTGTGTGTGTGTGTGTGTGTGTGTGTGTGTGCGTGCGGGTGTGTGTGTGTGTGCGTGTGTGTGTGTGTGTGTGTGTGTGTGCGTGCGGGTGTGTGTGTGTGTGTGTGTGTGTGTGTGTGTGTGTGTGTGTGTGTGTGACAGCGACTAGAGCCCGCGTTTGAGGACGGACAAGCATGAAAGTTTAGGATATTGTCCCTAAAAGAGTTATCTAGGATCCTTTTTTTTAAAAAGATTTTCTGATTAAGATGCGCATTGGCGAGAAAATGGCCGTTTTACAAAAACCGGTTGATCCATAATGTTGTCCATAATTGTTCTTATTTTTACAAGATATTTTGCATATAGCTAGATAAAAGAGAGGCATTGAATGAGTTCGTTAATCAGCATTGTACCTCTAGAACCGTTTGAGTGATAATTAAATATGTGTTGAAAAAATAAATATTTTCACGTGCGTAGGTATGTATGTGCATATGAGCGCCAAATGTACGTTCAGCAGCGAGGTTAGCGTAACTAGACAAGACGTAATTTTTATCTTGTTTCTTCAGTTGTTAGAAGTTTAGCCTGCCCGCCTTTGACATCATGGACATGCTATTAAATTCGCCCCATGGCCCACCGCAACCCGTCCGAAAAAGGCCCTTCTATAAATAGAAGGGACTTAAAAATCAAAGTATCAAAATCAAATAAGTCAGCAAGTCATAGAGTGCAAATCGACACAGATGAAAAAATATAAACATGTAAATCAACGCCCAAGAAAACATCACGGTAGATAATGTACTAGTATAGCGTATGCGCGGCCAAACAAAGTATGAGTAAGCAATAAATCGAATATCAATACTAAATAATAGAACAGCCTCAAAAGAGCCTGCAATAAGGAACATTATACTTCTCTTCTTGGCTTGACTTCGCGAACGAAGATTTTATAGGAGTTGACCACGATGCCTGCAGGCTTGTTCGTGGCTGCGGAGGCCAATCCAAGACAGGCAGGTTCGACCGCAGTGGCTGCAGGGGAAGGTATGGCCAGGGTTCTGAGTTGCGGCATCTCTGTTTTTTCTCCTGAGCCGCTTGTCCTTAAGGCTAGCTCTGTGAGAGTCCTCAAAGGAGACAGCTGCCTTGTAAATGGTGGAGCGCCAGGTGTCACGGTCCGCAGCACGGGAAGACCACTGGTGGTGGTCGATTTGGCAGGCACTAAGTGACTTCTTGAGACAGTCTTTGTATCTCTTCTTTGGTGCCCCTCTGTCACGGTGTCCAGTAGCAAGCTCGCCGAACAGTGTGATCTTTGGTAGGCGATGATCCTCCATCCTGGAGACATGCCCCGCCCAGCGGAGCTGTGTCCGCAGCAGCAAAGCCTCGATGCTCACAGTTTCAGCCTGTTCAAGGACCTCAACGTTGGTGACATAGTCACTCCAGTGAATGCCCAGGATGGTACGCAGGCAGCGCTGGTGAAAGCGTTCGAGGAGTCATAGTTGGCTGCGGTAGAGGGCCCAGGACTCGGAACCATACAGCAGGGTGGTGAGGACCACAGCTCTGTACACGCTGATCTTGGTGCCTGTTTTCAGCTGTTGATTGTGCCACACCCGCTTGAAAAGTCGCCCGAAAGCGCTGTTCGCTTTTGCCAGCCTGCTGTCAAGCTCCTTGTCCAGCTTGGCGTCCGACGTGATAATGCAGCCAAGGTAGGTAAACTGGTGCACTGACTTTAGTTCAGACTCGCCAATGGTGATGTGAGGAGGGCAATACACTGTCTTGGGTGCCGGCTGATGGAGGACCTCTGTCTTTTTCAGACTGACCTCGAGTCCAAAGAGCTGTGCAGCATCTGCGAAGCAAGACGTGATGCGCTGCAGGGCTCTCTCTCTGTGTGCATCATCAGCAAAAAAGCAGCTCACGAATCAGTTGGTCTAGGGTTTTCGTGTGGGCCTGCAGTCGTCTGAGGTTGAACAGGCTGCCATCGAGACGATACCTGATGTACACTGCATCGTCATCATCGAGGTCCACTGTGGCCTGCTTCAACATCATGCTAAAAAAAGATGGTGAAGAGGGTCGGTGCCAGCACGCAGCCCTGCTTTACGCCGTTGAGAATAGGGAATGGTTCTGAGAGGTCATTGTTGAGTCTGACCTGGCCTTGCTGGTCCTCGTGTAGCTGGACAATCATGTTGAGGAACTTTGGGGGGCAGCCAAGTCGCTCCAGGATCTGCCACATGCCTTGCCTGCTCACAGTGTCGAACGCTTTTGTTAGGTCGACAAATGTTACGTACAGCCCTTTGTTCTGCTCGCGGCACTTCTCCTGTAGCTGTCTCAGCACAAAGACCATATCGGTGGTGCTCCTGTTTGCTCTGAAGCCACACTGGCCCTCTGGGAGTTGGTCTTCAGCGATGGCAGGTACCAGTCGATTCAGGAGCAGCCTTGCAAGGATTTTCCCAGCAATGGACAGCAGGGTAATTCCCCGATAGTTGGAACAGTCAGACTTCTCGCCTTTGTTCTTGTACAGGGTGATAACGACTGCATCACGGAGATCTTTTGGTAGTGTTCCTTCCTCCCAGCAGCAGAGAAAGAGGTCATGGAGCTTGTTGTGCAGTGCTGTGCCTCCATGTTTCCAGATCTCTGGCGGTATTCAAATGGGTTTGGTACTTTAACTTGGAATAAATCTTGTTCATTTACAGCTATATCGAGCTGATTTAGTTGAATTATTTTCTGTTCATAAGTAGGTGCAACATTGTATTTTGCATCCACGTTAATTGAAATGCGTTTGTTGTGGTAATGGATGGTGATTTAAATTCCATCCTTCTTTTTTATGAGATAATAAAAATGTTTATTACCTTAACAAATCTTGACACAAGCAAACCAGTGTGGTTAGCTAATGGGATTGATAATCGAGATGGTAGCAAGGTTGTAGCTATCCATGAAATGTTCTACACAGTAAAATGGTTTAATGTAGATGATGACATAAATTATAAAGTAATTTTTGGTGGTGTGTCTGAAGCTTTACCACCTGGGTATTATGACTTTTGTACTATAGCTGAATGGTTTCAAAGTAAATTTATTATTACTTACTTACTTACTTACGCCTGTCACCCCTACCCGGGTATAGGCCGTCGACGAGAGACCTCCAGCAACTCCTGTCCTGTGCTTCTCCTTCGATTCTACTCCAGGTGGTTCCCAGTCTCTTGATGTCAGCTTGGAGGTCTCGACGCCAGGAGTTTCTCGGCCTACCTCTTTTCCTCTTTCCCTGGGGGTTCCATGACAATGCCTGCCTAGTGATACTGGAAGCTGGCTTTCTCAGGCTGTGACCGATCCATCCCCATCTTCTTCGCCCAATTTCATTGTCTGCTGTTATCTGCTCTGTTCTGTCCCAGAGTCTGACGTTGCTGATCTTCTCTACTAGGCACCGCACAAAAGCAACCATCCAAAGATTTATTAGCATTCAATCCCATAAACAGCCATACGCAATGACAACACTCTCATACATACGCTATACCAGCTTAGTTACCTCATTCTACCCCATCACCGAAATCCCCGAATGTTGCCGTTGTCCACTGAAGTCTACATTAGCAGTGCAGGACACAGATCGACCATGATAGTTCAAGGGTGATGCCAGAATAGCTTGGCGCCCATAGGCGCCAAGCTTTTCTGGCATCACCCTTGAACTATCATGGTCGATCCTTATCTTGCTGTGGTGTGTCCGGGGTAGAATGAGTCAGCTCATAGGCGCAAAGCTATTCGGGCATCACCCTTGAACTATCATGGTCGATCCTTATCTTGCTGTGGTGTGTCTGGGGTAGAATGAGTCAGCTCATAGGCGCCAAGCTATTGTGGCATCACCCTTGAACTATCATGGTCGATTCTTATCTTGCTGTGGTGTGTCTGGGGTAGAATGAGTCAGCCCATAGGCGCCAAGCTATTCTGGCATCACCCTTGAACTATCATGGTCGATCCTTATCTTGCTGTGGTGTGTCTGAGGTAGAATGAGTTACACTCTCAGGCAACCTTGGGTACAGAGGGATATGGAGTGGCATCCACACGCTCATACACACTAGCGCGACTCACTCACTCACATACATCCGCACATATTGACAACACAAACACAAAACAACAAGGGTTTGAACTACTATTGGATAGGGAAGCAGAGTGCACATGTCACCCAGGTGGCATGTGGAAGGCGTCATTATCCTATGCGGCTAACCTGTCAGCTATCTATCTATCTATCTATCTATCTATCTATCTATCTATCTATCTATCTATCTATCTATCTATCTATCTATCTATCTATCTATCTATCTATCTATCTATCTATCTATCTATCTATCTATCCATCCATCCATCCATCCATCCATCCATCCATCCATCCATCCATCCATCCATCCATCCATCCATCCATCCATCCATCCATCCATCCATCCATTCATCCATCCATCCATCCATCCAACCATCCATTCATCTATCTATATCCCGTAGTCTTGCCGACCGTTGGGAAGCCACTGATGACTTGGCAAGCAGCTCCCTCCATTCCTCTTTGTTCTCTGCCATTCTTAGCGTATCGCCCAGCCTCAGTCCTGTCCACTCTGAGATATTGTCCTCCCATCTTTTCCTCTGTCTTCCTCTCCTTCGTCCTCCTTGCACAGTGCCTTGCAGGACTGTTTTGGCAAGCCCTGCTGAACGCGTGACATGCCCATACCACTTCAGTTTGCGTTTTTTTCATAATGACTAATAGGTCTTAATAGGGCCCGATGGCTTGCCTGATTCTGCTTCCCACTGTCAGCTAGCCTTCATCATCAAAAAGCTATAGAGCATATCAGTCCTGGTAAGTTCATAGTATGTGCATGCGTAGTTAGTAAGACAATGTGAGAACATCCTCACAGAAACAGAAAGAGAAGGGGGATCTCATGCACCATAATAACTTACTGGCCCACAGAAGTGCAGAGTGTTGATCTGCGATCCCGGACCACGTGACACTAGGCCGCGGGATGCAAAATCACAGACCAGCACCACAAAGTTCTCACAGGACCTGGTGGTCGGAGTGCACTCATCTGCAATTCCGGACCCCACGACAGCAGGCCGTAAGATCCCGGTCGGATCGCAGATCAGCACAACGTCAAAGTAACTATTCTGGTATTCTGGTGGGCAAGCTCATGTGGTCATCTGCGATTCCGGACCGAACGACTCTAGGCCGTAGGATGCAAAATCACAGACCAGCACAACAGCGAGATAACTCAGTGACTCTGTCAGTCGAGCTAAAGTGTCAATCTGCGACTCCGGACCCGACGACTCTAGATGCAGTCACAGATCATGATAGTTCAAGGGTAGTGCCAGATTAGCTTGGCGCCCTCCAGGCCGCTTCCACAGGCCTAGGGCAAAACTGAGTGAAAAAAAACTGCTCCCCATATCAATATGTCAAAAGTGTGAAAAGGCAACAATTATAAAGTATCTAATCCTCTCACTAAAATCCAAAAAGGATAACGAATGTACAACAGGGGCAGGCCCCCGCCGATGAAAACAAAATTAAAAGGATACGGGGGGGGGGGGGGGGTGGGGGGGGGGGGGAGGGGCGCGGGGGGCGGGAGGAGGTGGGGAGGGGGTGACTTCCAAATGTAAACAAGCCAACCGGAAGCAGACGCCAAGCAGAAACACGCATCGACGCGCTTTCCGAAGAGCATGCATGTGTACTTAGTATAGCATGTAGCTAGGTAAAGTCAACCTGATTTCACACAAATTATAGCAAGACTGAAATTGTACCTTGAAATTCTAGTTTTGTCACCATTTTCGCAAGTCTTGAAGTGAAAGCGAATCTCATATCACGTTAAATATAAAACAAGATGGGATGAACCATAACCCACAAAGTCCCTTCCATATGAGAGCTGTCTTCGCTGTCAAGGGTCTCTAACTTCTGTCTTTGACTTGATTCTGACGTTGAAATATCTCCATTTGAAAAAGCCTTGCAGATGTGCCAATGCGTCACCTCTCTCTTGGCTTGACTTCGCGAACGAAGATTCTATAGGGGTTGTCCACGACGTCTGCAGGCATGCTCGTGACTGCGGAGGCTAGTCCGGGACAGGCAGGTTCGACCGCAGTGGCTGCAGGGGGAGGTATGGTCAGGGTTCTGAGTTGCGGCATCTCTGTTTTTCTTCTGAGCCGCTTGTCTTTAAGGCCAGCTCTGCGAGAGTCCTCAAAGGAGACAGCTGCCTTGTAAATGGTGGAGCGCCAGGTGTAACGGTCCGCAGCAAGTGAAGACTACTGGCTGTGGTAGATTTGGCAGGCACTAAGTGACTTCTTCAGACAGTCTTTGTATCTCTTCTTTGGTGCCCCTCTGTCTCTGTGTCCAGTGGCGAGCTCGCCGAACAAGGTGATCTTGGGTAGGCGATGATCCTCCATCCTGGAGACGTGCCCAGCCCAGCGGAGCTGTGTCCGCAGCAGCAAAGCCTCGATGCTAACAGTTTCTGCCTGTTCAAGGACCTCGACGTTTGTGACATAGTCACTCCAGTGAATGCCAAGGATTGTACGCAGGCAGCGCTGGTGGAAGCGTTCGAGGAGTCGTAGTTGGCTGCGGTAGAGGGCCCAGGACTCGGAACCATACAGCAGGGTGGTGAGGACGACAGCTCTGTACACGCTGATCTTGGTGCCTGTTTTCAATGCGTCATAGTGAACTCTATAAGGGTCGAGTACGCAGAGCATACACGTCATTGGTCAAACGTCATCTGTCATGACGTATATTTTTGTTTTTACGTTATTTTATATTTGACGTGATGTGAGATTCGCTTTCGCTTCATCATTTGGAAAAATGGTGACAAAACTAGAATTTCACGGTAGAATTTCAGTCTTGCTATAATTTGCGATAACGTCGGAGTGGCTTTAACGTGATGTGGGAGTGAGTTCCACAGTGTTGAACCGGCAAATGACAAAGTAGATTTAAATATATCTATTCAGGGTTTTGGAACAATATAAAGACCCCTCATGTTCCCATAGCAGGAATCTGATTTTGTAAACAACTCTGTTAGATATTCTGGAGCGCTATGGTTCCACACTTTAAACATCAGTACCCCTTTGTTATATTTAAAATGATTTTGAAGCGGCAGGAATCCAGCTTTACTGAGTTTTTCCTCGGTCGTCACGTGCGGGTCGGGAGAGAGAGAGAGAGAGAGAGAGAGAGAGAGAGAGAGAGAGAGAGAGAGAGAGAGAGAGAGAGAGAGAGAGAGAGAGAGAGAGAGAGAGAGAGAGAGAGAGAAAGAGAGAGAGAGAGAGAGAGAGAGAGAGAGAGAGAGAGAGAGAGAGAGAGAGAGAGAGAGAGAGAATTACATCATATTTAGTGTTTGCGTGGTGACGGAGTTGCTTCTTTTACGTCACCGGCACTGTCTGACTTTCTCCAGAAGTGAAGTTTTTTTAAAAAAAAACTGTTTTAATTATTTTCTGAAAAGAATTAATTTTTCCTAAAGAAGTTGAAAGGATACAAAGCTGGCTAACAAACTCCTCTAATGTCTTTCTCCAAACTAGCTTTATGCTAAGGTTAAATTAAATATGACAAAAATTACGGACTCTAATCTGGGTCAACCGACTTCCTACAAACGGTTGTTTATATCTTCAATGAGACCTTGAATTACAATATGCTCGGAGGCTCTCTTAGCCACCCACTTAAGAAAGTATTTCGCCAAGTTTCAAGCTTGTGTGTACAGAAATATTGGAGATTTTCTTGTTTACATACATACGCACACACATACATACATACATACACACATACATACGCATATAGTCTGCGTGCGCTACAGTGTGTGACAGCTGATAACCCGCCTGCTCGTGTAGGGCAGGGCGGAGGGTGACATATTGATAAAGAATTTTGTCATTGGGAAAAACCTGCAATAGCATGTCAAGCAAACAATACGCGTTAAGTGTTTACGCTTTCCTCTTTTACTTTCTTGTCGGGGGGTGGGGAGTGAGAGGGATGGGGTGGGGTGGGGGGTGGTCGTTAATAACGGCGTTGTGTAATACCCTCTGTCTCTCTCTTCAGAGGGACGTGGCTGGGAGTACACAGGACCTTATGGTGAGTTGTACGTCACACTGCAGCCAATACAGGTATTGCACTTCACACACAGCCAATACCGGAATTGTACATCATACACAGCCAATACCGGTATTGAACATCATACACAGCCAATACCAGTATTACGATACGACACGAATAAGTTTTTTTGTCCCAAGATGGGAAATTTGTTTGCAGCGGAATTTTTAAAACAGGCGTAAACACAGCACATGTGAACATAACATAAATAAATATACCTGACTGACTAGAACACACCGACCGATTACAGTGAGTATGTGCACGTATATTACATCACAACCATCTGTAATGTTAATATCCACCTAGAAAGAAACGTGCTTAAAACTAACTGAGACGGCACTACCTTATACCACGCGCACATCACACGCACGCGCACAGCAAACACACCCACACAAAAAC
This sequence comes from Semisulcospira habei, assembly GCA_036245525.1. Classification (NCBI taxonomy): domain Eukaryota; kingdom Metazoa; phylum Mollusca; class Gastropoda; family Semisulcospiridae; genus Semisulcospira; species Semisulcospira habei. Next base: position 151,470,030 of record BTPG01000007.1, read on the forward strand.
ACTTGCGTATCACAGGACATTGCAGAGTGTGTTGGCCACACGCAGTCCCCAGTAACAGACGGGCAGACGCACCACCTTGTTATGATGTTATGTACCCACTCCATAAAATGTCCCCTTCTTTGACACATGTACTGATATATTGTATAACAAGCAAATTAATATTCATGAATTTGTTTGATATACGTCCCTTCCCAAAATCCCTTGCGCGCCAAGATTCGATCTTGATGATACGCACATATTTCAAAACGGAAACGCGAAATATTTGCATACGGCAACATTAACAAGCTTCTTATATGTAGTCGTAATGAAATTTGTCGTATGTGTAAGAACGCTGGAAATTGACATCCTATACACAAACGCAAACGAAGAACAGACGCCAGGAAACGTGCGAGTCGCTGGACTGACTAGTGAAATTTACAGGATTTCAGTTGGCGATAACCTGGGAAAAGAACTAAACAAACAAACCTGCTGGCATTTTCCGCAATTATGCGTGATCTAGTAACAAGTAGAATTTACTCAGTAACACTCACGGTTATACAAAGCACTGGATGTGCTCATAGTCACACGAAATCTATTTATACAAAGCACTGGTTGTGCTCATAGTCACACGAAATCTATGCGCTGAGTTGACAGCGATAATGCAGTGGTCTGCCATTCATGTGTTTTGTCTGAACACTGCAATCAGTCGCAACATGAATGACGCGAATTTTGTTTTGGACTGGGTACATACATTATATTGAGCAACATTTTGCTTGATATAGTGCCGATAACCGACAGATGGTATTACTTTACCTAAACAATATGTCCTCGTCTTACGACTCGGACGTGACATTTTGATTCGGGTCTGGACGGTAATCAAATCTGCCTGTTATAGGCATTATATCAAGCAATTTGTTGCTCAATATAATATAATATAATATAATATAATATAATATAATATAATATAATATAATATAATATAATATAATATAATATAATATAATATAATATAATATAATATAATATAATATAATATAATATAATATAATATTGAGCAACAGTTTCCTTGATATGTTGCTGATAACAGCAGATGATGTGATTACGAAACCCGAATCAAAATGTCCGAGACGTCAGACGAGGACATTTTGATTTGGGTCATATAATCACACCTGTCGGTAATCGACACTATGTCCAGCAAAATGTTGCTCAATATAATTCATGTACCCAGTCCAAAACGAAACTGTGCCTTACGTCATTCATTTTGCGGCTGACTGCGGTGTTCAGACAAAACACATGATTGGCAGACGACTCGGCGCCTAGATTTCATCTGAATATGGAGACATCAGTGCTTTGTATTACCGTGTATGTTACTGAGTAAATTCTACTTGTAACTAGATCACACATAATTGCGAATTTGTTCATGTAGTTCTTTTCTCAGGTTGTCGATATCGCCAGCTGACACTGATCTCGTCAAGATTTCACCTGTGCGGCGACTCGCACATTTGTTGTCCGTTCGTGTGTGTATAGGACTTAAATTTGGAGCGTTCTTACACACTAAAAAGTATGTCATTACTTCTACACATAAGGAGTTTGTTAATGTTGCAGTATGAGCGTATTTCGCGTTTCCGTTTTGAATAATGCAGGTATCATCAAGATTGAATCTTCTTGGTGAGCAAAGGATTTTGGGAAGAAAAGTATATCAAGCAAATTCATGAATATTAATTTGCTTGTTATACAGTATATCAATACATGTGTCAAAGAAAAAACAAACTTTATGGAGTGGGTACATAGATAGATAGATAGATAGATAGATAGATAGATAGATAGATAGATAGATAGATAGATAGATAGATAGATAGATAGATAGATAGATAGATAGATAGATAGATGGATGGATGGATGGATGGATGGATGGATGGATGGATGGATGGATGGATGGATAAGATAAGATAAGATAAGATTAGATAGATAGATAGATAGATAGATAGATAGATAGATAGATAGATAGATAGATAGATAGATAGATAGATAGATAGATAGATAGATAGATAGATAGATAGATAGATAGATAGATAGATAGATAGATAGATACTGTTGATTGCCATTTGCCTTAAGAACATAAAGCATAGGAATGTGTGTTGGTGTCCTTACAATTACAAACATCATAGTGAACAATTAAAAAATAATTAATACTCTATCACACAGATCCAATGCTCTACACACACTGCAAAAACTTTAAAACTAAACAACTGATCTCACAAACCAATACCTACCCATTCATACACCCACGCTCATCTCCCACACACACAGACACAACGCACACGTCTATTAATCTAAGATGTCTAAATGAATTAAAGGTATATCGTTTAAAATGGAGTTAGCCCTTGGGCTGTCGGCAGTGCGTTTTGTCGTGATGATTCCGACAGTTCAAGGGTGGTGCCAGAATAGCTTGGCGCCTGAGGCGCCAAGCTATTCTGGCACCACCCTTGAACTATAATCGTTGCGACAAAAAGCACTGCCGACAGCCCAAGGGTTGATGTTGATGTTGATGTTGATGTTGACGTTGACAGGCCCGACTGAGTGGCACAAGCAGTACCCGCAATGTGCCGGGCGCATGCAGTCCCCCATCAACATCGACACGCGCTCCGTGCTGTACGACCCCTTCCTGCAAGTCTTCGACTTGCGACAGTACGCCACTTGTGAAGCCTGCACAATGACGCTCTCCAACGTCGACGGACATACGGGTAGGTTGCACGCGCTGCCACGTCACTGTCTACACGTGCCTTGACGTCATCGTGTTGTTCTTGATGTTATTGTTGCATAATTCCCTGCTTGGAACACATTATTTAAAAAAATATTGTTATGATGATGATAATTGTTTTTATTATTGTTATCATATATTATTATTATTATTATTATTATTATTAGGCAAGGCATGTGGCAGATCCTGGAGCGACTTGGCTGTCCCCCAAAGTTCCTCAACATGATTGTCCAGCTACACGAGGACCAGCAAGGTCAGGTCAGACTCAACAATGACCTCTCAGAACCATTCCCTATTCTCAACGGCGTAAAGCAGGGCTGCGTGCTGGCACCGACCCTCTTCACCATCTTTTTTAGCATGATGTTGAAGCAGGCCACAGTGGACCTCGATGATGACGATGCAGTGTACATCAGGTATCGTCTCGATGGCAGCCTGTTCAACCTCAGACGACTGCAGGCCCACACGAAAACCCTAGACCAACTGATCCGTGAGCTGCTTTTTGCTGATGATGCTGCCCTCGTTGCACACACAGAGAGAGCCCTGCAGCGCATCACGTCCTGCTTCGCAGACGCTGCCCAGCTCTTTGGACTCGAGGTCAGTCTGAAAAAGACAGAGGTCCTCCATCAGCCGGCACCCAAGACAGTGTATCGCCCTCCTCACATCACCATCGGCGAGTCTGAACTAAAGTCAGTGCACCAGTTTACTTACCTTGGCTGCATTATCACGTCGGACGCCAAGCTGGACAAGGAGCTTGACAGCAGGCTGGCAAAAGCGAACAGCGCTTTCGGGCGACTTTTCAAGCGGGTGTGGCACAATCAACAGCTGAAAACAGGCACCAAGATCAGCGTGTACAGAGCTGTGGTCCTCACCACCCTGCTGTATGGTTCCGAGTCCTGGGCCCTCTACCGCAGCCAACTACGACTCCTCGAACGCTTCCACCAGCGCTGCCTGCGTACCATCCTGGGCATTCACTGGAGTGACTATGTCACCAATGTCGAGGTCCTTGAACAGGCTGAAACCGTGAGCATCGAGGCTTTGCTGCTGCGGACACAGCTCCGCTGGGCGGGGCATGTCTCCAGGATGGAGGATCATCGCCTACCAAAGATCACCCTGTTCGGCGAGCTTGCTACTGGACACCGTGACAGAGGGGCACCAAAGAAGAGATACAAAGACTGTCTCAAGAAGTCACTTAGTGCCTGCCAAATCGACCACCACCAGTGGTCTTCGCTTGCTGTGGACCGTGACACCTGGCGCTCCACTATTTACAAGGCAGCTGTCTCCTTTGAGGACTCTCGCAGAGCTAGCCTTAAGGACAAGCGGCTCAGGAGAAAGAACAGAGATGCCGCAACTCAGAACTCTGGCCATACCTTCCCCTGCAGCCACTGCGGTCGAACCTGCCTGTCCCGGATTGGCCTCCGCAGCCACGAACAAGCCTGCAGACGTCGTGGGCAACTCCTATAAAATCTTCGTTCGCGAAGTCCAGCCAAGAGAGAGATTATTATTATTATTATTATTATTATTATTATTATTATTATTATATGTCGCACAGTGCAGTGTAATACTTGGTAAAGTTGCTGTTGAGTAGTCGTTGTGTTTGTTGTTGTTACAGTTGTTGTGTTTGTTGTCCTTGTTATTGTATTCATTATTGTGCTTGCAAACCTGATAGGTGAGGGCTAGCGCTGACAGAATTGTATACAAACCAAGGGGAATCACAGCGCTGGACAGACAACAGTTAGATCCCCTGCCCCCGCCTATCAGGCACCCAATCGCCAGCCCACAGAGAAATACGCAGGTATAGAACAAGACGATCATTTCCGAGGATGGAAATGACCGTCTTGTTCTATACTTGCGTATTTCCCTGTGGGCTGGCGATTGGGTGCCTGATAGGCGGGGGCAGGGGATCTAACTGTTTGTCTGTCCAGCGCTGTGATTCCCCTTGGTTTGTATGTTATTGTGCTTGTTATTGTGTTTGTTGTGTTTGTTGTTGTATTCACATTGTGTGTTACATTATCAAACAGCATGCGAGCACTGATTGTGCATGACATTATCAAACAACATGCGAGCACTGATTGTGTGCGCGCCATGTATATGTATCGTGTACTAGTCCACAGGCCCACTTTGGCCGTCATTGGACGCTCACAGTCTCGGCTTGTGGGCTCGGCATGTGCGCGGTCCAACGACGGCCAAAATGGGAACGAAGACCTCTTGCTTACTGAGATGATGAATTGTTGTAGCGGAGGTGAAGTTTTCCGGCAAGCCCATCGTCATCAGTGGCGGCAGTCTGCCCGACGATTACGTGCTGGACCAGTTCCACTTTCACTGGGGCTCGCAGGAGGACAGGGGCTCAGAGCACACATTGAACAACAATTCCGCGCCCATGGAGGTACACACACACACACGCATACACACCATCACACATACACACACACACACACACACACACACACACACACACACACACACACACACACACACACACACTCTCAAACACACCATCATACACGATCATACACCATCATACACACACACACACACACACACACACACACCATCATAAACACACACACACACCATCATACACACACACACACACACACACACACACACACACACACACACACCATCATACACACACACACACACCATCATACACACACACCATCACACACACGCACTCTCTCACACACACACACACACCATCACACACACGCACTCACACACACACACCATCACACACACGCACTCATACACACACACACACACACACACACACACACACACACACACACACACACACACACACACGAGTGTTGGAGTGCCTCACGTGTAGCCTATTAACCCTTTGGCTGCCGGTAGCGGTTTGTGTCGCGATGATTCCTGCAGGATGTCAGGGTGTTGTTATTCCTGCAGGATGTCAAGGTGTTGTTATTCCTGCAGGATGTCAAGGTGTTGTTATTCCTGCAGGATGTCGGGATGTTGTTATTTCTGCAGGATGTCAAGGTGTTGTTATTCCTGCAGGATGTCAGGGTGTTGTTATCCTCCTGTTGTTCCTGTTATGGGCATTGGGCAGATGTTCACATCTGCACGGGACATAGACGACCCCGCCCTCCACGAGTCCCCTGCTGCCTTGCAGGTCTGGCCGTTTGGCTGCGGAAAGGCTAAGGGAGGAAACCCCTGACATCAAAGCCCCCGTGTCTCCGGGAAAGGCTTTTGAGCCAGAGACTAGGACAAGGACAGTCTGATATAAAACCTACGACCCGAGGACCTCGATGCCACCGTCCCAGCTTGCTAGGCCATGGCAGACGAACCAAGGGTTTAAAGGGTGGGGCCAGTACTGCGCACACTGCACTCCACCAAAAAGCTCCACCTCGCAGGCTTTAGGAAACGTCCACGGACCATGACACTGACCATTCCAAGTCCTGTAGCGACGGGCGAGGGGCGAAACGGCAGGTGAAAGATGTCACTGGAAGCCGCAGTCTCAAACCTGCATGCAGGCGGTTCAGGATATTGGTCGCCTGATGTTGACCTGGGGATGACAACATCACTCGGCACACCCTTCTCTAGGGACAGCACTGCTTGCTCCACACGGAGAGGGGCCTAGAAAAGGTGGCCTAACCAAAGCTCGTCCCCTCGCAACCCCAGTTGGCTAGCCGCGGTCAACGGGCATCTTCTCCTGCGGTAAAAAAACAAGAAAGAATAACGGATCCACTCTCATGACGACCACGACCGGACTCAAAGTAGCATGCTGGAACATCCGAACCATGCTCGACAAAGCAGACAGCGGACGCCCTGAACGTCGCTCCGCCCTCATTGCCCATGAATTGCGGAGGTTAAACATCGACATCGCCGCGCTCAGTGAAGTACGCCTTCCGGACGAAGGCAGCCTCCAAGAACTTGGCGCTGGGTACACCCTCTACTGGTCAGGCAGGCCTGAATCAGAAAGACGGTTCTCAGGCGTGGGTTTCATGGTCAAGACCTCCATTGCGACTAAGCTGGAAAACCTACCAACGGGTTACTCAGACCGCATCATGTCCATGCGCCTTCCACTGAGACACCAGCAACACGTCACCCTTCTCAGTGTGTACTCCCCAACCCTCCTGGCAGAGCCTGCTGAAAAGGACAAGTTTTACACTGACCTGCGCAGCCTCATACAGAGCACCCCTGCAGACGACAAAGTCATCATCCTTGGCGACTTCAACGCCAGAGTGGGCCAGGACTCTGAAGCTTGGAAAGGAGTCCTCGGCAAGCATGGCGTCGGGAACTGCAATGACAATGGCCGCCTACTGTTGGAGTTCTGTGCAGAGCAGCAACTGGTCATCACCAACACTACGTTTCAGCAAAAGGACAGTCGAAAGACCACCTGGATGCATCATCGCTCCAAACACTGGCACCTTATCGACTATGTCCTAGTGCGTCAGAGGGACCGCAGTGACGTCCTCCTCACCAGAGTGATGCCCAGCGCAGAGTGCCACACTGACCACCGCCTTGTCCGCTGCAAACTCAGGCTCCACGTCAAGCCAAAACACAAGAAATGGGGGCCCCCCAAGAAAAAGCTTGATGTTGCCAGCCTTCAGCGTGACGACGTGAAAGCTGCCTTTCAGACATTTACAGCGCAGGCTCAAAGACACAGCGGACCCAGTAGACTCCTCCCCTGAAACACTTTGGGAACAACTGAAAACTGCTATTGCAAAATCCTCTGCAGAAGTCTTGGGTTTCGCTAGAAAGAAGAACAAAGACTGGTTTGACGAAAACGATGTTGAGATCCAGGAACACCTAGCAAAAAAAAAAAAAAAAAAAGAGCCGCCCATCAGGCCCACCTAGCCCAGCCTTCCTGCTCTGTGAAGACGTCTGCCTTCCGCCTCGTCTGCAGCAGTCTCCAGCGCAAGCTCAGAGATCTCCAGAATGAGTGGTGGACCAGACTTGCACAGAGGACCCAGCTTTGCGCTGATAATGGTGACTACAGGGGCTTCTACGAAGCACTGAAAGCAGTGTATGGCCCCAGGCACCTGGTACAAAGTCCCCTGCGAAGCGCGAATGGCCAGGCACTCCTCACAGATAATACCTCCATCTTAAACCGCTGGTCGGAGTACTTTCAGAGCCTCTTCAACGCTGAGCGCACTGTTCAAGAAGCAGTCATCCTACAAATCCCACAACTCCCAGTAAAGGTTGAATTGGACAAACCGCCCACCGCTGAAGGGACCCTCACAGCCATCCACCAGCTCAAGAGTGGCAAAGCAGCAGGCATTGATGGAATACCGCCAGAGATCTGGAAACATGGAGGCACAGCACTGCACAACAAGCTCCATGACCTCTTTCTCTGCTGCTGGGAGGAAGGAACACTACCAAAGGATCTCAGTGATGCTGTCGTTATCACCCTGTACAAGAACAAAGGCGAGAAGTCTGACTGTTCCAACTATCGGGGAATTACCCTGCTGTCCATTGCTGGGAAAATTCTTGCAAGGCTGCTCCTGAATCGGCTGGTACCTGCCATCGCTGAAGACCACCTCCCAGAGGGCCAGTGTGGCTTCAGAGCAAACAGGAGCACCACCGATATGGTCTTTGTGCTGAGACAGCTTCAGGAGAAGTGCCGCGAGCAGAACAAAGGGCTGTACGTAACGTTTGTCGACCTAACAAAAGCGTTCGACACTGTGAGCAGGCAAGGCATGTGGCAGATCCTGGAGCGACTTGGCTGTCCCCCAAAGTTCCTCAGCATGATTGTCCAGCTGTACGAGGACCAGCAAGGCCAGGTCAGACTCAACAATGACCTCTCAGAACCATTCCCTATTCTCAACGGCGTAAAGCAGGGCTGCGTGCTGGCACCGACCCTCTT
>BTPG01000007.1:151483599-151528599 GCA_036245525.1 Semisulcospira habei
GCCGACACACAAAGGGTTAAGTATTGGTGTCCTGTCACCTGTGCCCCTGTACCGTGTGTATTCTGTTCCCCAGCTACACATCGTGCACTACATGCGTTCCAGAGGCAACAGCTCGGAGGCCGCCAAACATCCCTACGGACTGGCTGTTCTTGGATTCTTCTTCAAGGTCAGACACTAAACGCACTGCTCGCTGTGATTGGGTGATAGTGTTGCCAGTCTTGTACTGGACGCTGTGATTGGTTGACGATAATTATTCATTGAATCGTGTTGGGTTACTTCGAGGGTATTGTAACCCAAGACAGAGGTCTGATAATCAGCTTCAGAGGACTACAAACCACGATGTAACCCGAGAAGTAACCCAACACAGAGGTCTGATAATCAGCTTCAGAGGACTACAAACCACGATGTAACCCGAGAAGCAACCCAACACAGAGGTCTGATAATCAGCTTCAGAGGACTACAAACCACGATGTAACCCGAGAAGCAACCCAACACAGAGGTCTGATAATCAGCTTCAGAGGACTACAAACCACGATGTAACCCGAGAAGCAACCCAACACAGAGGTCTGATAATCAGCTTCAGAGGACTACAAACCACGATGTAACCCGAGAAGCAACCCAACACAGAGGTCTGATAATCAGCTTCAGAGGACTACAAACCACGATGTAACCCGAAAAGCAACCCAACACAGACGGGCCAATGTCATTGTCGTTCAGTCTATATTACGCACCCTTTAAAACCTCGAATTTGTGTATGACGTCAGGAGTAAAACGTCAAAATATTTCTGACGTCAGACTGATGATTTTTTTCTTCTGGGAAATACACAGGGGACGCGACTCCTTTATGCATAATCCAGACCAAAAAAGGTGACTGCCAAGCGTGTAAAATGCAGAGAAGAACCCAACGCTTCTGTTTGACCATCCTTCTCCTAGCTCTTACTCCTCTCTCCCCTTGCCCAATTCCCCCCCCCCCCTGAAATAAAAAAAAACTACCTTGATTCAATGAATTATTACTTGTGTACCGTGCTTGATTTTTTTTCTTTCCGAGGGGTCCCCCCGTTTTTTTCCCGAATTAGTCCTCAACTTGAAGGTGATATAAAGTTTGCCTTTGGGTTGGTGTTTAGCTGGCTTTGTGTATTAGACACTCAGCCTACTTCGTGCCCAAGGATAATCCCCGTTCTCTCTCTCTCTCTCTCTCTCTCTCTCTCTCTCTCTCTCTCTCTCTCTCTCTCTCTCTCTCTCTCTCTTTGCATGCATATTGCATAAGAGCACTCTCTCTCTCTCTCTCTCTCTCTCGCGACACTGTCCAGGATACTTCTTTCAAACCTCCACTGGGAATGTGTATTTCTTATATGCATCTGGATTTAACTTCTTGAAGTGCGCTGTGTGCATGTGTGCAATAGTCATGGATTTCTATTTTTGTGATAAATAATACTGAGCGATCGCTGTGAGCACTTGAAAAGTTATTTATGTTCCAGAACGTTCGTTAACCTACACTCACCTTGAGTGCATCACTGCACCAAGTGTGTTTTCGAATTCCTGGATTAATTGTTGTGAGTGTTTTCATCAGTGCTTGTTTGCTTGCTTGCTTGGAAAAACTCACGTTCCTTCAGGAACTGTTACTTCGAATTGGTCGGTGATCCTCCTGATACCGTTTTTCATTCCGCGGTATTCGTCTCTGCCCAACATCGGAGTACTTCAACTGGTCTGTTGGGTTTCCTGACTTGACTTTGTGTGTGTTCGTGATTCTTCTGACTTAGCTCTGCTTTTTCCAGGTGAGCGTGTAATCATTATTTCAAAATTCTTTGTCAACAAACTGAAAATTTACTTTTGGCATTGATAACATTGATTCAATGATTGTGTACATTTGCGTCACGCGTTCTTTGGAACTAGAGCGGCTGACGCGTCATATGGAACTTGAGTACCCAGTGCGTCACTTGGAACATGAGCGCTGACGTCGATCACTTGCCTCCCGCTCGCAAGAAAACCTCTATCCCTATATCGCACTGGTATCATACTGGCATATTACTACTTCCTTGCACTGTGGTACCATTTCTACAGCTCCCTGCCAATGCATCCATGTATGACTGTCCAGTGTGTTCGTGTTAGCAAGCTGGCGGACTAGTTCACTCCAGTGAAGGACACTAAACTTTAGCCATGCCCCCTAACACGAGATCTATCAAAGCCAAATGCTCCATTGACTTGGAAAAAGTTAAGAAATCAAAAGACTGGCATCAGATCACTTTTGAAACGAATGGTCTTAACTTGCCGGTGTGGAGGCATGCTTTAAGAGAACGATACCAGTTTGTATACAAACCCCCTGAGCTTTCTTCTACATGGGCTGACTTCCAAACAGACCACACTAAGACGCTCTCCCTCAACCACCCCCTGGCCATTGACCTTCCTCCTGAGCTTTTTAAATCTGTGCTTGATCTCTCGCTAGATGGAAATAAACTATTGAAAATCTCCATCTACTATACCACGGGCACAATTCTAGTTCAGGGGAAGGCGTGTGTGGACTGGGTGCAAGAGGAATTCGACAAACTGAGGTCAGTCGTGAACCTACTCCTCCCCACTTATCGCATGTCTGGTGTATCGCCTGATCAACGAGCACTGCCACCATGCGCCACTATGTGCTCACAGCTCACTAACACTGGCGCAACGGACACGGTCGGTGTAGGTCTTGAGCAGGTAGAAGGAAGTGCCAATAACGATCATGTCCAAGACAGCGCCACTGATATGACTGACAGTGCAGACTCAATCAGCGTGACTGGCGGTGCCGATGTTGCTTCAGCCAGCTTGGACCACAGTGGCTGTTCCTGTGACGCCACCCCATCTGCGGCCAGTTACCACTGTGACAGCCCGGGCGGTTGCCCCCCTCTCCCCGACACCGGTTCTGCCTTGCAACCGTCAACTTCCAGGCTCCAAGCTGACACGGCCAAGAAGCTAACGGAACTTGGCCGTGTTGTTGATAGTCTCGGTGCTGCGATCAGCTCTCAGCAAGACACGGCCATGTGTGCAGTGTATGATTTACAGAAGGAGGTGAGAGAACTGGTCCGGATTGAGATTCGAGACATCAAGGCCGATTTCCAGCAGCAGCTTGAACAGCTTAGTTGTCGTGTCAAGTCACTGGAGGCTGAAAACAAAAAACTCAGGTCTCAGCTTGGTGACCACAACAAAATCTTCACTTCCCTGCGCATCACTTCCCCGCCTACCACGAAGCAGATTACAGATACACATACGGGTTGCACTCTGTTGTCAACCAAACCTGGCCCATCCCTAGCCTCATCTCAGCCCCGACGGTCCGTTCCCGCGGACCATTCCCCGCCTGCCACCAACCTTGCCAAGATTCGCTCAGTTGGTATGGCTTCCCCCTTATCCATTGAAAACTCCGGCCTCACCCCTTCCACTCCCTCGCCGAGCCAGCCCGCACACAACACTGGCCGACCCTCATACCGTGACGTTGTAGTCGCCGGCGCCGTGCCTGTGTCCAATCGCTTTGCTGCCCTCTCTGTTGACGGCAACAAGAACGATCAGGCCGAAGACACAGGCACGGGGTCGCTACGCAACACGTGCCGCCCCAATCAGAGTCAACATCAGGATCACCCCTTCCCCGCCGACGTCTTGACCAAAGAGAGAATTTGGCCTGGGGTCCCTGCTGTGCTAATAGGTGATTCAATCTTGCGAGAAGTGGGTAGCAGGATTGTATCACCGACTGTACCTCTGCAGAAGATCTGCGTGCCGGGGATGTCCATTGCTGAATTGATGGCGTGGCTCGACATGCAGCCTCCTGCGCCGCACATTGTTTTAGCCGTGCTGCATGTCGGCATCAACACATGCAAACGCCGACAAGTGATCAGTGTGGACACCTGGGCCAAACTCCTCACACTAGTCAAAATTAAGTTTCCATGCGCCGCCGTCAAAATGTCGTCTGTCCTGCCTGCTTTTGGTCGACACCCCGCCAACAATGCCATCATACCTTCCAACAGGAACCTGATGGCGGCGTGTGATCAGGCGAGGGCTCTGTACATTGACAACGTGCCAGTGTTTCTGTCTCGTGGTGGGGCCCCACGTAAACTGCTCTACAGACAGTATGATAATTTCCATCCAAGCACTGAGGGGGCCTTGCGACTTGCTTTCAACCTTAGGTCCACTGCTCGTGCAACCCTGCCCTCTGTGCGGTCTAGCTTTGCCCACCAGCCTGGACTGCGGCCAACTCTGTGTGACGACCCCCTGCAATACGGACCCCCCGTGGCGCCTCTAGGAGGCTTGCACCGTAACGGTCACCTGCCCATTGAACTCAGCTATAACGTTCCCCTCCTCCCCACCCCACATTATCCCCAGTCAATGACCTCGCAGCGTGTTTCCTACATCACCTGTCCAGAATATCAGGGGCGGCATTATGAGACCCTCGTCTGAGTGCATTGTAGTGTGAACCCACCCTGGTTGCCTTCCTCGATTCTCATCGGTGGATCGATGGGGACAAACAGTGTGGTCTACTCATCATCCCTTGCCTGAGTACAGTGACATTCTCAACCCACGCTCACTGTCTCCCTCGATTCGTTCTGGCGTATCGACGGAGACGACCTGCGCGGCGTACCATGATGTGTAATTGTCGTATTTATCAGTCCATGTGTTGTCTCCCTCGCTTCTCTGATGTGAGTCGACGGAGCCACCCAGTGTGGCACCCACCTTCACTCTCATATATTGCCCACACTCATTAGATGGAGCATCACACCGTGATCATTTTCTGACGTCTGAATCTAACAATCTGGCAAACTGTTTAGTGTCCGACATTGAATCTATAGCGTATTAATTGATTAGCCTTTTGGATTTATTTCGTGCACCGAATTTGCTTCTGTGTATAGTGTGTGACGATCATTATCTTCCTGCATTTTCCGTTTCTTTCAAAACTGAGGTAATAGACTCTTCTTGTTATAGCGAAAGAGCCTATGTCTTTATCGTATATTATACGGTCTACGATCAGTGACTCATTTCATTCGCTTTTCAGACCGTCAGGATACATTATTTCCCCTACGCGGGACGTGACGCTAAGGAGCCGGTATTTATATCGCAGATACGGTATATTATCAGTGACTCATTTGCCTACAGAACGTATCAAAACTTTATTTCCCCGACGTGGGGAGTGACGTTGCCTGCAGAGACAAACCTGAGGTAATAGACTCTTCTTGTTATAGCAAAGGAGCCTATGTCTTTATCGTTTTTTGTACGGTCTAATATCAGTGTCTCATTTCAATCGCTTTTCAGAACGTCACGATACATTATTTCCCCTACGCGGGACGTGACGCTAAGGAGCCGGTATTTATATCGCAGATAAGGTATATTATCAGTGACTCATTTGCCTACAGAACGTATCAAAACTTTATTTCCCCGACGTGGGGAGTGACGTTGCCTACAGAGACAGTGACAGAGCTTGAATTTCAGCTCTGTAGTTTCTCCTGTATTTTGTTTAACTTTGTTAGCGTTCATACGCATTCATTTGTTCTTATTTGAATTTCGTACACATTTTTCCGCTAACGTGTTCATTCATCATGCCTGCCTGTAGCCCAACTGTACCCCAGTGTTCGCTGCAAAAGCAAGATTTACGAATAGGGCATCTTAACATCTATCATTTATACAACAAAGTGCCCGACGCCACTGTTTTACTTTCACAACCCCAACCCTTTCATGTATTTGGATTTACGGAGTCTAGACTCAGAGAACATATTAGTGACGACTCGATCTCCATTCATAATTATACTATATTCCGTAGAGATGCATCATCTGCTGGTCATACAGGTATAGCTGTGTACCTTCATAACTCTATCCGCCAATACGTTACCCGCCGTATGGATTTAGAGTCTAGTCACGTGGAAAGTTTATTTCTTGAATTGAAATGCGATAAATCTTCCCCCACACTTATCGGTTTTATTTATCGCACCCCTTCAGCAACATTTTCATGGTATGATGATTTTGTTACCATGATGGATAAGGTGCAATTACGTAACAACAAAGACATACACCTTCTAGGCGATTTTAATATTGACCTTCTCACGACTGGTCATGCGGCGTGGAATTACACCACCTCATTATTTGGCCTGCAACAGATGGTTCGGTCTCCCACACGAGTTTCTTTGTCATCCGCCACATTGATTGACCACATCTACACTACAAATGTATCTGCTGTCAAGAACGTCCATGTGCCAAATGTAGCCATTAGTGATCATTTTCCTACTTGTTTTCATCTTTCAGTTAAACGTGATAAACCCCAGCACAAACAACACACTACTATCACCTACAGGTCTTACAAAAAATTCAACACTGATGACTTTCTTCGAGACCTATCGAACATGCCCTTTCACCTTATTTATAACACTAATGATCCCAATGAAGCCCTAACGCTTTGGTACAAGCTGTTTCTTTGGGTCCTAGATAAACATGCCCCACTCAGGACTAAACGAATTAAAAACCCTACCCTTCCGCCTTGGTTGTCAAACGACATTATTCATGCGATGAAAATAAGAGATGACTTAAAACGGCAGAAAAAATTTGCAGATTTTAAAAAACAACGTAATTTTGTAAAATCCTTAGTTAGAAAAGCACAGAAAACGCTTGCGGAAAAAGTTATCGCAGAGGGTAAAGATACCCGAAGTGTCTGGAATGCAATCAATTTGTTTACTAAGCGGAAAAGTTCCATCCCTGCTGCTACATCTCTAGGCATGGATCCAGACGACTTCAATTCCCATTTTTTAAATATCGCTGAGTCCCTTGTACAGTCTTTTCCCACTTGCAGTGATAGTTACAGTTGTTCTGCTAAACTGCGCACACACTGTGAGTCTGCAGCAGGTGCGTCCTTCTCCATACCTCTTATGACAGTGTTTGAAGTTGGTAAGTATATTTCTACTCTAACCAGTAAATCGTGTGGCCTGGATGGAATAAATAACATGGTACTGAAATTGTCACTTCCATACACAGCTGACTCCTTGACATTTATATTCAACCTTTCTATCACCCAAGGTATTTTTCCAGATGCCATGAAAGATGCTAAAGTTGTCCCCATTCCCAAATGTAAAGATCCCAAAAGTCCAAACGATTTCCGTCCTATTTCAGTGTTATCAATATTATCGAAGCCAATTGAAAGACACATTCACAAGCACCTACTCCAATTCTTGGAGAATCAACGCCTACTCCTATCTCTTCAGTCCGGTTTTCGACCTAAACACTCGTGCCATACTGCACTCGTTCACATCGTTGACTCTTGGCTCTCATCAATCAATAATTCCAAATTAAATGGTGCAGTTTTTCTGGACCTAACCAAAGCATTTGATTTAGTCGATCACAACATTCTTTTAAAGAAACTTTCAGTGTATAAGTTTGATTTGAACTCTATTGCGTTTTTCTCATCTTACCTAAGTTGCCGCCGACAGAAGGTGTACTCGAACGGAAGGTATTCGAAAGAAGGTATAGTGAGGCACGGTGTTCCCCAAGGATCTATCCTAGGGCCTCTTTTATTTTCTTTATTCATCAATGACCTGCCTCTTTCCATCTCAAATCCTACGGTAAAATGCGAACTCTTTGCTGACGATTCCACGCTGCATACATCAGACGATCGTCTCATGACGCTAAATTGTATCCTCCAGCAAAGTCTTGATGAAGTGTTAGATTGGTGTACGCATAATCGCATGCTCCTCAGTACTTCTAAAACCAAAAGCATGTTGATAACAACCCGCCAAAAGCATCAGCTACGTCCTGCCCCTTTGATACTTTCACTTGGTGATAAACCTATCCAACAGGTATCCAAGCACCGCCTACTGGGAGTTGTACTTGACGACCAGCTCAATTGGTCGTCGCATATTGACAGTTTGTGCAAAACCTTGTCCAGAAATGTATTTCTGCTCTCTAAACTTAGACATATTCTTAGTACAAAGTGCTGTACATTGTTTTTTCACGCGCACATTAAGAGCCACTGTGATTATGCGTCCTCTTTGTGGGACGAATGCAGCGAACGTCATATTAAAAAAGTCAACTCGCTATATCGTCGTTCAGTTAAAATAATTATTCCACACCCTACTTCCACAGACCAAAAGATAAAATCTCTTGGCCTGCTTCCACTGAAGGAACAACTCAAATTTAACAAATGCGTCCTCATGCACAAAATATTTCATTATCAAGTCCCCGAGTATCTGTGCGCGCTATTTAAATTCAGCCCTAGGCATCAGCTACACACGAGACATGGCTTGCTTCATTTACCCCGACCCAGGATAGATCTCTACAAGTCAAGCCTTCTATTTTCGGGCAGTTTTGTCTGGAACTCATTGCCATTGAACATTAAATCATGTTCAGATAAAACCCATTTTAAACGAGCTTTGCGAACGCACTTCCATTCAGCCTGACTTCACAGTTTGCCATATCAGAGTATTGTTGTTGATAACACGTGAAAGTCAAGTATTTTCTCTTTCTCCTTACATTTGTAAACTGATAATCCTTGGTCTTGTCGGTGTCGCTATATGCTCTTGATGCTGCTGATTCTTTGACACTGTCTTAGCTGAGTATAATATTAATGCTATGCACTCATTTATTTCTCTTACTTTTGTGTTGGTGGCAGTTACTACTTCTCCAATACGATTTTTTCCCCCCTTTCATTGATTCACCTATTGTGTTTGTTTGTTTTTGTTTTTTCCGTAGTTTTTCTTCTTTTTATTATTATTATTGTTATTATTTGCATGCTATGTTTATTTTCCTGTTATGTTGTTTGTTTACAGGACAGCTTGTAAGACAGGCATTGAGTTGCCTAATAGCTTTATCCTGAATAAATAAAGATTCATCATCATCATCTCTCTCTCTCTCTCTCTCTCTCTCTCTCTCTCTCTCTCTCTCTCTCTCTCAAAATGGCGTGAGTGCGAGTAAGTCGCACAGTCACATCGCTCCGTCTCCAGTGACAATTGTGTTGGCAGTGTTTGGTTGTGATGTGTGATTTTTAGCCTCAGTGACTTGTGATAGTGACTTCTATTGGAGTGTGATTTTTCCATCTGTGTAACATTCATTTTGCCAGAGTTATTTACGTTTCTTTTTTTTTCTTTTTCTTCTTCTTCATCACTGTTCTGTTGAATACTTCGGGCATTGGAACATGGACGCTTCCGTTTCTGTG
The DNA here is from genome assembly GCA_036245525.1 of Semisulcospira habei. Classification (NCBI taxonomy): domain Eukaryota; kingdom Metazoa; phylum Mollusca; class Gastropoda; family Semisulcospiridae; genus Semisulcospira; species Semisulcospira habei. The sequence continues at coordinate 151,492,748 of BTPG01000007.1, forward strand.
TCGCTTGGCGCCAGAGTGGCCGGCGTGCCTAGTACAGTCGTATTAAGCAGTCAGTCTTCCGAGTCTGCCGTGAACCTATACAGAGATCCTTATGGTGCCCGCAGATGCGAAAGCGCATGAGAATCCTGGCTGCGCGAGTAGATTCAGTGACTGTTTCCATCGAGTATTAGACGTGTTGACAGGGATGATAAACAGACCGCGCTCTGCTAGTGCGAGCTCACATTCCCGCTTATCAACTGATGATTAGTAAGGCTTTTCGGAGTCTGAGCCGTTAGAATTCTCTTCCATTCCAGATGTGTGTAAAAAGTGACGCTAGCCCCAGTGCTTGACAGTCGCTGCCGCGTCACTCTTGAGCGCAGCAATGAGCTATCATGGCAATCGGCATGACCATGAGGCTGGCACCAGCTGTGTAATCTGCCAACCACACCCACCCTCCTCCATGGGCCCCTCCACCCGCGCCAACCATGTCAGATAATTAACTATCCCACCATCTTCCCTCCACCACCACACCCTCCCCTATCCCACCATCTTCCCTCCACCACCACACCCTCCCATCAGTCCACCACCTTAAATTTCACCATGGGCTGCTAGCTTTATGCTGGCACTTCATGTGTAGCATACCACCACCCCTTCCCTCTACCACCGCCGCCCCCTCCCCTATCCCTCCACCACCACCATGGGCCCTATCACCCGATCTGCAAATGCCAAGCACGCCATGGACACTTCCATTGAGAAAATTCGCCATACAATGGATCCTATTCAAAAGACTTTCACTAGCGATAAACTTTCGCTATGGAGATGCATACTCCACACACGGTACGTCGCCGGGTGTCCAGCCGCCATTACCGCCGACTGGTTCGACTACGAGCAAACCAGAAATCAGCTCAGTATTATCACCCTCCCCACTCCAATGTGCAACCCTTCCCCTCCTAATCTCTACAAGACATTTCTCCAACTCTACCTCGAATCGAGCAAGCTCATCACTATCACCCTCTACCATACTACAGGCACTGTGCTTGTGCAGGGGACCGCATGCCGACAGTGGGTGGATGAGGAGTTTGACAAGATGAAAACAATAGTGAGCACAATGTCTGACGAGACAACTACCCCTGCCATTGAACCCCCGATATCTAAATCCTCGTCCGAACACCCCCTGATTACCCCGTCAATACCTGCCATTGAACCCCCCTCATCTGACTCCTCAACTTCACCCTAACAGTCTCCACTCGCATCTCAGCCCGGCCATCCAGTCTTAAACGCAAATAATCACCCACAGCTCCGCCCACCAACGGGTACACCCGTGGCTAATGAAATCACCGATATCCCGGACAAGATCAACGCAGCCCCTTTAACACCATGCGCCCTGGTTCCTCTGACTGAGAGTACGGCACTGAGACTGATCATCGCGCTGCAACATCAACTGGCCGAGTCTACAGCCGCCATCACCACTCTCCAGTCAGAGCTGCGTCAGTGCCGTGCCGAGCTGCAGGGTGTTAGGAAGGAGTGTGCTGACCTCAGACAGGGCACGACAACTTGGCATCCCTTGTCCTCGACAGCGAGGTAAAGGCCAAAAAGGAAATCAAGGCTACTGATACAGGGCTGCGAGAGTTGATGAACACAACTACAGCAGAGATGAAAAACGACCACGCTATACTCACCAAAAAGATGAGCAGCCTCGTTTCCTCCAGAGACTGTCATGCAGGAAAGCTAGACGAAATCAACAAACGCCTTGACACTTTCGTTAGCCAGTCCATTGAGATAAAAACCCCTCATGTTCGACAACCTTCCCCAGCACCCTCCACTACTGCACACCCTCCTTCCAGCACAATCATGCTGACGTCAGCGTTGAATTCCTAGCCAACGTGTCAACATCAAACAGGTTCCAGGGGTTGGGCCAGGATGATAATCAGTCTGCTGTCCTCCAGCCCCAAAATACCGGCGTGAAAAAGGGACAGCAAACTTACAAGCAGCAGGACGGCAATATGACACCACTGGACAGACTCCGCAGAATGAAAATCCGCCCTGAGGTAAACACTCTTCTCATTGGAGATTCTGTCACCAAATTCATCGATGAGAAGAGAATGACGACTGCTGACTCTATGGTGCAGAATCTATCAGTGTCAGGCCTCAGGGTGGATCACCTGGGTCAGTGGCTGAGCGCACAACCCCTAAACCCTAATATACGGACTGTCACCATCCACGTCGGCATCAACAGCTGCTGGGATGGGGCTGTCAGCCAACAGACGTGGCTCAAACTTTGTGGCCTGCTGTCAGCAAAGTTCCCCAAAGCCAGACTACAAATGTCTTCCCTCCTCCCGACACGTGGCAGCCATCATCCCCTACACCGACCTGCACACGACTCGAACAAAGCCCTCAAAACTGTGTGCAAACAGGAAAAGGTCACTTTTATCGACCACACATCAACTTTCCTGTCAAACAGAGGTGCACCCAAGCAGGTCATGTATTATGATAAGCTGCACCCCAGCGACCACGGTGTTAGTGCACTGGCCCGGAACATACGACGCGCTGACCTGCCGCCGACGTCCCCGGGTGAGGACAGACGGGCCGCACAGCCGAACAGTGGCCACTCATCCGATTCGCGTCCTCTCCCCGGGTCACAGTACACTGAGGACAAGCGTATTACGCAACACCACCAGCAGCCCGGGCCGGCCCCCGCCGCTCTTGAGCCAGCCCCTGGTCAGGCCGCTGATAGGCGTGAGTCTTCTGTGACCAACAGCAGTGGCCTGGAGGCTTCTCGCAGGTCTCGGGCACACACCACCACCCCTCTGTGTCAGGAACAGAGGCATAGTCGGCCGCTACAACTGTCCGCTGCTACGGAGTACCCTCCCTTACCATCTACTATGACAGCGAGCCCATCTTTCAGCGCCTAATACCAGAGGATGGGAGAAGAGGGGATTAGCCCTCACTGCCTCCCCTCTTGATTCACATCAAGTTCAGGCGCTAAGTGTTAGCATTGCACAAGCCATATTGCAATTCTACTCACAGCAGTAACCCCCACCCCACCCCATTACCCTCCACCTCGCCGCACGCCCCCCTCCGCCCTCCCCCTTTCCGCCCTACCCCCCTCCCCCGGTGTAATTAGGGAAGTTAGGGATGTTTGTTTGTTGTAGCGCAGACTGCATCATTTTGTTGGTTCGCGTTGTAGGACACTGCAAGCTGAACGTGGACACTTGTGAATTCAATGCCAAGTGCCGTTCACATATATATAAATATATAAAACTGTCGTTTGAAACAGTGTTCGTGACTGCTCGGGTTGACAGAGTTTCTGCGTCATTTGAATTTTCTTTTCTGTTAGGTTGTGTGCTATTTTTCTCATTTGCATTCTCTACCAGGGAATAATAAGATTATGTGTCATTTTCTTTCGTGACACAAAGACGTCAGTGACTTGACCTTCATTGTTGATGAGAAAAAACAACCACCAAACATTACATCGTGTGTTTAGAGCGAGTGCTTACGACGTCCAGTGTTGTTCTTCACCAGTAAGATTAATTACACTGTATATGGAGTCGCTTGAAGGACTTTCTCTAGCGAGCTCTGCAGTCTCATTGACGATATTTCCGTCAAAAGTGTGGACTATAGTTTTCAATGCTACTGTCTGTCTGTGTTAATATTAATTAGTTGCACGAATCGCAGCCACACAGACTCTCACTGTTACTTGTGACAATTGCTGAAAACTAATTTTCTCCGAATTTTAATCTTTTGTTGATTCGGGGTGTGAGACATTGAAGAGTACCTGGGATATTTTAGTCCCCACGGACGTGTGTAAGCCTTCTGAAGGCCTATTCCCCTGCGTACAGTGATTACGCCTCTAGTCTTTGTTTATTGTGTTTATTGCACTTAGAATAGTTTAGTTAGTGATTTTATACTTTTTTTTGTATCATTATTATTACTTTCTATTTGGCACGTGTTACGGATACATTCTGTTGATTTTCTTCTTTTTTGTTTTTCTACAAACACATTGACTTTGCGTGAAATGAGTGGCGTAAAACTCAAGACGAAAGATCTCCGCATTGGTCATCTCAATATTTACCATCTTTGCAATAAGTTGCCTGACATAATTATGTGTTTATCTAAATGGAGTAGACCCGTTTCATATTTTTGGACTGTCTGAAACATGTCTCAATTCAAATGTATCAGATATATCCATCCAAGTTCCTGGATTTACTGTCATGAGACGTGATCCTACGGCCCATGGACAGACAGGATTAGCTGCTTATGTTCACTCGTCTATTCAAGATTTTATACGTAGACGACATGATTTAGAAACCAAAGATATTGAGTGTATGTGGCTTGAACTGAAGGCCCCCCAATCTCCATCATTTCTTATTGGCCTTCTGTACCGCAACCCTTCTGCGAACTTTGAGTGGTATGATGGTTTCCTTAGTATGTGTGATAAAGCTTGTAATCCCAACTCCAATGTCATCCTCATGGGAGACTTTAACATAGACATGCTAAAGCCTCACCATGCGTGGGACTCTACGTTAACGTTGTTGGGTCTGCAACAGTTAATCACTTCACCCACACGGATCACACAAACAACATCCACACTCATAGATCATATATACACAACCAAGCCAGAGTCTGTTCATAATGTATCTGTCGGTAACCTTAGTATCAGCGACCATTTTCCCATCCGCTGTACGTGGTCTACTAAACTCCCTAAAGCAAAGAAAGGATGCCATACGTATATCACCTATCGCTCCTTTAAAAGTTTTAATGAAAGCGAGTTTCTGTTTGATCTTAACAGCGCACCTTTTGATGAAGTATTTAGTACATCTGACCCTGACAGCGCTCTGTCTGTTTGGTATACCATCTTTCTTAAGATCTTAAATAAACATGCGCCCCTGCGGAGGAGACGCGTCAAACACGCATCACTCCCGCCGTGGCTTACTCAAGACATCATTCAAGCCATGAGGGTGAGAGATGATCTGAGACAGCAGAAGTGCTTCACTGAATTTAAGCGTGAGCGCAATCGCGTAAAATCTCTTGTGCGACAGGCTAAAAAATCTTTCATTGATCGCTTGATTAAACAAGACAAAGACATGTCCACGCTCTGGCGCGCTATGGCCGTAGTGACTGGAGGCAAGTGTAATAAATCTCCTTTAATCCCTTCTGATCTGACTGCAGACATGTTTAACGACCATTTCCTCTCAGTTGCCGAGTCTCTTGTCCCTTCAGAAGCAAGTTCTCAGCCCTACTCTTGCTCAGACAGACTAGTTGACTTTTGTAGAACGCGAACTGCAGGATCTGATCCTTTCGTGATTCCACCACTGGCAGTGCACGAAATCGGTAGGACAATTAGTTCAATGAAGAATAAGAAATCGTCCGGGCCAGATGAAATCAGCCCCAAAATACTTAAATTAGCTATTCCTTATGTTATTGAAACAATAACCTATATTTATAATTTGTGCATTCAAACGAATATTTTCCCAAAAGAACTTAAAAAAGCCAAGGTTATACCCCTCCCGAAAACAAGAGATATGACTGATGTTAATAACTATCGCCCCATCTCACTATTGTCCATCCTTAGTAAACCACTTGAACGGCATATCCATAAACATCTCTTGGAATATTTAGAAAATCATACATTAATCCACCCCCTTCAGTCGGGATTCAGACCAAAGCACAGCTGTCACACGGCCCTAGCACGTCTAACTGATGTGTGGCTACGCTCAATAAATCAGGGCGAATTTACCGGCGCTGTATTTATTGACTTACGAAAAGCCTTTGATCTTGTGGACCATAAACTTCTACTTTCCAAGCTAAATGTGTACTTCGGTAGTTCGTTTGGCAATAAATGCATTTCTTCCTCAATTAACTACAGCCAGAAATCTCTTTACCACCATGGCACAACTCCACTTTTTGCCTCATTTATTATCTTAGCGACAGACAGCATCGCGTCATGGTCAATGGATCATACTCCTCAAGCGGATTAGTAACACGGGGAGTTCCCCAGGGTTCAGTCCTAGGGCCTCTTCTGTTTTGCCTCTTTATAAATGACCTACCGCTACATTTGACTAGCGACAAAATTTCATGTGATTTATTCGCTGATGACGCCACAATTCACACCCCGGACAAGAGTATTGATTCTTTAAATGGCCGTTTGCAGCAGGTTTTGAGCGAAATTTCCACTTGGTGCGCAAACAATGAAATGATTTTAAATCCTTCCAAAACGGAATGAATGACGATAGCAACCCGTCAGAAGCACCAGCTCAAGCCACTTACACTCAGCCTGACTATCCATAATGACATCGTTAATCAGGTCACGGAACACCGATTACTTGGTGTAATTGTTGATGACCAGATGAAGTGGCAATCACACATAAATTCTGTATGTAAAACTGTTGCTAGAAATGTTTTTATGCTTTCAAAGTTGAAGTACTTTATCGATGTTGATGCCCGCAAGTTATTTTACAATGCGCATGTCAAATCCCACATCGATTATGCGTCCACGATATGGGATGGCAGCGGTGACATACACTTAAAGAGGCTTAACTCCCTGCATCGGAGAGCAGCGAAACATATCCTGCCTGATTCAGCCCTAACAACTGATGAAAGACTTGAAAAACTGAAAATGCTACCTCTTAGCAAGCATCACCTCTTAAACAAGGGTGTGGTTATGTATAAAATCTGGAATGAGATTCACCCAAAATATCTTTGTAAGCTCTTTACCAAGGCAAGTTCAGGTTATTCTACTTCAAGACGAAACTTTATTACACCTCGCCCCAGGATAGATCTATTTAAAACCAGTGTATCTTTCTCAGGCGCATCTTTCTGGAACACACTGCCAACATGTATAACACAGGCTAGCTCCCTCTCCTCTTTCAAGGAATGCCTCCTCAAGTACTTGTCTGCTGATACATAATCTACCACAAGTATTCGTATCAAACATGTGCTTATCGTATAATCAGTGCATGCTGCCGTATGGTTTGTCCATACTAATAATAATCGCCTAATTACATAATTCAACTTTCTCAGTATTATAATCCAAATAATTTTGCTGTCTGAAGTGAATTTTCACTATGATCCAAATGATTTGCTTCGTATATAGGTCAAGTTATCATTAGCGCGTGTCTGTGTGTGCGCGCGAGCGTGTATGTGTCAGTGTGCGCGCGTTGCGTGTACTTTTTATTTTTCGTTTGTTTTTTGTATGACCGAATGAATGAATGAATTTTGTTTAATGTCTCTTCATGTTTAATGTTTTCTAATTTTTCTTTGTGTGATTTGGTACTATTAGTATTACAATTATTATCCTGTGTTTGTAGAGTAGCAACGGCAAGTATGAAAAATGGCACACGTGCTAATTACTTTATCCGTTGAGAAATAAAGTTTCATTTCATTTCATTTCATTTCATTTCTCTCTCTCTCTCTCTCTCTCTCTCTCTCTCTCTCTCTCTCTCTCTCTCTCTCTCTCTCTCTCTCTCTCTCTCTCTCTCTCTCTCTCATGCGGGCAATCAAATTAATCGTTGACAGGCCCACGCAAGTCATTAGTACTGATTACAAGTTGAAGCTGCTGGATATCCTGCCACTTGACAAGCAGTTCATTTATAATAAGTTGGTACTCATGCGCAAAATCACCATCTCAGACTCGCCAGCATATCTCTATAATGTGCTCGCACTTGCCCACAGATCTAGTCGAACATCAGGGAACAATCTGGTAGTACCAACCCCCCCCCCCCCCCCCCCCCCGCTTAGATATTTACAAGACGTCCCTCTCCTACTCTGGTGCAAAATTATGGAACACTGTTCCTGCAGACATTAAAGCAGCACCTTCTTTAGGAATTTTCAAGAACCAACTGCATAAATTTATTAAGAACATGTGAAAACATTGTTCATATTTTTCTTTCACATACCGTCATTGACTGCAGAAACATTTCCTATTCATATTCATGTATCATAATATACTAATGGTCAAAACTTAAGGGCCACCCCACTTTTTGTGTGGTTGGTTATCGTCGAAAGTACGCTAATAAAATACAATGTTCTTTCGATCTAAATGGGTTAAAAGTTGGCCTTAGACAGTCCACTGTACAGGGAACAATAGACAACAATTCATCAATTTCCACGAACGTGTGAAATGCACGTGAAACATCGTAAGTTTTTGTGAAAAGATGTGCGATATTGGCAAGCGTACCGAAGGGTGGCAGGTGGAAAAACTCGGTAAAGTCGCGATGCACGTGCTAAATGGGTCAGTCGTGAACACTGAGCACTTCTGTTTCGCTACAAATACCGGTACAGTAGGGGCATAATTGTCACTTTCCTAACCATGCCACCGCGACGAAGCCTAAAGCCAGTAGATCAAGGCCGGGCGCTAGCATGGTTGCAGGATGGAATTTCCGGACGAAAAGTTGGGAGACATCTTGGGGTGTCCCATTCAGTGATCGAGAGGCTGCTGGCACGATTCCAAGAAACCGGAAGGGCAGAACGACGACCCTGCTCAGGACGCCCGCGCTGTACCAGCAGAAGGGAGGACCTCTGTGTGGCGGCTCTGCGTGACCGACCTGTCACGTCAACCACTCTGCGACGTCAACTGATGCAAGCTGCAAACGTTAACGTCAGCAAAAGCACAGTTTGCCGACGTCTGCGCGAAATTGGCCTGGCTTCATGCAGAGCAGCAGTGAGAATACCCCTCACTCCAGCTCATCGTAGAGCCCGGGTTGTCTGGTGTCGTCAACATGTGAGGTGGAACAGACTCCAGTGAATTCAGGTTCTGATTACTGATGAGTCACGGTTCACTGTGTCCTTCAACGAAGGCAGGGTGAGGGTCTGTAGACGGCAGGGCGAGCGATTTACGGATGGATGTGTCCAAGAGGTGGATCGCTACAGAGGAGGCTCAGTCATGGTCTGGGCAGGCTTCAGCAGGGAAGGCAGGACCCCCCTCCACGTCATCCGAGGCACCCTGACTGGACTGCGCTATCGGGACGAGATTGTGCAGCCTCTCATCCAGCCAGCTCTCCAAGCCATAGGCGACAATGCTGTTCTGCAGGACGACAACGCTCGACCTCATCGCACAATGGAAAATGTATTGCTGTCAGTTTAGAGTTTGAATTGTGACGTATTTGTGTATTACAAGTGAAGTGTCCTCCCTACTTTAGTCATGTCAACATAAGGTACATTTCTTTCGTTTCCTAAAGTGTACCACCATTTGATCTTGGTGTTTTCCGCATATTTTTGAGGTAAGGTGCCGGATAGCCCTGATCTGAGCGTTCAGGCGAAAGACCTAAGTGAGATTCGTGCGCGATAAGAGTAGTACCGATTGACCAGCGGATTAAAAATTACAGGTACGGCAATAGTTCTATGAGGTAGGCAATGGGGCATTGAACCCCCTACGATATTTATGTGCTGACCAATCACAGTGTCCTGAAAGTGTCGAAAACGGAGCGACTGGACGACAATAATTATTGGTCAGTGTGCTTAGTTGACAATAATATACTGTTTGCTGTGATTGGTTGACGATAATATACTGTTTGCTGTGATTGGTTGACGATAATATACTGTTTGCTGTGATTGGTTGACGATAATATACTGTTTGCTGTGATTGGTTGACGATAATATACTGTTTGCTGTGACTGGTTGACGATAATATACTGTTTGCTGTGATTGGTTGACGATAATATACTGTTTGCTGTGATTGGTTGACGATAATATACTGTTTGCTGTGATTGGTTGACGATAATATACTGTTTGCTGTGATTGGTTGACAATAATATACTGTTTGCTGTGATTGGTTGACGATAATATACTGTTTGCTGTGATTGGTTGACAATGGTATTCGTGTCTCTGTGACTGGTTGACGATAATATACTGATTGCTGTGTGTTACGTGGTGGAATTGTAGTCGTAGTATGATAAACACACGAGACGCACGCACGTAAGGTTCTTTTAAATAAACTTCATTCAGCTGCAACCCGTCACACGTGGCTCGAGGATGTAGACAATACTGGAGTAACAGTTCCAACAATATTTTAATTCAGCGATGCGATCTCCACACAATGCATTTCCAAATGCACCAACATTGATACAAAGTCTCTTCTGCAAATGTCCACACTGGCGACACAAAGTTTCTCATAACGCTGTGTCTCTCACAATGTACACCCTATACGGGCCACGTAACTACGATAAACTGTGTGTCTCTACAACTGACAACGCAAGACAATGTACATTCGTGCTTCCTAGCACCCTCTTTATATAGTGGAACAACTTTCTAGAATAATCTAAAGAATTTACTTAACGCAACCAATCAGAACGGAACAGGTAACTGAAACTCATAAATATTAATAAACAAAGGAACTTTCTAGACTAAACTACACTGGTCTACAAAATTCGACTGCTCATTTCAGCCCCCAAACCTTATATTATTATGTAAAAACGTTACATAAAAGTATGGCAGACCGTTCCGCGACCTTGCCTACACTTTCTGGAAGATTCACGATCTTTCACAAAACATAAAGAACGGCCGTTCACTTCACGCGCACAGTAAACAACTTGTTGCAAATTGTTCCCAATTCACCGACGTCACACATACGAGGTCACTAGACAGTGCGACCTTTCTAGAACGTTCTGGACTAAACTTAGCGTATCATAACAAAACGAAATCCACTCTACGCGCGAACGAAAGAAAATCATACTGAAAAGGTACGTGATTCGTCACCATGATAGCTCAAATAAATAACGGATCGTTTCCTACGATTAACACATGCATGCTCTCACAGGACAACACAACCACAAAAGTAACCCTGGGATTGGTTGACAATGGTTTTATCGTCGCTATGACTGGTTGACAACAACGACAATAATAATAATAATAATAATAATAATAATATGCTGACGAAATATTCACTCAGTTTTTCCTGTGATAACGATAATATGACATTTCTTGTGCTGGCCGGTAGGTTTCCACAGTTTGCATGATGGCTTTCGACCACTTTGATTTGAAATGTTTTGTTGCTGCTGCTGTGGTTGAGTGCTGCCTGACTGCATAGTAAATAACTGAAGGACGTGCTGGGTTTCCTAGTGCCTGCACTACTCCAGCAGTAATACATAACTGAAGGACGTGCTGGGTTTCCTAGTGTCTGCACTACTACAGCAGTAATACATAAATGAAGGACGTGCTGGGTTTCCTAGTGCTTGCACTACTACAGCAGTAATATATAACTGAAGGACGTGCTGGGTTTCCTAGGACGTGCTGGGTTTCCTAGTGCTTGCACTACTACAGCAGTAATATATAACTGAAGGACGTGCTGGGTTTCCTAGTGCCTGCACTACTACAGCAGTAATACATAACTGAAGGACGTGCTGGGTTTCCTAGTGCCTGCACTACTACAGCAGTAATACATAACTGAAGGACGTGCTGGGTTTCCTAGTGCCTGCACTACTACAGCAGTAATACATAACTGAAGGACGTGCTGGGTTTCCTAGTGCCTGCACTACTACAGCAGTAATACATAACTGAAGGACGTGCTGGGTTTCCTAGTGCCTGCACTACTACAGCAGTAATACATAACTGAAGGACGTGCTGGGTTTCGTAGTGCTTGCACCACTACAACAGTACTACATAACTGAAGGACGTGCTGGGTTTCCTAGTGCCTGCACTACTACAGCAGTAATACATAACTGAAGGACGTGCTGGGTTTCATAGTGCCTGCACTACAGCAGTAATGCATAACTGAAGGACGTGCTGGGTTTCCTAGTGCCTGCACTACTACAGTAGTAATAAATAACAGAAGGACGTGCTGAGTTTCCTAGTGCCTGCACTACTACAGCAGTAATACATAACTGAAGGACGTGCTGGGTTTCCTAGTGCCTGCACTACTCCAGCAGTAATACATAACTGAAGGACGTGCTGGGTTTCCTAGTGCCTGCACTACTACAGCAGTAATACATAACTGAAGGACGTGCTGGGTTTCCTAGTGCCTGCACTACTCCAGCAGTAATACATAACTGAAGGACGTGCTGGGTTTCCTAGTGCCTGCACTACTACAGCAGTAATACATAACTGAAGGACGTGCTGGGTTTCCTAGTGCCTGCACTACTACAGCAGTAATACATAACTGAAGGACGTGCTGGGTTTCCTAGTGCCTGCACTACTCTACTACAGCAGTAATACATAACTGAAGGGCGTGCTGGGTTTTCTAGTGCCTGCACTACTACAGCAGTAATACATAACTGAGGGACGTGCTGGGTTTCCTAGTGCCTGCACTACTACAGCAGTAATACATAACTGAAGGACGTGCTGAGTTTCCTAGTGCGTGTACTACTACAGCAGTAATACATAACTTAAGGACGTGCTGGGTTTCCTAGTGCCTGCACTACTCCAGCAGTAATACATAACTGAAGGACGTGCTGGGTTTCCTAGTGCCTGCACTACTACAGCAGTAATACATAACTGAAGGACGTGCTGGGTTTCCTAGTGCCTGCACTACTACAGCAGTAATACATAACTGAAAGACGTGCTGGGTTTCCTAGTGACAGTAATACATAACTGAAGGACGTGCTGGGTTTCCTAGTGCTTGCACTACTACAGCAGTAATACATAACTGAAGGACGTGCTTGGTTTTCTAGTGCGTGCACTACTACAGCAGTAATACATAACTGAAGGACGTGCTGGGTTTCCTAGTGCGTGCACTACTACAGCTGTAATACATAACTGAAGGACGTGCTGGGTTTCCTAGTGACAGCACTACAGCAGTAATACATAACTGAAGGACGTGCTGGGTTTCCTAGTGCGTGCACTACTACAGCAGTAATACATAACTGAAGGACGTGCTGGGTTTCCTAGTGACTGCACTACTACAGCAGTAATACATAACTGAAGGACGTGCTGGGTTTCCTAGTGCGTGCACTACTACAGCAGTAATACATAACTGAAGGACGTGTTGGGTTTCCTAGTGCATGCACTACTACAGCAGTAATACATAACTGAAGGACGTGCTTGGTTTCCTAGTGCCTGCACTACTCTACTACAGCAGTAATACATAACTGAAGGGCGTGCTGGGTTTTCTAGTGCCTGCACTACTACAGCAGTAATACATAACTGAAAGACGTGCTGGGTTTCCTAGTGCCTGCACTACTACAGCAGTAATACATAACTGAAGGACGTGCTGAGTTTCCTAGTGCGTGTACTACTACAGCAGTAATACATAACTTAAGGACGTGCTGGGTTTCCTAGTGCCTGCACTACTCCAGCAGTAATACATAACTGAAGGACGTGCTGGGTTTCCTAGTGCCTGCACTACTACAGCAGTAATACATAACTGAAGGACGTGCTGGGTTTCCTAGTGCCTGCACTACTACAGCAGTAATACATAACTGAAAGACGTGCTGGGTTTCCTAGTGACAGTAATACATAACTGAAGGACGTGCTGGGTTTCCTAGTGCTTGCACTACTACAGCAGTAATACATAACTGAAGGACGTGCTGGGTTTCCTAGTGCGTGCACTACTACAGCTGTAATACATAACTGAAGGACGTGCTGGGTTTCCTAGTGACAGCACTACAGCAGTAATACATAACTGAAGGACGTGCTGGGTTTCCTAGTGCGTGCACTACTACAGCAGTAATACATAACTGAAGGACGTGCTTGGTTTCCTAGTGACTGCACTACTACAGCTGTAATACATAACTGAAGGACGTGCTGGGTTTCCTAGTGCCTGCACTACTACAGCAGTAATACATAACTGAAGGACGTGCTGGGTTTCCTAGTGCGTGCACTACTACAGCTGTAATACATAACTGAAGGACGTGCTGGGTTTCCTAGTGACAGCACTACAGCAGTAATACATAACTGAAGGACGTGCTGGGTTTCCTAGTGCGTGCACTACTACAGCAGTAATACATAACTGAAGGACGTGCTTGGTTTCCTAGTGACTGCACTACTACAGCAGTAATACATAACTGAAGGACGTGCTGGGTTTCCTAGTGCGTGCACTACTACAGCAGTAATACATAACTGAAGGACGTGCTGGGTTTTCTAGTGCCTGCACATCTAAATAATAATAATAATAATGAATGGTTCTTGTATAGCGCAAAAAATAATTTGTGGCAAAAACTCATTGCGCTAACAAACGCATTCAAACATGACATAGACGATATGAAACATTACAAATAAATACAACAGGACTACGGATCTACGACTGGGGAAAAGCAAGCTGGAAGAAGTGAGTTTTCAACTTAGCCTTAAACTGAGAGAGAGAGAGTAGGGAGATTTCGCAGACTGGCAGGCAGCGAGATCGAAACTGAAGGTGCAATGGAGCTAAATGAGCGTTCACCAACAGTTTTCAAGTTACGTTTAGGAGCCTTGAAAAGTTTCTCACTGGAGGACCGCAGAGAACGTGAAGGCTGGTATGTGCAGAGTGCAGCAGAAAGGTAAGCCGGGAGAGTCCCGTCGAAGTGACGGTATGCCAGAGTTGCCATCTTGTACTGGCATCGAAACTTAGTCACCGGCAGCCAGTGGAGTTCTTTAAGCATGGGTGTCACATGGTCGCTTTTACGTTTCTTCAGAACAAGCCGTGCAGCGCTGTTCTGAACCCTTTGCACACGACATACCTGTTCTATGGGCAGACCTGAATAAAGGGAATTACAATAGTCGAGACCGGAAGTTACCAGCGCAGTGACTAGTCTAGCAGAAGCGCGTTCAGAAAGGTAAGGCCGGATAGATGCAATGCGTCTCAGCTCCAGGAATGAGGTTCGACAAGCACTGCTGATTTGATCGTGCATGGCCAGTGTCTGGTCTATCTTGACACGGAGATATCTAACTGATGTTTTGAAGGGAATGGTGCTGCCAGCAATGTTGACAGAAACACTGTTTACAAGTCGGAGCCGGGAGGGAGCACCAACAGGAATTACTTCAGTTTTGTCAGCATTCAACATCAGCTTGTTACTATTCATCCACGTGAAAACGTCGTCTATGCATGTTTGAATGCCTGACAGAACTGAAGACAACTCGTCAGGAGGAGCGCCTCTTGACAGCTCCGTGTCATCAGCGTATTTGTGGAAGTCACACTCAGAGCAGAAATACAGCAGTAATACATAACTGAATAATTTGCTGGGTTTCCTAGTGCCTGCACTACTACAGCAGTAATACATAACTGAAGGACGTGCTGGGTTTCCTAGTGCCTGCACTACTACAGCAGTAATACATAACTGAAGGACGTGCTGAGTTTCCTAGTGCCTGCACTACTACAGCAGTAATACATAACTGAAGGACGTGCTGGGTTTCCTAGTGCCTGCACTACTACAGCAGTAATACATAACTGAAGGACGTGCTGGGTTTCCTAGTGCTTGCACTACTACAGCAGTAATACATAACTGAAGGACGTGCTGGGTTTCCTAGTGCCTGCACTACTACAGCAGTAATACATAACTGAAGGACGTGCTGGGTTTCCTAGTGCCTGCACTACTACAGCAGTAATACATAACTGAAGGACGTGCTGGGTTTCCTAGTGACAGCACTACAGCAGTAATACATAACTGAAGGACGTGCTGGGTTTCCTAGTGACAGCACTACAGCAGTAATACATAACTGAAGGACGTGCTGGGTTTCCTAGTGCCTGCACTACTACAGCAGTAATATATTCATTGGATTCCACACAAAAGCTGACCACTCTGCCGCGCGTCGATCGTGCACAGAAGTAACCAGCAAAGAAAGAAAAACGCTTTGAAAGACTATGACAAAATAATTACTTCGATTAAGTCTTTCTAAACCCTTTGGCTGTCGGTGTCAGGAATCATCGCGACCCCGACAGCCAGACGGTCAGAGTGTTCTGCAGCAGCATAACGTCTTTGGACTCACTGAGGCCGTCGTCTGGCTTTGTTTGTGTTGACGTTAATCTGGCGGCGTGTTGTTGGTGTTGACGTTAATCTGGCTGTGTGTTGTTGGTGTTGACGTTAATCTGGCTGCGTGTTGTCTGCGTGCAGATCGGCGACCACAACCCCAGCTTTGACCGGCTGCTCATGCCCTTCAGCATCATCGCGCACCGGGGTACGTCATGCACACTTGGCGCACACTTGGTTCTGCTCTCTAGTTTAACCTTTTTCACCCCGACGACCTACAGCAGCAGATGGATCGACCATGATCTTTCAAGGGCACTACTAGATGAGCTTGGCGCCTGACGCCGCCAACCTAATCTGGTACTACCCTTGAATGATCATGGTCGATCCATCTCTTGCAACTGGTACATAGCCTTTATGTGACGCCTCCAAAATTGGGAGAAAAATGCGACCGTGGGATTAAATAGGTTAATAGCAGACAGCTGAGCGTGTGTACAGTGCTGCAGGTACATGTATGTGGTATATCGTGACACGTCAGCAGTAACAGACAGTCACGTGTAGTGTCACGTACAGATACACCGGCCTTGTCTTTACTGGTCACGCAGTTACTTTTGTCACTTAACTAAGTACACATTATAGACGTCACTATACAGTGTTGTCTTTGTAGGTCACACAGTTACTTTTGTCACCTCGCTAAGTACACATTATAGACGTCACTATACAGTGTTGTCTTTGTTGCTCACACAGTTACTTTTGTCACCTCGCTAAGTACACATTATAGACGTCACTATACAGTGTTGTCTTTGTAGATCACACAGTTACTTTTGTCACCTCGCTAAGTACACATTATAGACGTCACTATACAGTGTTGTCTTTGTAGGTCACACAGTTACTTTTGTCATCTCGCTAAGTACACATTATAGACGTCACTATACAGTGTTGTCTTTGTTGCTCACACAGTTACTTTTGTCACTACGCTAAGTACACATTATAGACGTCACTATACAGTGTTGTCTTCGTTGCTCACACAGTTACTTTTGTCACCTCGCTAAGTACACATTATAGACGTCACTATACAGTGTTGTCTTTGTTGCTCACACAGTTACTTTTGTCACCTCGCTAAGTACACATTATAGACGTCACTATACAGTGTTGTCTTTGTTGCTCACACAGTTACTTTTGTCACCTCGCTAAGTACACATTATAGACGTCACTATACAGTATTGTCTTTGTTGCTCACACAGTTACTTTTGTCACCTCGCTAAGTACACATTATAGACGTCACTATACAGTGTTGTCTTTGTTGCTCACACAGTTACTTTTGTCACCTCGCTAAGTACACATTATAGACGTCCCTATACAGTGTTGTCTTTACTGATCACACAGTTACTTTTGTCACCTCGCTAAGTACACATTATAGACGTCACTATACAGTGTTGTCTTTGTTGCTCACACAGTTACTTTTGTCACCTCGCTAAGTACACATTATAGACGTCACTATACAGTGTTGTCTTTGTTGCTCACACAGTTACTTTTGTCACCTCGCTAAGTACACATTATAGACGTCACTATACAGTGTTGTCTTTGTTGCTCACACAGTTACTTTTGTCACCTCGCTAAGTACACATTATAGACGTCCCTATACAGTGTTGTCTTTACTGATCACACAGTTACTTTTGTCACCTCGCTAAGTACACATTATAGACGTCACTATACAGTGTTGACGTATTGACGCTTTACTGACGTGGGTATTCTACAGTGTAGAGGTGTTCATGCTGTATTTGACACGTTCTTGCGGCAATGGCATGTTCATGTTGTGTTGTACGTGTTGACGTGTTCATGCTGTAATGACGTGTTCATGTTGTGTTGACGTGTTGACGTGTTCATGCTGTGATGACGTGTTCATGTTGTGTTGACGTGTTGATGTGTCCATGCTGTAATGACGTGTTCATGTTGTGTTGACGTGTTCATGCTGTAATGACGTGTTCATATACTGTATTGACGTGTTCGTGCTGTAGACGTGATCATGCTGTGTTGACGTGTTCATGTGACATTGACGTGTTCCTGCTGTATTGACGTGGGTATTTTACAGCGGCACTGACGCCACCGGTGCCGACAAGAGTGCAATGTGCACAGGGAAGTAATGCGTGGTGTACGTGTGTTACA
The DNA here is from genome assembly GCA_036245525.1 of Semisulcospira habei. Taxonomy (NCBI): domain Eukaryota; kingdom Metazoa; phylum Mollusca; class Gastropoda; family Semisulcospiridae; genus Semisulcospira; species Semisulcospira habei. The sequence goes on from BTPG01000007.1 coordinate 151,510,702, forward strand.
GGCAGTGAGATTGAGACAATGCGTGGTGTTCGTGTGTTACAGGCAGTGAGATTGAGACAATGCGTGGTGTTCGTGTGTTACAGGCAGTGAGATTGAGACAATGCGTGGTGTTCGTGTGTTACAGGCAATGAGATTGAGATAGAGCAGTTCGCCCTCCAGTCCCTGCTACCCGCCACCGCCAGCACCTACTACCGCTACTTCGGCTCTCTCACCACGCCGCCATGCTACGAAACCGTCATCTGGACACTCTTCACGCAACGCATAGAGATCTCCTTGCAACAGGTCAGTCACGATTCACGGACAGCACTGGCCTTGACTGAGCAATGGTCTTAATGGCTTGTTTCGTCAGGCGGCGCGGAGGAAATCTTCAGGGATTGGGGAACGGTAAAGCGGGCAATGGTGAAGAATGGTAAAGCGGGCAATGGTAAAGCAGAGAACGGTAAAGCGGGCAATGGTAGAGCAGAGAACGGTAAAGCGGGCAATGGTAGAGTGGAGAAATGATGACAAACGGTTAAGCGGTGAATGGTAAAGTAGAAAATGGCAGAGCCAGAAAAGGTCGAATAGAAACAGTAAAGCGGGAAATGGTAGAGTAGAGAACGGTAAAGCGGGGAATGGTAGAATAGGAACGGTAAAGCGAGAAATGGTAGAGTAGAAAACGTTAAGGCGAGAAATGGTAGAGTAGAAATGATAGAGGTGTTGGAGACAAAGAATGGTAGAGTGGGAAATGGTAGAGGGGCAGGATGGCGGAGTTGAGAATGGCAAAGCTGGAAATGGTAAAGGAAACAACGGTAAATCGAGTAACAGTGGAGTAGAGAATGGTAAAGCGGGCAATGGTAGAGCAGAGAACGGTAAAGCGGGCAATGGTAGAGCAGAGAACGGTCAAACGGGCAATGGTAAAGCGGGCAATGGTAGAGTAGAGAACGGTAAAGCGAGGAATGGTAGAGTAGGGAACGGTAAAGCGAGAAATGGTAGAGTAGAAAACGGTAAGGCGGGAAATGGTAGAGTAGAAATGATAGAGGTGTTGGAGACAATGAACAGTAGAGTGGGAAATGGTAGAGGGGCAGGTTGAAGGAGTAGAGAACGGCAAAGCTGGAAATGGTAAAGGAAAGAACGGTAAATCGAGAAACGGTGGAGTAGAGAACTGTAAAGCGGGCAATGGTAGAGTAAAGAATGGTAGAGGTGTTTTATTTAGTAAATAATGGTAGAGATTGGAAAGATAGAGTAGAGAATGGTAGAACGGGGAATGGTCAAAATAGAGAATGGTAGAGCGGGGGAAGATGAAGAAAAGAATGATAGAGCGGGTACTGGTGGAGTAGAGAACAGCAGATCGGTGAATGGCCGAAGTAGTGAATGGTAGAGCGGGGAATGGTAGAGAAGAGAATGGTAGAGCGGGGAATGGTAGAGTAGAGATTGGTAGAGCGGGGAGGACTACCGGAATGTGTCGGAGTTTGGCCTATCGGAACGTGTCAGTGTGTGGCCTATCGGCAGTGTATCATAGTGTGGCCTATCGGCAGTGTGTCATATTGTGGCCTCTCGGCAGTGTATCATATTGTGGCCTCTCGTCAGTGTGTCATATTGTGGCCTCTCGGCAGTGTGTCTGTGTGTGACATTGGAGTGTGTCAGAGTGTGGCCTATAGGCAGTGTGTCAGAGCGAGGCCTATTGGCATTGTGTCAGAGTATGGCCTATCGGCAGTGTATCAGACTGGGGCCTATCTGCAATGTGTCAGAGTGTGGCCTATTGGCAGTGTGTCAGAGTGGGGCCTATCTGCAATGTGTCAGAGTGAAGCCTATCGGCAGTGTGTGTCAGGGTGTTGGCCTATCGGCTGTGTGTCAGAGTGAGGCCTATCTGCAATGTGTCAGAGTGAAGCTTATCGGCAGTGTGTGTCAGGGTCTTGGCCTATCGGCTGTGTGTCAGAGTGAGGCCTATCGGCTGTGTAAAAGAGTGTGGTCTATAGGCAGTGTGTCAGTCAGGCCTATTGTGTCATAATGTGGCCTATCGGCAGTATGTCAGAGTGAGGCCTATCTAAAATGTGTTAGTGTGCGGCCTTTCGGCAGTGTGTGTCTAAATATGGCCTATCTGAGCGTGTCAGAGTGTGGCCTATAGGTAGTGTTTTAAAGTGTCGCCTCTCAGGAGTGTGTCAGAGTGTGGCGTTTTGGCAGCGTGTCAGAGTGTGGCGTTTCGGCAGCGTGTCAGAGTGTGGCCTCTCGGGAGTGTCAAAGTGTGTCCTATCGGCAGTGTGTCCGAGTGTGTGCTATCGGCAGTGTGTGAGAGTATGGCTTCGGCAGTGTGTGAGGGTGTGGCCTCTCGGCAGTGTGTCTGTATGTGGCCTATCGGAGCATGTCAGAGTGTGGCCTGTAGGCAGTGTGTTGAAGTGTGACGTATCGGCTGCGTGTCGGAGTGTGGTCTATCGGCAGTGTGCAAGAGTGCGGCCTCTCGGCAGTGTGTGAGAGTGTTGCCTGTTGGCAGTGTGTCATAGTGTGGCCTGTCGGCAGTGTGTCATAGTGTGGCCTCTCGGCAGTGTCATAGTGTGGCCTGTCGGCAGTGTGTCATAGTGTGGCCTCTCGGCAGTGTGTCATAGTGTGGCCTCTCGACAGTGTGTCTGTGTGTGGCCTATCGGAGCGTGTAAGAGTGTGGCCTATAGGCTGTGCGTAAGAGTTTGGCCTATCGGCAGTGTGTCAGAGTTTGGCCCATAGGCAGTGTGTCATAGTGTGACCTGTCGGCAGTGTGTCATAGTGTGGCCTCTCGGCAGTGTGTCAGAGTTTGGCCCATAGGCAGTGTGTCAGTGTATGGCCGATAGGCAGAACGATGTGTAGAGCTTCGTTACGGAACTCGGTTGGGCACGTAAATTTCGCGTTCCGGACGGTGAAGACTGCTCCATAACTGTCTATTATTACCTGTGTGTGCAGCTGGTGTATTATTACCTGTGTGTACAGCTGGTGTATTATTACCTGTGTGTGCAGCTGGTGTATTATTACCTGTGTGTACAGCTGGTGTATTATTACCTGTGTGTGCAGCTGGTGTATTATTACCTGTGTGTAATACGTCACCCTTCTCAGTGTGTACTCCCCAACCCTCCTGGCAGAGCCTGCAGAAAAAGACAAGTTCTACTCTGACATGCGCAGCCTCCTGCAGAGCACCCCTGCAGACGACAAAGTCATCATCCTTGGCGACTTCAACGCCAGAGTGGGCCAAGACTCTGAAGCCTGGAAAGGAGTCCTCGGCAAGCATGACTTTGGGAACTGCAATGACAATGGTCGCCTACTGTTGGAGCTCTGTGCAGAGCAGCAACTTGTCATCACCAACACTACTTTCCAGCAAAAGGACAGTCGAAAGACCACCTGGATGCATCCTCGCTCCAAGCACTGGCACCTTATCGACTATGTCCTAGTGCGTCAGAGGGACCGCAGTGACGTCCTCCTCACTAGAGTGGTGCCCAGCGCAGAGTGCCACACTGACCACCGCCTTGTTCGCTGCAAACTCAGGCTCCGCCTCAAGCTGAAACCCAAGAAAGGGCCCCCCCCCCCCCCCCCCCCCAAGAAAAAGCTTGATGTTGCCAGCCTTCAGCGTGACGACAAGAAAGCTGCCCTTCAGGCCGATTTACAGCGCATGCTCAAAGACACAGTTGATCCAGCAGACTCCTCCCCTGAAACACTCTGGGAACAACTGAAAACTGCTATTGTAAAATCTTCTGTGGAAGTCTTGGGCTTTGCTAGAAAGAGAAACAAAGACTGGTTTGACGAAAACGACGTAGAGATCCAGGAACTTCTAGCAAAAAAAAAAAAAAGAGCCGCCCACCAGGCCCACCTAGCCCAGCCTTCCTGCCCTGTGAAGAAGTCTGCCTTCCGCCTCATCTGCAGCAGTCTCCAGCTCAAGCTTAGAGAGCTCCAGAACGAGTGGTGGTCCAGACTCGCACAGAGGACCCAGCTCTGCGCTGACAACGGTGACTACAGGGGCTTCTACGAAGCACTGAAAGCAGTGTATGGCCCTAGGCACCTGGTACAAAGTCCCCTGCGAAGCGCTGATGGACAGGCACTCCTCACAGATAATACCTTCATCTTGAACCGCTGGTCGGAATACTTTCAGGACCTCTTCGGCGCTGAGCGCACTGTTCAAGAAACAGTTATCCTCCAAATCCCACACCTTCCACTAAAGGTTGAATTGGACGAACCACCCACCGCCGAAGAGACCCTCACAGCCATCCACCAGCTCAAGAGTGGCAAAGCAGCAGGCATTGACGGAATCCCGCCAGAGATCTGGAAACATGGAGGCCCAGCACTGCACAACAAGCTCCACGACCTCTTTCTCTGCTGCTGGGAAAAAGGAACACTACCAAAGGATCTCCGTGATGCAGTCATCATCACCCTGTACAAGAACAAAGGAGAGAAGTCTGCCTGCTCTAATTATCGTGGAATTACCCTGCTGTCCATTGCCGGGAAAATTCTCGCAAGGTTGCTCCTGAATCGGCTGGTACCTGCCATCGCTGAAGACCACCTCCCAGAGAGCCAGTGTGGCTTCAGAGCCAACAGGAGTACCACCGACATGGTCTTTGTGCTGAGACAGCTTCAGGAGAAGTGCCGCGAGCAGAACAAAGGGCTGTACGTAACGTTTGTCGACCTAACAAAAGCGTTTGACACTGTGAGCAGGCAAGGTATGTGGCAGATCCTGGAGCGACTAGGCTGTCCCCCAAAGTTCCTCAACATGATCGTCCAGCTCCACGAGGACCAGCAAGGCCAGGTCAGACTAAACAGTGACCTCTCACAACCATTCCCCATTCGCAACGGCGTAAAGCAAGGCTGCGTGCTGGCATCGACCCTCTTCACCATCTTCTTCAGCATGATGTTGAAGCAGGCCACAGTAGACCTCGACGATGACGACGCAGTGTACATCAGGTATCGTCTCGATGGCAGCCTGTTCAACCTCAGACGACTGCAGGCCCACACGAAAACCCTAGACCAACTGATTCGTGAGCTGCTCTTTGCTGATGACGCTGCCCGCGTTGCACACACAGAGAGAGAGCCTTGCAGCGCATTACGTCCTGCTTCGCAGATGCCGCCCAGCTCTTTGGACTTGAGGTCAGTCTGAAAAAGACAGAGGTCCTTCATCAGCCGGCACCCAAGGAAGAGCATCGCCCTCCCCACATCACCATCGGCGAGTCCGAACTGAAGTCTGTACACCAGTTTATCTACCTTGGCTGCATCATCACGTCAGACGCCAAGCTGGACAAGGAGCTGGACAACAGGCTGGCAAAAGCGAACAGTGCTTTCGGGCGACTATTCAAGCGGGTGTGGCACAATCAACAGCTGAAAAAAGGCACCAAGATCAGCGTGTACAGAGCTGTCGTCCTCACCACCCTGCTGTACGGTTCCGAGTCCTGGGCCCTCTACCGCAGCCAACTACGACTCCTCGAACGCTTTCACCAGCGCTGCCTGCGTACCATCCTCAGCATTCACTGGAGTGACTATGTCACCAACGTCGAGGTTCTTGAACAGGCGGAAACTGTGAGCATCGAGGCTTTGCTGCTGCAGACACAGCTTCGCTGGGCGGGGCACGTCTCCAGGATGGAGGATCATCGCCTACCCAAGATCACTCTGTTCGGCGAGCTCGCCACTGGACACCGAGACAGAGGGGCACCAAAGAAGAGATACAAAGACGGTCTCAAGAAGTCACTTAGTGCCTGCCAAATCGACCACCGCCAGTGGTCTTCGCTTGCTGCGGACCGTGACACCTGGCGCTCCACCATTCACAAGGCAGCCGTCTCCTTTGAGGACTCTCGCAGAGCTAACCTTAAGGACAAGCGGCTCAGAAGAAAAAACAGAGCTGTCGTAACTCAGAACCCTGACCAGACCTTCCCCTGCAGCCACTGCGGTCGAACCTGCCTGTCCCGGATTGGCCTCCGCAGCCACGAAAATGCCTGCAGACGACGTGGGCAAGCCCTATAGAATCTTCGTTCGCGAAGTCAAGCCAAGAAGACAGCTGGTGTATTATTACCTGTGTGTACAGCTGGTGTATCATTACCTGTGTGTACAGCTGATGTATTATTTCCTGTGTGTACAGCTGGTGTATTATTACCTGTGTATACAGCTGGTGTATTATTACCTGTGTGTACAGCTGGTGTATTATTACCTGTGTGTACAGCTGGTGTATTATTACCTGTGTGTACAGCTGGTGTATCATTACCTGTGTGTACAGCTGATGTATTATTACCTGTGTGTACAGCTGGTGTATCATTACCTGTGTGCACAGCTGGTGTATTATTAACTGTGTGCACAGCTGGTGTATTATTACCTGTGTGTACAGCTGGTGTATCATTACCTGTGTGTACAGCTGGTGTATTATTACCTGTGTGTACAGCTGGTGTATTATTACCTGTGTGTACAGCTGGTGTATTATTACCTGTGTGTACAGCTGGTGTATCATTACCTGTGTGCACAGCTGGTGTATTATTAACTGTGTGTACAGCTGGTGTATCATTACCTGTGTGTACAGATGGTGTATTATTAACTGTGTGTACAGCTGGTGTATTATTACCTGTGTGTACAGCTGGTGTATTATTACCTCTGTGTACAGCTGGTGTATTATTACCTGTGTGTACAGCTGGTGTATTATTACCTGTGTGTACAGCTGGCCACGTTCCGGACGCTCAGGACTGTGCGAGCTAACGAAACGCAGGAGGTGTCCATAGTGGATGACTTCCGGCCTCTGCAGCAACTGCACGAGCGGCGCGTGTACAGTAACGACCTGCAAGTTGCTTGCTACCTCGCGCAGTCGCACCTGGCGCACCGTCAGGGGGGTGCTGTTGAGCAGGCTATCACGTGCAGCACGGGAACTGCCACTCGTGACACGATCAACATGGTCGTCTTGGGCGTGACGCTGGTCACGGTGATGCTCCTCTAGCGTAATGACGTGCATTCCCTCGTCGGCATCTTCGCCATGGCCGCTGTGACAGAGGGCAGCACGTTTCACGACTCCACCAAATCCCCGAGTGACGGCGGTCAGGAGTTAGGTATGGTTGCATTGAACGGCTCACAACAACGATAGATAGCGAAGCCACGGCGGCTAACCAGTGTGAGTCGTAAGTACAGACAACACTTCAAACATCTTCAAGAGGCATAGATCCTTTTGATACCTCTGTGCTCATGATGATCTATGCCTCTTGGAGATGTTTGGAGCCTTGTCTACGCGTTGTCTCGTTGATTGTCGGTAGTCGTTGGTTGCAAATATCTCTGGTCTGATCTAGTGTGGTCTGGTCTGATCTTGTCTGGTTTGATCTAGTCTGGTCTGATCTAGTCTAATCTAGTCTTGTCTGATCTAGTCTGGTCTGATTTAGTTTGATCTAGTCTGGTTTGATCTGGTCTGATTCAGTCTGATCTGATCCAGTCGGGTCTGATCTGGTCTGATCCAGTCTGATAATAACAATAATAATACCGTTATTATATAGGCGCTTTTTCTCAATTTTTGGGCAAATCGACTCAAAGCGCCGCGAACTGAAACCCAACACGCACACTCACGTAACAGACACGGATTTACGCCATTTAAGACAAACACAGTACAAGACAGACGAAGGGCCAGTTCAGCTACTGAAGTTACAGAGAGTTTTGATCGCTTGTATTTGAAAATTTTGTAAAGTGGCCTGAAACCGGTACCAAAGTGTGTGTGTGTGTGTGTGGGGGGGGGGGGGTAGGTGGGGGGTGGAAGAACCGGAGTACCCGGAGAAAGAACCCCCGACGGTCCGCCCGAATTAACGGTGACACTTACCAGAGGAGAAAAGTCCAACGCCGGAACCCGTTTTCGAACCTCGCACCTTTGGCATTGGTGGCAGGCGCTTTAACCACTGCGCCACGGACCGCCCCAGTTGGGTCTGATCTGGTCTGATCCAGTCTGATCTGATCCAGTCGGGTCTGATCTGGTCTGAACTAGACTGGTCCTGATCTGATCTGGTTTGATCCAGTCTGATCTAGTCTGGTCTGACCCAGTCTGATCTAATCCGGTCTGATCTAGTCTGGTCGGATATAGTCTTATTTGGTCTGATCCAAGGTTCACGGGTGATGCCAGAATAGCTTGGCGCCCTTGAACTATCGTGGTCGATCCTTATCTTGCTGTGGTGTGTGGGCTAAAAGGAGTTAACGTCTCCGTGTCTTAAGTGTACCTCTCTACTGACGAGCACAAGAAATGCAACACATCTGGAATCATCGGAAACACCATTCCCAATGATTCTCTACATGTCGCATTTCTTATGCTCGTCAGTATACATCGCGTTATTGTCGTTCCCCCCCCCCCCCCCCAATCATGATTTCCTTTGTGTACGTCACGGCCACTGAGCATAATATCTTCCTGACTACAGGGGTTTTCTTAATGTGATTGATTTTCTTTTTTCTTTTTTTTTTAATGTATATCCTAATGAAGTCCTCGGTGTAGAAAGTCCTTATGGGTAATCCTCACTGAAATTGAACTTGGTATGTTTATTGATGTCGGAACATACAGGTTCTGTTTGTGTTTGTATGTAGTATTGCTTATTGATGTCGGAACATATAGGTCCTGTTTGTGTTGCTTATTGATGTCGGAACATATAGGTCCTGTTACAGGTCCTGTTTGTGTTGCTTATTGATGTCGGAACATATAGGTCCTGTTACAGGTCCTGTTTGTGTTACTCTGACTTATTGATGTCGGAACATATAGGTCCTGTTACAGGTCCTGTTTGTGTTGCTTATTGATGTCGGAACATATAGGTCCTGTTACAGGTCCTGTTTGTGTTACTTATTGATGTCGGAACATATAGGTCCTGTTACAGGTCCTGTTTGTGTTGCTTATTGATGTCGGAACATATAGGTCCTGTTACAGGTCCTGTTTGTGTTACTTATTGATGTCGGAACATATAGGTCTTGTTTGTGTTGCTTATTGATGTCGGAACATACAGGTCCTGTTTGTGTTGCTTATTGATGTCGTATGCACACCAAGGGGAACAACTCGGCGCTGGACAGACAACAGTTAGATCCCCTGCCCCCATCTATCACTTATTGATGTCGGAACATACAGGTCCTGTTTGTGTTGCTTATTGATGTCGGAACATACAGGTCCTGTTTGTGTTGCTTATTGATGTCGGAACATACAGGTCCTGTTTGTGTTGCTTATTGATGTCGGAACATACAGGTCCTGTTTTTGTTGCTTATTGATGTCGGAACATACAGGTCCTGTTTGTGTTGCTTATTGATGTCGGAACATACAGGTCCTGTTTGTGTTGCTTATTGATGTCGGAACATACAGGTCCTGTTTGTGTTGCTTATTGATGTCGGAACATACAGGTCCTGTTTGTGTTGCTTATTGATGTCGGAACATACAGGTCCTGTTTGTGTTACTTATTGATGTCGGAACATACAGGTCCTGTTTGTATCATTGGTAATTAGAACCTGTACCTCATCAACTCAGCGTGTACGGCGAACAGACGACAATTCTCTTGTGTCCCTGCTACAAAGTGTCTCATTATAGACGCCCAGGTGTGAGTGTGTGTGTGTGTGTGTGTGCGCGCGTGTGTGTGTGCGCGCGCGCGTGTGTATGTGTGTTATGTGCACGTATGTTTTTTAAAAATATTTTTATACATAAATGTTATTTATTAATGTTGTGCTGTTTTAAGTACATTAGATTTTAATTGAATGGATTGTTTGTATCATTGCTGCGTGCATATTATAATGTAAGTTTTGGTGTATATTTAAGTCACTGAGAATGTCGGACCACTTTAAATTGCCCCTAGCGGGATAAATACAGTTTATTGAATTGAATTGAATTGAATTGAATTCAGCCCCGACACACCACAGCAAGACATGGGTCGAGCATGATAGTTCAACGGTGGTGCCAGAATAGCTTGGCGCCCATAGGCGCCAAGCTATTCTGGCACCACCTCAGTTTGAACTATCATGCTCGATCTGTCTCTGGAATTGTAATACAGTCCTTCAGAGGGCAACTTCAAAATCTGGGGATTTGGGTTCTTGGTGTAGAATGTTTTAAAGACAACTTTTACATGACAACACCTTGTATCATAGTCTTACCGCGCGGTGCTTTCTGGGCCGAGAATCTCATAGTACACTTCAAGATCGGCTGGCAAGCTTGAGACTGCAAACACGCCGCATGGCTTACTCTACATTAGAACGAAACACATCGCACTCCTCATAAAAGCGATACAAACATCTGATTCATCGTCACTACTGAAGAAATCCAACATCTAAATTGCTTTACAAAGCAGCGAAACTCAGCAGAATCGACGGTAAGCAACGCAGACGACAAAACAGGCTAAAGCTAACTGTCGTCCGCTTTGTTCTATTTTTGGTGACTGGATTTATGTTGTAAAAGGTTCTTATTAAACACAGAAGTGCAGAGTTCATATATATATATATATATATATATATATATATATATATATATATATATATATATATATATATATATATATATATATATATATATATATATATATATATATATATATATATATATATTATATATATATATATATATATATATATATATATATATATATATATATATATATATATATATATATATATATATATATATATTATAGTTCTCTTATGTTCTATTAAACCTCTTCGTAAACAAGATATACAGTCACTTTACAAATACAGTCATATAAATTTAGTTAACTTGATCTGTTTTCGTTGCGCGGCGGCTCATCTGGCAATTTTTGTTGTCATAATATGGTTATTATGCTATAGATTAAAAAAAAAATTACTTGCTTAGATGTGTGTGCATACTTAGTAGAATGACTGCTATACATATGTGTGGTTTGGTATTTTTGAGTCTGCTTGATTGTGATGTATGTATGTTTTATGTGTTGATCTTAATATGGACGCTCGTCCGTCAGTTACGCCGCAAAAAAATTCCTAATGTTTATGCATCTGGCAATAAAGTGTATGTTATCTTAGTTCTAGTATCGCGACTCCCATTCTCGAACTGTTTGATTCATAGTCACCGAGAGCTTCGCTCTCGGTGACTATGAATCAAACAGTTTGAGAATGGGAGTCGCTCGGTCTGTCTAGAAATGCTGGTATACGACCACTCCACTTCTATTAGGTAGGTCCGTCCCTATACAAACAGTGGATAACGTCAGTGCCGGCGAGCGATATTTAGCTATTTTGCAACAAGAGCTGCTCTCAACATATAGCACGCATAACAAAAATAAAAACATGGGCGAATAAACCATCATCCGGACTACAGTTCTGTGGTGTTTGTTTTGTTCTGGAAAGAAAGATGTATATCATTTGTAGCACCGCCGAATGTGGAGCAGGGGCAAGCGTCAAAAACAAACTTGGTCAGCTGTTCGTGAGCGCCCCGCACATAGGTTGTGTAAAAGCCGCTTGCGCAAATCCAAGATAGAACGCACAGCGCTATGTTTGATACCGTTCAAAAGATCTTTTCCTACCATTTTTCACGGTGCCTGGCGCATGTTTAAATTCAAGGAAAAACTGCATCATATTTTGATGTAAAATTTTCAATTTCTTTTTACTCCCAAAGGAGAAAGAAACGCTTTTAGAAAAGACAGTTACAACACAATTTGTTTAAATAAATAGTGTTGTAACTGTCTTTTCTAAGCGTGTTTCTTTCTCCATTGGGTTTATTTCTCTGCATTTTACACACTTGGCAGTCACATTTTTGGTCTGGATAACATTGAACAGTCCCGTGGATAAGTCAGGAACTAGATCAACCTAACGTTCAACAGTCCAGTGGATAAGTCAGGAACTAGATCAACCTAACATTCAACAGTCCAGTGGATAAGTCAGGAACTAGATCAACCTAACATTCAACAGTCCAGTGGATAAGTCAGGAACTAGATCAACGTAACGTTCAACAGTCCAGTGGATAAGTCAGGAACTAGATCAACCTAACATTCAACAGTCCAGTGGATAAGTCAGGAACTAGATCAACATAACGTTCAACAGTCCAGTGGATAAGTCAGGAACTAGATCAACCTAACATTCAACAGTCCAGTGGATTAATCAGGAACTAGATCAACCTAACATTCAACAGTCCAGTGGATAAGTCAGGAACTAGATCAACCTAACATTCAACAGTCCAGTGGATAAGTCAGGAACTAGACCAACCTAACATTCAACAGTCCAGTGGATAAGTCAGGAACTAGATCAACCTAACATTCAACAGTCCAGTGGATAAGTCAGGAACTAGATCAACCTAACATTCAACAGTCCAGTGGATAAGTCAGGAACTAGACCAACCTAACATTCAACAGTCCAGTGGATAAGTCAGGAACTAGATCAACCTAACGTTCAACAGTCCAGTGGATAAGTAAGGAACTAGATCAACCTAACATTCAACAGTCCAGTGGATAAGTCAGGAACCCAAGGTCAGAGCGGTAAACTTATAGTGCTGCAATGAAACTGTAGAGCTATTTCAAATAAAATAACCTATTTAACCCAATACCTTAAAATACCTAAACCACGTGTCTTATTATTACAATCACCTTTGCACACCCAAAATAAGCTCCCCACACTGGAGGGGTTCTATTTTCCTCCCTTGTGGAGCTGAATGCTGGATACGGAGTTAAGGTACACACATCAACATGTACAAACAGGTGTAAGACTATATGTTATTGGTAGCAGGGGTTTGCTACACGGACTCTTGTAGGCCTGAGGGAGGTCAAAGGACCCATTGTACCCCGAAGGCCTTCGGCCTTCGGGGTACAATGGTTCCTTTGACCTTCCGAAGGCCTACAAGGGTCAGTGCAGCAAGCCCTAGCTACCAATAACGTATTTGTTTCATTCCTCCACTATTTTCGTGAAAGAAATCTTCCGACCTGGATCACGCCAAACATGACTGACGTCAAAGGAATATACATTTATACATAATAGACTTATGACGTAATTAAAAATCTTTCATGACGTCGCCGTCTCCAGCAGCGTGCCTGTTGTTTTGAACAACGCTATGTAACGTTGTGCTTTAGGACGTTTTGGTGATCTTTTATAGAACAAAACTCGCATCCAAGATGCGTCACAAAGAGGGCTACAAGAAGTCCGCCATTAGTCGCTAAAGGGTTTTTGTAGCTCGGTCACAAGGTACGGTTTGCGCTAAAGGGACTGGTCGTGTGACGTAGGAATGAAAACATGAGATTATACTGAAACTCCCCTGTGCCGACTCAGATAGAAACAAAAAAAAAAAAAAAAAAAAAAAAAAAAAAAAAAAAAAAAAAAAAACAACAACAACAAACAAACAAAAAAAACAAAAAAACAACAGCAATATGTAATAATTGTGCCAAAATGAATAATGGCCAGTAATGAATATTAACCTACCGTATCTCTATGCCCCAAAATCTATCGTTGATGTTGGTCTAGACTGGTTAAACAATCTTGAAAAAGGAAACCGGACAGTGTTAGGAAACCTTAATATACAGCACCCCATGTGGGGGAAAATATTGTCCCAGGCAATAAAAAAACAAACAAAAAAAGCCCGCAGAAGCCATTATGGAGTCCGACCTGATCATGCTTAACCCTCTTAACTTCATGGCCGCATTTCCAAACTGTTCGAGGCGTTGTCTAACGACTATGTACCAATTGTAGGAGATGGATTGATCATGATAATTCAAGGGCAGTGCCAGATGAGCTTGGCGCCTTCAGGCGCCAAGCTCATCTGGCACTGCCCTTGAATTATCATGATCAATCCATCTCCTGCTGCAGGGTCCCCCGGGGGTGATTGGGTTAACAACGGACATTTGACCAAGGACCCCACACAGGCTCAACAACCCCACTGCGATCGACGTCGCTCTCGCCTCGCCAAACTTGTTTGAGGAAGTACTCTGGTCGGCGGGGGGATGACGCTCTTGGCAGCGATCATCTCCCTTTGACCCCCGTCATCAAGCAAAATGACACGTCAGTAGTGACCCATGGGGGCAAAGGTCAATTCGAATTTAATATTTAAGCTAACCGGACCGAATTTCAACACATAACTGACCAAGAAATTCAAACAGCAGGCGAGGATATTAATACAAACATAAACCAGAACAATAACAGATGCAGCAGAAGCCTCCGAATTCCCCCCCCTCCCCCCCCCCCCCCCCCCCTATGAACAACTTCTTCTTCCTGTAGTCGTTCGTAGTGGGCTATACGGTCAGTCCAGCACCGGCGATGAATGACGTCGTTTTCTCCAGGTCTTCTCGACTGCCGTAGAGTTTGGTCTGCAGTGGAGTTGGCGACGGCCACACTTCTTTTCTTTCATCGTCCAGTAGGGGGCATCTCTGGAGAATATGTTTCGCTGTTTGATGAACAACAAAACGACTTCCTATTTAAATACAACAGTCATTGCTGGGACGAAAGTCCTTGCGGCGCGGCAGTTAGACAAAAAGGGTATTGTACAACAAATGGAAAACATCGAGATCAGACGTAAACTTTACTAATATCAAAAACAGCAAATATTAATTGTGACAGGGTTATGGCCCTTAGCCAAACTTAATTACACAGAAAAACAATTGATTGAAGAAGCAAAAGCTCCTTCAGATATTTCCAAAGCCTGGAAACGCTTTAACCCAATCAGCCCTGACGCACTACAGCAGGAGATGGGTCGACCATGATAATTCAAGGGTAGTGCCAGATTAGCTTCCAAGCTAATCTGGCACTATCCTTGAATTATTATGGTCGATCCGTCTCCTGCAACGGGTGCATGGTCGTTAGATGACGCCTCGAAAATTTGGGAAATACCTGCGTCGGGCTGAATGAGTTGAAGAAACCCATTCCCCGCCCCGGATTGTTTATGAGGGCACAACATATGAACTTGAGCCCGACAAGGCAGAGCTGTGGGCATTGTTTATGAGGGCACAACATATGAACTTGAGCCCGACAAGGCAGAGCTGTGGGCATTGTTTATGAGGGCACAACAAATGAACTTGAGCCCGACAAGGCAGAGCTGTGGGCAAACACTTTCGCAGAAGTCAGTTCCACTAATACACTGCCTAATTCTATAATTAATTATAGCAAAAGAGAAAAAGACAAAGAAGACTATAAGCCCCCCCCCCCCCCCCGACCCCGATAATTACATGGCTGTCAATCACCTTTCTCACAACAGGTGATCTACAACAGGTGTTCCATGGACAGGGTTCTTCACAGGTATCGGCAGGTGAGGGACGGCATCGCCTATACAATGCTAGCCAGCTTGACACATGCTGTAAAACGTCTACCGCTTAACTCATTGCGTCCCAGGTACGAAATACCCACATTTCGGAGTTGTCCTCTGAGGACTGCATTACAATTTAGGAGACAGATCGACCATGATAGTTTAAGGGTGGTGCCAGAAGAGCTTGGCGCCTGTAGGCGCCAAGCTATTCTGGCACCACCCTTGAACTATCATGATCGAGACATATCTTGCTGTGGCGTGTCGGGAAAAGCGAGTTACGTTGCTGCTACTCTGAGGGAGTCCTCCTCTCAGAGTGGCAAAATGGATTAGTAATTCCAATCCCCAAGCCCAACAAACCAAAACATCAAGTTACTCTGAGGGAGTCCTCCTCTCAGAGTGGCAAAATGGATTAGTAATTCCAATCCCCAAGCCCAACAAACCAAAACATCAAGTTACTCTGAGGGAGTCCTCCTCTCAGAGTGGCAAAATGGAGTAGTAATTCCAATCCCCAAGCCCAACAAACCAAAACATCAAGTTACTCTGAGGGAGTCCTCCTCTCAGAGTGGCAATATGGAGTAGTAATTCCAATCCCCAAGCCCAACAAACCAAAACATCAAGTTACTCTGAGGGAGTCCTCCTCTCAGAGTGGCAAAATGGAGTAGTAATTCCAATCCCCAAGCCCAACAAACCAAAACATCAAGTCACTTCGTTCCGCCCTAGTACCTTAACCCCGCGTGTTAGTAAACTACTGGAAAGAACAATCAAAAAACAGACTAGAACGCCATTCAGACAATAACCAGTCAATCCCTGTGGTCTAAGCAGATTTTCCAAAGCACCGCCCAGGCGCGGACCAACTATATAGGCAGTAACCGCAGCCATCAAAAGGGCCTTCAAAAAGAAACAGAAATTACGAGCATGCTTCTTCGACGTCAGGAGGGCCTTCCACACCGTCTGGCACCAGAGGCTGCTTCTTAACTCATTCAAGCCTATATGGTGACTCCATACCGACAGCAACTGTGTACAGCCTATGTGGTCGGTGACTCCATACAGACAGCAACTGTGTACAGCCTATGTGGTGACTCCAAACAGACATCAACTATGTACGGCCCGTGCGTTGACTCCATACAGACATTAACTATGTACGGCCTATGTGACTCCATACAGACATTAACTATGTACGGCCTATGTGGTGACTCCATACAGACATTAACTATGTACGGCCTATGTGGTGACTCCATACAGACAGCAACTGTGTACAGCCTATGTGGTGACTCCAAACAGACATCAACTATGTACAGCCTACGTGGTGACTCCATACAGACATCAACTATGTACGGCCCGTGCGGTGACTCCATACAGACATTAACTATGTACGGCCTATGCGGTGACTCCATACAGACATCAACTATGTACGGCCTATGTGGTGACTCCATAAAGACATCAACTATGTACGGCCCGTGCGGTGACTCCATACAGACATTAACTATGTACGGCCTATGCGGTGACTCCATACAGACATCAACTATGTACGGCCTATGTGGTGACTCCATACAGGCATCAACTATGTAAGACCTATGTGGTGACTCCATACAGGCATCAACTATGTACGACCTATGTGGTGACTCCATACAGACATCAACTATGTACGGCCCGTGCGGTGACTCCATACAGACATTAACTATGTACGGCCTATGCGGTGACTCCATACAGGCATCAACTATGTACGGCCTATGTGGTGACTCCATACAGGCATCAACTATGTACGACCTATGTGGTGACTCCATACAGACATCAACTATGTACGGCCCGTGCGGTGACTCTGTACAGCCCGCATCGTGTCTGCTCGCGTCTACGCGCCGTGCGTGTGTATACCCTGTGTAACCGGATCTGTGTGTGCGTGTCGGCCAGAGAGAGAGAGAGACTTTGCTGACAGAACTGTAGATTGCAGGTGCTGTACGCAACATTGGCAACTACAAACCATTAATCAGGGGCGGATCCAAGGTTGTACATCCGACATCCACCACCCCCCCGTGTCCCCATCTTCCCAACATCATGTTTCAGGTCACAGATCTAAATGGAAACACAAATACACTGAATCCATATCAAAACGGTGAAGTGCTGGCGCTCACAATGAAAATCCTGACAAAAGGAAGAAATACGCTTAGAAAGAACAAGTGACAACTCTGTCCCCTAATCTCATCACGACGGACTGCACAGCTCAGATTGCGTACTTTGTCTTTTGAGGTGGTGTTAGTGTTAGTAGACATGCGTCATTGTCCGTCAAAGCATCACTGTAGTTATTGACGCGTGCCTTGTCACCAGAGGTGAGGTGTAGAGTGTGGTGACTCTCAACACAAACTGGTCGTCGTGATGAGATTAGGGGATCAGCAGTCATCTAGGCAAGCCCATCACCACAATCAAACGACTACAATACAAGAGGTACGGGAGGTGACAGAACTGAAGGAGTCAAAAGCATGGGAACGAATTCCGACAGAGTTCCAACATCTGTAATACATATCATACCAAAGTCTGGGCAGACACTGTCGAGAATGAACAGCACGCAAGACAAAGGCAGAAGTCAGAATGTTATTAGAAGAGAATAGCAAGCCGCAAGATCTGATCATATACACGGACGGTTCAGTCACCGACGGCCAGTCAGGCTGGGGCTTCACAGTCAGACAAAAAGGCTGCACTATGTATGAAGACAGTGCAGCCTGCAAAGCCAAGACCTCAAGCTTAACGATGTAGGCGGAGGCGGCGACTCACGCTAC